>VXAX01003297.1:21817-57853 GCA_013399835.1 Leptocoma aspasia | reverse complement strand
GCCGGAAACCGCGGCTCGCGGCGCGAAGGTTCCGGGCTCGGTGCGGAGAAGGGGGGAGGGTTTAGAGGGAGCACGGCGGGGGATGGCCGGCCGGGAGCGGAGAATCGGGGAGTGGTGGATCCGTCACACTCGGATCAGGGATCCCCGCACCAGGGGCATGGATCCCTCACACTCGGATCAGGGATCCCCGCACCAGGGGCATGGATCCGTCACACTCGGATCAGGGATCCCCTCACCGGCATCATGGATCTCTCACACCCGGATCAGGGATCCCCTCACCGGGATCATGGATCCCTCACACTCGGATCAGGGATCCCCTCACCGGGATCATGGATCCCTCACACCCGGGTCAGGGATCCCTCCCACTCGGATCAGGGATCCCTCACACCCGGATCAGGGATCCCTCACACTCAGATCAGGGATCCCCTCACCGGGATCATGGATCCCTCACACCCGGATCAGGGATCCCTCACACCCGGAGCAGGGATCCCTCACACTCGGATCAGGGATGCCTGCACCGGGGTCCTGGATCTCCTCCACCGGGCTCTGTGCCCCCCTCACACCCCTGTGATCGCCCCGGGGCCTCGTCCCTGTGCCCCTGGCTCCTCTCGGGCAGCCCAGCGCGGCCCGGCCCGGCGGGGCAGGGCTGCAGGGGGTGGTGGGGTGAAGCCCAGCCCGGATGGTGGTACCAGGGTCTTCCACGCTGTTACAGATAAGATTCTGATGAGTCCCCAGCCGTTGTTGTGCCTGGGGAGTGCTTGACATGGGTGGCAGCCCTGCCTTGAAAGCTGGAAAATACAAGGCGTTTCCAGTGGGCTTCTGTGAGTTGTTGGGGTTTTTTTCTGGCCACAATGAAGCAGGAGGCAAAGGCGGTGCCAGAAGAGTTCATCAGCTCCGTCCATCTGCCCTCACACAGGATCACCTCTGGTTAGGTCATTTCTGAGCAGTGCATGCCACACCTGTCCCCAAAGGCCACAGACATTGGAGTGTTCACCTGGCAATGCCAGTGCTTGCTGACTTTAATAGAAAGTATTCCCTTGTGCTGGATCTGAATCTTTCTTGGAACACGTCCACAGTGGACATGGATAATATTACGTTCTCCAGTTACACGTTTGAAGACTGTTGCCATGACTCTTCTCAGTTTCTTTTTCTTTAGATAGAACAACACTAAGTACCTCTTCCATATTTTATGACGCCTTTGTCATTCTTCTTGGTGCTCTCCTGTGGACTGTCACCAGTTGATTCACAGCTTCCTTTCTGTAATGTGGCCAGAACTGGGTGTCACATGCTGAGAAACAGAAAATGAGATTTGGGGTGCTTTAGAGGTCAGGCTTCTGTTTATACTGTGAGATTTTTCAAAGCAAAATAAATTGCATAAGGATGACATAATACATACACATATTTTCAGGACTGAGATGAAAGTTTGGTTGAGGTGAGGCACATGTTTTTGTCTCTTGCTTGCCTACTTTGTGACTATTTATTTATAAGTTTAAGGGACTATATTTTAAATCCTACTTTGCTTTTATATTTTAGCTTGACCAGTTATTTTTGTAATTTATGTATGATTTTTTAAGGCAAGTTTCAATATAAAAATACGAATTATGATACTCCATAGGACATGCTAACAAATAACTTTTGATTAATAAATACTAAGTAATTCTTACTCCAAACAGTAGAGAGCATCATACAACTAAAGGTTCCAAATTGGGCTGCTTTTTGTCCAGGTGATGGTGAATGCGCTTAAGAAAATGAACAAAAGTCACCATTTTCTTTGGCTCTAGATTAACACTTTGATGAATTATTATGACAGATTGTCAGACTATGGAAATGATAAACGTTTTGCACCTTTAACCTGTTTTTCCTTCGTCATCAGTTGTGAAGGTATAAATAGTCCTATAAGGGTGTTCTCTAGGAGTGCAGAACACCTTGGAGCTGGAATAAAACTACAAATAGTGAAAAGATTGTATGAGCCTTTATTCTTCCCTGGAGACCCTGCTTTGGTGGGAAATCTCTGTGCCAGAGCAGCCAAGGACGCCTGCCACACCCTAATCTGCTACAGACACTAGAAAGAGCAAGGGTCATGTTTGGGAAAGCAGCAAAAGCTGACCAGGCAGAAAAAGCATGTGTGACAGTCCTGTTTTTCACCCCTGGCACCTCCCAAAATAATGAGTCATTTCCCAAAATCATCAGCCTGCCTTAGAAAAGGTACATTTGCAGTTGTTTGCTGTCTGTTATAGTTTCTAGATAGCAATGCTCATTTTCCCCATGTAATCAGGTATATCAGAAATGGAATTTAATATGTTCTTTCTTTCAAAGTTTTATTTTATACTGTGACTCTCGTATAAAAACTGGAGTTCTTTTTGCTCAGTCTCAGAAGAATAAAATGGTAATTTGAGAGGCTCAGAGCAAGTTGCAGTGGGAGGAAGGAGAGGCAAGCACTGAAGTTGGGTCTGGAGAGAACCTTGTTTCCCCTTGATCTTGTGCAATAAATCACCCTTACACAGTTTAGTACAGATATATCCTTGTCAGTCCAGCCTCTGGTCCAGGCTCCTTTTGGCAGTGTGGTAGGTGTCAAGGCAGAACAACTTGGCTCCAGTGCTTATCACCAGCATTTTCAAAAGCATCTGTCCCTGTGCTGTGCACAGGTACACATCTCTCTGTATTAACTGACCTAATTCCTTCAGTTTCTCTTCTCTTTTCTTCATTTCTTCGTTGCACTTTCTCTGAGCCTGCCCACTGGAAGATAGGCAGTGGTCTTTCCTGTTGCTTGAGATATAGACTTGGACAATTCCATGCTTCATGGCAGCAAAATGCAGAGGAATAGGAACTAGCTTGATACCTCTTGATCTGTTTCAGTCACCCTAGAAGTCATGTTTTCGTTTTCTTAACATACTTGCTGGAAGAACAGGTTTGCCTTTCCTGACCTCACTCCTAAAATATTTCTTGTGTAACTTCTTAAAAAGTAGCAAAGTACAAGGAAATAGTAGTGGAATGGGAATGAATCACAAGACTAATCAGCAAATGCAGCCCCCCCCCCCAAAAAAAAAAAAAGAAGGTGGTAAAACTCTCAGTGTTGTTTTCCTGCCAGCTTCCTTTTGGCTCTGATTTAAAGGTCAGAGGCATCTTATCCAGCTTACTGACATCAGTGGGAAACTCCAGTTTTCCCCAGGAGTGAGTGAATAACCTCAGTGATGTCTCCCAAAGCTATATGGTGAGGTCAGGAAACATTCTATGAGGATATTCTCAATAATGAATAAAGGTCCTGGTTAAAGATCCTACCTGGCTGAATCCTGACACACAGTCAGTGTATAAATCCAGCTGCACGAACGGGGGCCCCTTTTCACAGTGCCATAGCTTGATTTATTTTCCATGGCATACCTGGGGATCACTGCTGGACACTTAGTTCAGACTGGTTGCTAAGAGTGTTAACAACAGCAATGGCTATTTTGTTTCTTATTTGGACACACTCCTGGTCTCCAGTGATTCCATAATCTCTTGAAGAAAAATACTCCCTCTTGCCCTCCCCTAAAAGTTTTGTGCCAACAGCACTTGCTTGCACCTACCAGAGTTATGCTCTGGAGTCATATTGTGGCAAACACTTGTGAGATTGAACTTTTTCTTTCTTGCACTTTTGAGTGAGTTCCGCATGAACCCTCACAATTGCAAAACTCCAACAACAGAGGAGGGATCAAGTGTTACCTGCTAACCCCAGAGAGGGAGGAGCTCCGTACTTCAAACACCATCAGAATTATAAGGAAGGTGTGTACTTAAAACACTTCCTCAGTGTAGAAGTTCAAGCACACTATGCTGAAGACCTGTCCTGAGGGTGCTGTAGGAAGTCTCCAGAGGGTCATTTCATGGGGGAAAATCCTGCCAAGAACCATTATGCACAGCTTAACCAGGGAGAAGAGAATGAGATGGTGAGTTGTACCTCTGTCTAGGTCTTTTCAGCTTGAAGCAGAAGGTGGCACATGTTCTGCTGTAAAATGCTAGAGACTGCAATTGAGTTATTGCTAGTTGGGGTGTTTCCTTGGCAGAAACATACAGTTAGAATGGGATTTTTTTTTTTTTTAGCAGAAAGGAAATAAGGTTGGTTGTGTCCATTGGATTTAACTGGTTATCCCCTCCAACAGGGGATGATGGTTCAACAGATTATTCATATGATGTTACAAATCTAGATGGAGGTGTTTTAATATGAACTTGAGGGATGGGCCAGACTGGCATCCCCAACCATTTGACAGCTGGATCTCCAGGATCAGCTCCAGTAGGAAAACTGGAAACCTTAGCTTTCTCCAAAACATAAAAACACCTATTATGTTTGCATAAATTACTGATAAATGCAGTCTGATGAATTGCCAAATTATCTCAGAAGCTGGGATTCCTAAATACTGAACTACTATATTGCTTTCCAGAGTTTCCCAGGGAGAAATGTGTTTGCGTGCATTTTGTAACATCTGGAAAAAAGTCCTATGTTTACACAAAATCTCTGATCTCCTGCATGGTACTGCTCTTAAACAGTAATGCCAGTACACGATTGAAGGGAATTCAGTGCTTCTGAGCTGCTTTGGCCTTACTGTGTGTTATGAGATAGCTATTCACATGGATTCTGTCCCTCTAATAGATTCTGCTAGAGATGTCAGATCCACAATGTAGCTGTACAACAACAGTTCTTAGGCATATCTAGTAAATGCAGGGCTTCTCAAAATTCCTGTGCTGCAGAGCCACTGGAGCACTGTGAGTGCCTGCAGGATTTCAATAGCAAAGCTATTGAAACAGTCACTTACAAGTTGACACAACTGTTCACTTTCAGAAATCCTAGAGAAGTCTTCAAAATCTCCTCACTGAGATTCCTCTTCTAGTGAGAGACTGTGTTATGTGCAAACATGGATACCTGTTATCTTGCAAAGAAAAATGTAGATTTTCAGACAGCTCTCTCAGGCATCCTGGGAAGGGGAGATGCCACATTTTGCGTAATGCAAACTTGGGGAATGCAGGAGAGAGTCACCCAGCAAAGTGAGCTGAGCAGTGCAGGAAGCACACGGCACTGGCTCCGAGGGTGGGGACTAATTAGCTCCGTGCAATGCAGAACCCGACTGGCTCCGCCAGCCACTTACTAAACCTGCTGGCAGCACCCCGCTCCTGGCTCTAGCCCTGGTGCTGATGTGCCACTGCTCCCCAGCTCCAAACAGCTGCTGGGTTTGTGCCTCTGCTCCACCCTGTCCTTCTAGGACTACAAACACCCTGTCGTGCTCTCACCACTATTGGTGCTGTCTCTAGCAATGCCAGAATTGAGCTGGAGCTAATTAGGTTTAAGTGGATTGTCTGGTGCTGTGTACAGTCACACTATTGTACCCTGAATATTCACTTCCAGCTGTGCACTGCTGGGACACCCAAGCTGTGCTTGTATAGAGCCAGTTATCCCAAGGATGTTTTTGTTTCTCACCAGTATCATACTGAGCCCATGTGTCCTGACTCTGATGCTCAGGGATCCGCACTGGGAATCTGAGGTTTTCCATGCACAGCTGCTGTGTGCGCCCAGTGTTGAGTCAGTCTTCACTATGAATCCAGAGTGTCTGGCAGTTGCCATGCTCTCCATGCCTGTAGTGAGTATGATCAGTGCTCATTCACCTGGGGTTACCAAATGGAAATTGAAGAAAAAATACTTATAAAGCACTTGAGTAGAAAATGCAATTAAAACTGTAGCCAAATTATGCTAAATTAGGCAGGAGTGCATGTGTGTTTGTTACATGTATGCAAGAGTGAAAAAAAGTATGAGCTAGAGGAAGATATCCCTGAGGATGTATGAGGTACTGTAAGAGGATGAGAAAAAAGCAACGTATGTATAGAAAAAAAAGAACAGCTAATATGTGTATTTGTGTGAAAGGAAAAAAGAAAGTAGTATGTAAATGAGAGTAGTTGTGAAGAAAGAGAAAAAGAAGGCTCGCTTTAAGTAGAGGAGTGAAGAAAAATACAGGAAGTAAAGAGAATTACTATTTTTGATGTTGTTTTTAACAGTCAGTTGAATCTATCCGAACCAACTTATTAACAAGCAGTTCTTGACTCCTCAAACAAGATCAGATCTCTTGATCTAATAACGTAACAGCTGACACTGTGCAAGTGCCAGTTCTTCCAGAGTGGAATAGTTCAAGTAATCTGAAAGCATGCAAGTAATTCATTTGAACTCTGGATGTACAGTGCTTCCCTGTGTTGAACCAGCATCCAATTTGCTGAGGAAAATGGGGAACTCTAATAAGAAGAAATGCTTTGAAGTTTTCTTCTGTATTTCCATTCCTTGGTACAGCTGAGGTGCTAGATAGTCCTGGATGTAAGAGTAATCACTCTGATTTAGGAAATCTAACCTGTATATCCTTATGTATGTCTTTGGGATTACTTTACAATTGCTGCAGAACATTTCCTTGAATGAAAGTTCACTCTTCTGCTGTGCAGCTAAAACTCAGCTAAGTATATTCAGATAATGAGATAAACTCTCTCTCCATAATCATTTGTAGTACCAGGAAGATCTTAGTAGTGTGAGAGAACTCTGGACACAGCAGCTTGCCTCAGAGAGAGCTAATAGTATGCTTCCCCTCAAAAAAAAAATGCTTGAAGGTTTTAAGAAGTACATTTACTGTGGAATGCAAAGAGGAAGGAAAACTACAGCTTTATGCTTTTTGCCAAATTAATGTTCTTCTCTGCACAGCTTGGGAATAATCATTCCTTTTTCAGAAAATCTAAACTGTGAAGCTTAAGTCTTGCAGTGAAAAAGATTGTGATAGACTTTGACAGGCTGCTGCTTTGGGAAGGATTTGGCTGCAGGCTGTCTTAAGCATGTGTTCCCCCATTGCTTGTGGCTGAAGGAATGGGAGAACTGTAGTTAGTCAGCTGGTGAACCCCAGTTTACTGCTGCACCTTGGCAGCTGTCTGCCTCCTTTGAGATGCCACAATTCTGAAGAGAATCTGATACAGGGTTTTTATAAACTTTGAATTTGAAAAATGAAACTTTTAAAATTGTAATAAAATCTGAAAGGTACAATCTTGTTGCTAATGGAACAATAGTGAATGTCACTACTGGTTTCAGAGAGAACAGGAACAAACCTATGATGAAACAGGTTCTGGTTGGTAAGAATGAGATTCAGTTATTAAATTGCTTGTGAAACTTAGCCAGTCTTTCAAGTCTAATCCTATTATCTGTTGTTATAGCAACAGGTTGTTCATAATAGGGTACCTGGTGTTGGGGTTGCCAGAAATATGACCATTCACAGCCACTGTTTAGGTTCCCTGATGGTAGCTACAGGCTTTGCTTTCACCCGAGAAAAATGTGCTTGAATTTGTTTGACTTTTGCGTTTAAATTCTGCTGTGCAGATGACCTGATAGTTAGAGGAAATTTTTCTTTTAAGCATAAGTAACAAAGCCTTGCTGGACACTAGAGTGATAAGCCATTGAATGCTGGCTTTGTGTGATTGTAAAAGCAGCTAAGAACCTTACTTGGCAGCTGAGAAGGTCTGGCAGCTTTTTCTGTCCAATAATTCCAGCCCCTTCTTAGACCCTTCACTCACAAGTCAAACCATTTTGTTACAGTCACTCCTCTGACTGTTGAGAGTCTCAAGAGAAAAGGGATGTTAACAGACAAGGAAACAAAATTTTACTATACACTACAATTTATTAAAAATTATTCTGTAGAGATGAGATGAACACAGTATACCAGCCTATTTTGTAGATGGTGTTTCCTCCTATAAGATAATGAGATGCCCTTTGGAGTGTTACAGACAGCTAATCTTTGCTGTATTTATTTTCCACCATTTCCTAGTCTGAAATGGTGGAAAATAAAGTTCCTAGTTCTCGAGTGCACCTAGTCCTAGGTGCACTCAAGAAACCAGATTGACTGTGAACTGTTTTATATGCCAAATGCACTCATTGAAATCTAAAAACTTGTTCATGCATTAGAAAAGTTGCCAAGGTGCAAATCTGTACTCATCAGACTCTCTTCAAAAGAAGCATGTCTGCACCAGCACAACAAAATGAAGCACAGCAAAAGTTATTTCCTTAGCAACATAAAACTAACCTGACAGACATGGTCTCACTGCAGTCCTCTCACCAGGACTTCTGCCAGCCTTGGAAGTATTGTTTGCCATAGTGGACATGCATTTGTGTGGAGATCTTTGTAGCAGAGGCTGAGTGAATCTTAAATAAGCTTCAAGAATTTCTAAACCCTAATTACTATAAGTCCTTCATGTGGCTAAACAAACCTGCACCATGTGTGTGCCTGTTCCTCCCTTCTTCATGCACATTGTGAATACCTCTGTTATGGGTCTAATATTCACCTTTTTTGTGAAAGATAATAGTTTTGGGAATTCTTCTAAAGAATTTCATTTTGACTTATCTGATGAGTGAGAAGTTTCTGCTTCAACAAGGAGTTATTAATGTATTCATTTTTTTTTATGAATGCAGCATTCATTGCTATAATCCTTCCAGCTGAAAGCACAGGGCCAGAAAAAACTCCTCAGCCTAACAGAACATTCTGTACTGAAGTTAAGCCTGAAAGGTTCTGGGTCAGGGAACTTTGGCACAAGTCAAATTTGGAGCTCAGTCGATTTCCCTGCCTAGCTTTACTTCTCAGTGACGTGGCCCAGGTGACCCACTCCAGACATTTCCAAACTGTGGGAAATTATTTGCTTTGGCAGTAGATTCCTTCATGGATATCCAGATGCATCAGTTAATATCTGATGTTAATTCTTTCCCAGCTTACTCGTTGTAGAACTCCTAAACAGCTGTATTCAGAAATGTCACGCTCATCAAGACATGAACCAACAAACCTGAACCAACATCTCTGTTCATATGGCAAATCATGCCTTTGAAGGGTCAGAATAGCTCAATGGTATCCCTCTACCTATCTGTCTGTCTGTCTCAGGAAAGGCCCTTGTGAGAAGCAACAACATGCAGCACACAGTGTAATGGATATCTTAAAGAGCATGGTCTTTTCTTCCAAGATGAGCTCTTTTCCTTCTTTGCCTCTCTTCTGTATTTCAAGATGAGGAATACTGATGCATGCTTGGTTCTGGGGAGTGTCTTGGAATCTATGGATTCAAATCACAAAAAGTTTCAACTTTTTGAGTTGAAACTACTTTGGAAAAAAAAGCCTTAAAACATATGCTGGCATAGGGGAACTCAGATACATATTTTCATATATTGGTGCATGGTTTCCTAGGCAAAAATACAGAGAAATACAGAGTTTGCTCTAGTTTTGTGGTTATGTTGTTGTATCAGACTTGAGAAACCATTGAACATTTCAGTGAAGAACACTGCCAAGACATGATGATCGCAAATGACTGCCAATCATATGTAGAGCATCCGTCCTCTCTCTTCTTAATTCTATTGGTGCAGCCTTACTACTTCTCAGACATTGGGTGTAAGACACAAAAACTGAAAATTAAAGGAGTGATTCATGGGCAGAAGCTAGATGCATATGGCAGCAATCCTGTTCTTCTCCACCCTGATATTCATGCCCATCCCAATTAGAAAATTCTATTCCAGTTATTCCAGGTCCAGCCATATACTGAAGGAAGTCCAAAGGTGTGTTCTTTTAACAGTTCTTCCCTTAGGCTTCTCTGTCTCCTTGGGAGATCCTTTACCTTGCTCACAAGCTGTGAAGCCTGTATCCAAGCATCTGGATCCTGCTAGTAAGCAATTGCTGTGAAGAGTAAGTTCACATTGTCCTATGTATTATTCTATATGCTGGTGCTGACACTATTTCTTTAACATTTTGGTCACGTTACAGCTAGAGAGAGTTGAATGGAGACCCTTTACCTGTTTATAGGAGCATGTGAATATTAATTGCACATGACTGCCACACCAGCTACCTCCTAGCAACCTTGCCTGTCTGCTGTCCTCCGTGGGCTTCCTTCTATATCTGCTGTAGAGTTGCCTTGTTCTCTTGGTCTGCTCAGAGATTATAGAAGCCTTTGAAAATGCTGTGTGTGCATCTCACAGGTGGTATAAACAGGTCCTGTGCAGTGCAGGCCACTTTGCTGTGTTGCTTACCATACTTTTTCCTCACAGTTGCCAACTTCTTCCCCTTAGAAACCTCTTGGAGATTGCCTAGGATGACAGAGTCTGTCTTTTGGAGAATGCCACAGAGCAGGTGTGCCGAGGCAGTGTGTGGAACCACTGGGCAGGGCCTGCATTTCACATAACAAGCAAAGACACCAGCACAGAACCAGGAATTATGCATTAGTCATCCTTACAATTACATTGCCTTTTCTTCTCACCTTATAAATGGATCTTGCAATATCTGCAGCTGCAGGTATCTGATCCTCAGAAGCAGATTGCACAGTTGCTGCAGATATACTCGGAAGAAGGAATTGAGGAACCTTAACCCTTATGCTAGCAAATTCTCCTGGTCACCTGATGTAATTGCAGCCGTGGAATCTCCCATCTTAGCTTAGGCTGCATCTTCTCTATAAATTCACTGTATACATTTTGTTTCACATTTACTGAGTCCCTGCTAGCAGTACTGAGAGGAAATTTGGCCACGGTACCAAGACCTGCAACTCTTAAAATTTAATGTTGACAGACATCTCTTTGATGTTTTGGGCAAGTCACCTTGCCTCACTGTAACAATTTCCCCAGCTTTAAAAATGGAATAATAATACCTACTCATACAACTAAAATGAGTAGCTTCCTTTGACCCTCTGAATGTGTAAAGCNTTATAGTTAGATGTTAGGCTAATGGCACATTGGCAAGCTCCAAAATCCCCATAGTGGAGCTATCATGGAAGAGGGTAACAGCTACAAAAGCTGTGTCTGGGCCAAGTTGTGCACAGCAGCTCCAGCTGGCGCAGGCACACAGTGTCATTCAGCACCAAGCAGAGACACTGGCTGAGTCTCTGAAGTGTAGGTGCATTAGTGCAGATCACTGCCAGAGCAGGGGAGCAGCCCTTCTAATGCAGCAGCTCTGCACTGATCACTCACCACCCCCTGGTGAGGATGTACTTAAGCTCTGCAGCTGTCTGACCCTTAAAAAAGCTGACAGTCAAATCTGAATTCCTGACTTGGAATAAAGGTTTGAACCTCTATATTGTGTTATCATTCCTGCACATGCACACACGAAACAGTCTCATGCCGAGTTTCACAACTACATAAAAATAGTGGTCAGATCTGGATTTTGTGAAGGTGGATGAAAAGTTCAGTTGAAGATGCCAATTTTTGGTAAACATGTTTAAGGCATGTAAAACAGCCAAATACAAATTCTATGGCTCGTTTTTCACACTCCCATACCTAACAGTACCTATGGGAGAGCAGCAAGTGACCGGAAGGTATAGTATTCCTGGCATTTCTTTAAGAGAAATAATAATGACTTTTGTCTTCTTTTTGCTGTATAGGACATATTTGGCTACAAAACTCAAGGCTGCCGAAAGGCCTTGTGCATTGCTGGATACATCTTGTCCTGTGGGGCTCTGAGGCTGCTGTTTTACTGGAAGCCAGAGTGGGATGTGTGGATAAACTGCACCCGATGCAGCTTGGAAGAAGCAGATATTGTTCTGCTTAGAACAACAGTAGGTGCCTACTTTAATCTTTTAGTAAGTCCCTAGTAGGTAGCTATTTGGAAGGTGAATTAACTGTAAGGTATCCAGTTAGCTGAAATCTCTTACATTGCTGGTTTCCTGCAATAATATCTTATGTGTTACCATTGTTGATCTAAAGAACTTGAAAGTATTCCATAAATTATGTGTATGATGATGATGGGAATGAAGGGTAACAGGTGATCAGACAAGGTCAAAGACGTTGGGGTGATAAAACCCGTAATACCTGTGGTTTCAAGACTGTCGTTTGTTCTCAGTCCTTCCTCCTCCTTTCTACCATCCCTGTGCTTTCTACATTGTAGCCTTGTGCTCCAGATTCTAAAGCATCTGTTTGTTTGGCAGTATCCAGCAGACCTCGTGTCCCTCACTTGGCTGTTCTGGCGAAGATGTCCCTCTCTGCCAAAATTTATCTACTGGGCCAAATTAAAGATTTGTCAAGCAGTGTCCCCAGCAGTGTCCAAGTGTGTCATGAGGTATCAGTACACAGAAGAGGTCAAACCTACACTGCTTGTTTTCTTGGCTCTACGTTTCCATTTTCCATCAGCTCTTACCCATGTCTAATAAGCTTGCAATCCTGCAGTTAATGCTTTTAGAGCTGGTATATCTGCTAGTAGTTTCCTGATAGTAGTAGTTTCTCTACCTATTGAGGACTGCTCTGAAGCACTGCAACATATGCAAACCCTTGGTTTTATTTCATGGAAGCTACTGCAACACTAAAGAAGCAAACTGAGACTTGAGTCTGAATCCCAGCTGAGCCCGAATACTCCAGGAGTTGGCAGGGTTGCTTTACTTCCAGCAATTTGATTTGTTCTGCTTCAAAGATTTCTGAACAATGGCATTTTCAATGTTTGCAATTGCAAAATGGATCACTTACTGCTTCTGTGTTTGAGCTGCCTTCTTAAGTGAGCAGAGCAGCATGCAGTTAAAATCCCAGGTTTTGAAAATCACAGATCTGCCTGTTGAACACTTTATAATGAAACAATCTGCATCCTAATAATCTGGGGGTATGTTTTATCTTTTATTAAAAACATCGTATTAGGCTTAATATCCCTTCTTAATCTTCAATTCAGTTTGCATTTTTAATTACTTATTCTTGTGTGCAATTTTAAAAAGATGTGCCATGCCAAGCACTTTTCAAATAAATGAGTTTTTAAATGATCCTTTGTGTAATTAAACAGGAATTGAATGATATTGTAGGTTCTTGTTATCAAGAAGCTTTCTCAAATGTGCTCTGGGTGTTTGCAAATTTAGGATTTCCTTCATGATTCTTTGTGTTAAAATGACAGTTTTGTTTTGTTTTGCTACATTATGATTATATCAGTTCTCAAATGTGCTGGCTACTGCTAATGAGGATACAAGTAATCTCATCAGCTTGATCCTTGGAATTATCTTTTGCTTCACATAAAACCTTAATTCTTAAGTCATCATTATCTCTGCATTTGCAATATAAGAGCCTATTAACGCACTTTTGTTATTGAATTTTGATTCACTTTAGTTCGAATAATGAGCACCTGTGTTATTCACTGGTTCCCATCTCAATCTGCATTCCAATGTCTATCCATTCTGAAATCTGAATTAAAGATAAATATCAGAAAATAAATGTTATTCTACTCAAAAGACCAGTTTAAGAAGAAAAGAAGTCAAATAAGATATATAAACATTATTAAAATTCTTTTTTAACACTGAAATTATTTCAAAGGACTCATATTTGGTACAGAAATCTTTTTTACTGTTCTCCTTTCCAATTAAAGTTTCATAACTGCAAAACTGCTCACACATAGAATGTAAGTCAGTCTCATAGTTGGCCTCAATGCATGTAGTTCAGGGACTGAAACGTAGCGTGAGGCTACTCACTACAGTAGTTGCTCTAATCTCTTAGACTGTACTACCAATCCTTGTTATCAGGCAGTTCTAATGTTCAACTTACTTTATAAAAAATGGGAAGGTCATGAACTCAGTTTGTGGTAAAAACTTGTTTAAGGTGCCATAAGTGCTGACACACTTCTTCCAATGAATGTTAACTCAGGAGTGACTGTAAAGGTACTGGCACTAAACATCCATTTTGCAGCACAGCTCTGTGTTCCTTTTGATCTTCTCTGTACAGCACAGTCACTGCATCTCAGACTGTCTTGTGCTCTTTGCTTGTCCCAGACCTTGACCTGGGTGTTCACATTCCATCCTTATCAGCCAAACTGCCAGACCTGTGGTCACTGAAGTATTTGCAGTACTCACATTTTGACAGGACAGTGGTTCTGTTCCTATTCTAATGATTTTTCTCCAAATCACAAGTGTTAGGAGGCTTCTGTTGGCTAATCCTTAGAAAAAGCTGGAGTAGTGCTCTAGAAAGGCTACTGCAATCATTGACTCCAAGGTGAAAATGAATTTGGTCTGTGTTCGGGTAAATTGTGACACCTCTCTTCTATACTCACTTAGGATGATTTTCGGACTTATTCTCGTAAGACTGTGACATGGATCTCTGTGTCTGCATTTATCAAAAGTAGATCAGACTATCCAGCCACTGAGGAAGACTCAATCTTCAGCAAAGCCATAATGAAGCCAACTTTGCAAGTAAGTAAAGTATTCCCTGCAGCATCTGGGAGATGATGGCAAATCTCAACCGTGCTTCGTGGAGTGAAAGTGAGCTGTGAAACATATGCAGCTAAGAATCTTGCAGCTTGAGGAACACCATGAGCTGTGGAAAAGAACTGTACTCAGCTGTACTCGCCTCTGTAAAAATCCTCTCATATTCTGAGAGGGGTTATGAAATGAGAATTCTCACTGTTTCTGAGAGAAAACCTATGCTATAAGTAGGAGAGTGTCGGGAGGCTGGGGTTGGCAGTGGAGAATCAGGGTTCCAAATAAAAAAAAATCATTCCTGGCATAGGAACCAGGGAATTTATGGGTGACTGTGTGTCTGAAAGGAGACTGGGCAGAACTGAATGCAGCTGCCCCGGTAACAGGGACACAGGGATGAATGCAGCTGATAGAGAATTGAACAGAAAAGTGCCTCAGCTACATCAGTATTTCCAGAAATGTTTCATCAACACATTTTGCTTCTTTGCCTTTGTATGCACCAATTTGTTCTTTAAAGTGTGTTTGCTGGAGTCAGGTTAACAGGAGTCACTGTTAACTGTTCTTGCAGTTAAAAATGTATCCTGGTCTCTGCCAGTTCCATAGATTTGAGATCCCAGTGAGACACTGGGGAGAAGGTAGATTTGCTTGAATTGATCCAAGCAGATCTCAATGTCCCTCATGAACTGAGTAAATGTAATTATCCCATGTCTAAAACATGTATCAGACAGTTCAGCTATGTGCCTTGCTTAGCATTACATGTTAAGTTTGTATGAACAATAGGAATGCAAAATGATACATTTCCTAATATCTGGCTCTTGATTATAGATACTAGAGCACTGCACTGGGGAATCCAGAAAAGAGCTATTTTCCCTTTCAGGAAATAAATTTCTAACTTACTAAAGTTTCTTTTTATATTTACAACAAATTTTGGTAAATATTTTCAATATAAACCTAACTTTAGCTGAGAAAAACTGTTGCTATTTCTGCTGTGGACAGATATTAATGTACATAAGAAAGTTTAGTGCCAACTAGTTTAATCAACTGGCACAATATGAAGAAAGTGGAGACAGGTCTGTAACATTCTTTTGAGGATCAAATTAGTAACATAAAAAAGCCAAATATAGCCTCAAATAATAGGCCCTTTGAACACCCCTTTCATATCAATCAAAACATCTAGATAGAAAAGACTGGGTTTCAAAGCAGCAAAGAGAGAACCATTTAATCCTTCCCAAGCAATTCAAAATCCTCTACTTATAAGTCAATTATAAAGTGTTTTTGCCATTTAAGCTACCTATGTCCACAGAGCTCTGTGTAGTGCCCAAGAGCTGTCCAAGGACCTCTTCCAGCAGGGAGCTGAGTCCCTCGCTTCCCACTCCAGTTTTTAGCATTGCAGATGTTGCAGCTCCTGTTGCATGAAATCCTGACTTCAGACCTCTTGTTAAGGTAACGACTGTGGTTACAGCTCCATTTTGAGTGGATGAGCTGAGTCTAGATTTCATTGGCCTATAATAATGCTTATTGCGCTGGGCAGGGAGAGTTACCTGGGACTGATTTCTTTATCACTCATGTACAGGTGTATAGCCCTGCCTTCTGCCAGCTGATAGGAAGTGCCATTATCTCTAATAGGCTTTGTTATTGTTGTGCAGGACAGGACAGACTCCTCTTGCAAGTTATAAATGACAGCATGTGTTCCTAATGGATAACTGCTCTGCAAGGGCTTAGCATTAGCAGTGACTCAGTATCCTGGAATGGCCTTTCTTGTCTGTTGGCACATCTGTTTAGCTGAAGGACTATGCTTAGCACTATGCTTAGAAATGGCCCAAAGCCCCCTGCTTTTCTCAAAGCCAGACAGAAGACAAGGGAGCTGTTGGCTGAAGACAGGCTTTTTCAGCAGCCTGTGTTCCCACCATGGCATCAGTGATCTCTTACATTCATTCTGTGAGATCAGAGTGAAGATTATTCCTTTCTTCACAAAGAACACTGCTTTGTACTTGCTTGACCTAAAGATCTGTAAAGCTTACTGGAACCTGCACTGAGCTGGGGATCCCAATCTATAATTCAACTAGGATGCCAGTGTATGCAATCCTGTCTTCTCTCCCTTCTTGCCCCCATAAAATTTCCTTTATCTGTACTTGACCCCAGTGAGGATGCCTAGATGAGCTCTGTGAGCAAGTCTCGGAGTATTTTTGTTTGCTGTGTTGCACGTGTTGTTGTCCCTGATTTCTTTTCCAGGTGAAAACTATCCAAGTACAAAAAATCCGCTATGTCTGGAATGTCTATGCAAAACAGTTCCAGAAAGTTGGGTGAGTTCACTGCACTGGTTGCACAAGTCTCTGAGGAAGTCAAGTGTCTTTGTGAAAAATGTCCTAAGGAACACTCCCTTTCTGTTTTAGAGTCCTAGAAGACCACTACACTTGCTCAGCAATACATGATAAATTTGGTTCTGGTCTCACCTGCAATGAACAGAATGTCAGGTACACATGTTAAATCATGAACACTCAACATATGGATTTCAAAGGGATGTAAATGCCTTCTGTTGGTGCACTTCCTATGAGTCTTTTGTGTATTTACTAATATGCACATAATTTTAGGTGGAACAACTGTGCATGGAAATATTGAAGGAAAAGGGCTAGAGAATGCTGTTTATTCCTTGTCAAAGTTTTTGAAGTGTCTCAGTATTCATCACTATTATTGTTCTCAATCAGGAAATAACTATGTCCTGTAACTAACTTTAAGCAGTTCGTATTTGGAGTAAGAGAAAGTCTCTTACAGATAGTCTCTTACTTATCTCTGTGCAGATAAGTTGTGTATTTGCTTCTTCACTGGAGCTCCAAATCGACGAGTTCTGGTCATTGAACTTATTCTCATAAACTACTGTATCATTAAGCAAGTTACAGAATGTGTATTTATGAAACTGCTAAATAGAGAAATAATCTTCAGTTGACTGAATACTGAAAATCCAGCTCCTGGCCTTAGTTCATGTCAGATCTTACATTCCAATCACTCTTAACTTTTTGCAAAATTATTTGGGTTTGGAACATTTAGTTTTAGATGCAGAATTCCTTTGTTTATCGTGTCTTAAAGTAATTATTGTATGATGGAAACATTTGCCTAATAGGTTCTCTTACACCTCTTGTCTGCATAAGTAAATGTCACTGGTACAGCCATCTTTTCTGACATAAGCACTGTAGGGACACTTAAATTTTTTTTCTTGAAAAAATATCCTCCTAGCCTTTAAACTGGGATCAAAAGAAGCTCTTAGGACTACTGAAATCTGCATTTTCTTGAGCAAGTGACATTGTCACTATTTTATCTGTGAGTGATGTATCTTTATCCCGTACAGGAAAGTTGTATGTGGGCCAAACACTATTGATGTTCCAGTAATCCCTATTTGGAAACTACTCATCAAAGAGGTTAAGCATTCCTGTTGCTTTTATTCTAAGCTGCTTGGGAGGCCATGTGTGCATATAATTGATTCTATATCTGATTTAACTTCCCACTACTCACTCTTCAAGCACATTTCTTTTTCAAATCCTGTTGAAAGCTGTTCCATTAAATCATCCTAAATTCCTTCATTCTCCCTTGTTCCCTATCCTCCATCCCCATGCCTGTGTGTCTGCTTGGTATTTCTATGTGTCTGTGTCTGGGAGCTCATTCTGTTGCCTTCTGAGGACCATTGAAGGTTTCCAAGCTGCGCTGGAAATCAAACCTTCCAGACAAGGGCTATTTCTTAATCAACAGAGGTTAAGTGAACAGCAGTACCTGGTAAATGCCTACAGCTGCAGAGAGCTCCAATGAACCCATGATTTTGGGCACAGCACCACACAAAGTGCCAGTATCTGCCAATATCTCTTTCAGACAGGAACAGCCTAAATGTGGCCGAGACAGGGTGTTGTGGTGGTGTTTATGGTATGTGAGTTCCATGCTTGCTGCACAATCTGGTCTTCTCTAACCTTTGTTACATTTCTTGTAAGAAGCAAACAAAACAAGAATTGGGCTGAGTCATTCACATCCCAGATAATATCTTATTGGTCCATATTATTTGGCCCTTCTGTCAGATGAAGATGGTCTGATCTGATTAGACTAAAGTGACTGCTAAGAAAATTACAAAGAGGGTCAGAAGTCACAGTACTTAATGTCTCTTATTCTAGACATTTTCTAACAGGTTGGACTGTCTAAGTATATTGGGGCCATTTAAATGTGGCCAGCTCTTTACTACTGCTGTCTCTCCAAACAGGTCCTAAATCCATTTTACGTGTTCCAGTTGTTCAGTGTGTGTCTGTGGTTTGCTGAAGATTACATGGAGTATGCCACTGCCATCATAATCATGTCTCTCCTCTCAATATTTTTGACCGTATATGATCTTAGAAAGGTGAGACACCTCACATTTTCCGCAAGACAGATTTACTTCTAGTGTCTGGGACAGGCCAGCATGTTACAACATGCACACAGTGCTACAAGATTTACTCAGAGGTTTAGTCTTGTGACATTGAGTTGTAGCAGGTGCAGTGGCCTGGCCTCCTAGTCATCATAATCTCTGTGTGGTACCTTCCCCACATCCTCCCTTCCCCATTCCAGTGCTTCACTTTGTAACATTTTGTTACGCTCTCTGTAATTAGGGTGGGGAATTTCTTTTTCTGTGTGGTTCTGTAGCTCCTGGTAGAGCCAGAACCCAGTTTCTGAAAGCTCTCGTAACCGCAAATAACAAAAGGAAATAATTGTTAGTGGACAAATTGCATCATATAAGTAAGATGTAACACTTCTGTGTGTTCTTCTTTAATTTATAGCAATCCATTAAACTGCACAGACTGGTTGAGTCTCATAACAACATCATGGTCACTGTCTACAGAAATAAGGAAGGTGACTCCTCTATGCTTCTTTTCTACGATGTGTTTTATTTTTATAGCAATTTATATCAAACTCAAGCATCTGTAGTAACAGATTTGTTCTAAAGTAGTTTTCCTTTTCTGTTTCTCAGCTCAGTTATCTCACTTCTGCACATAGAGTTAATTTGACTTAGAAATATGTTGTGGTACATCAAACATATTAATAATTGAGTGCAGCCTTAGCAGAAAATTGTCAGTAAAAGAAAGTAATTTTTCTTAAAGCAGTGCTGACACAGCCAACAACGTATCCATTAAATGTGATTCCACCTAGTTGCTCCATGCAAAGTCTGTTCATTGTCAAGGTTTCTACAGCACAATCCAAAGAGATGAAGTCAAATAAAGAAATGTAAATCCAAGGCTCTTCAGTTAGGTCAGTGCATTGGATCAGTAACCATTGGTTGGTCACCTGCGTAGATAAGGAGGAATTCTACAGTTGGGACTGATGCCTAGGCTTTTCTTAAATATTGGAGGTTGTATACTTAGGTCCTACTGTGGTCCTTTGTTTATCAGCCATTTTAAAGAATTGTATTCAGCAAGTAGTTGTTTGTATTTTTCCCCCTTGCTACAGAGAAATATATAAAGCACAAAGTTTGTATTACTTGTCATTTCAGGTTTCCAAGAGCTGGAATCACACCATCTTGTTCCTGGAGATATGCTGATTTTGAAAGAGGGCAAAACCCTTTTGCCTTGTGATGCCATCCTGGTCAGTGGGCAGTGCACTGTAAATGAAAGCATGCTGACAGGTACAGCTCATCCCTCCCAGGTTTGCCACCTGAACACCATCATTGCCCCATGGCTTCAGCCAGTGACACAGGACAGTATTGATGCAAAGGAAAACTCTTCTCTGGCAGTCTGTTTGTTTGCTAGGCTTTAAGCTCTGTCTACTCTGCAGATGTCAAAATATAAAAGTAAAATTTTTGTAAACTGGTTTCTCTAGTAAATACCTTTAACTTACTGCCTAGATGTCTAGGTACTTATTCGAAAGTCAGCAGGCTGTTATTAAGAGTACTGCAGTTTTCCTCATCTGAACTAATCTTCCCTAGGAGAAAGTATTCCTGTAACAAAGATCCACCTACCCCGAGCTGATAATTTCAAGCCCTGGAGAGTGTACTGTGCAGAGGATTACAGAAAACATGTCCTCTTCTGTGGAACAGAAGTCATCCAGACCAAGGCAGATGACAGAGGAGTAGTGAAAGCTGTGGTGCTGCGGACTGGTCAGTCAACACTTGAGTTCACTTTTCCTTCCATGATTTTTTTTCACTGGAACAGTCTGACAAAGTATCAAATCATATTAAGTTACAGGCACTAATCCATATTTACAACAGACAGATGGAGAATCATTATCCTGGGCTGGGCTTAGTTATTATGCATTGTTTCTTTTTGGTTGGCACAACTTCTACAAAAGCTGCCGGCATATAATTATGAAGAAGAATTTTGCTTTGCTTCTAAGACATTGAAAAAAACCCTTCCCCCTAAGACAGAAATAACTCTTTTCTATATTCTGCAGATAAGGTCACATACACTAAAATGAAACACCTGGGCCTTCTTTCATAAGTTGCAGAAATTATGAATCATTTAGAACCCCCCCAATTCTTTGCAGAGAATTTTTTGAAATATTTTCCCCTTGGAATTATTTTAATTTGTCTTTCCAGGTTTCAACACAGCCAAGGGGGATCTGGTGAGGTCCATTCTCTACCCTAAACCCATGAACTTCAAGCTGTACAGAGATGCCCTCCGGTTCCTGGTGTTCCTCATAGCATTTGCAGCCATTGGAATGATCTACACAGTGTGTGTATTTGCACTTAATGGGGTGAGTTACTAAATGCAGGAGAAAGGGTTCACGTGGAACTCTTTTAAAACAGTTCACTCATTCTCATGCATCCAAGTAAATCTGAGAATAGTTATACACTGTAAACAGTAGTTCTGCAAATTTTAAAGCCTAATTGATTTAGAACTTTTTCAGAAGCTTTCAAGAAATCATTTCATGCCATGATAATTATCTGCCAATGTAAAGTCCGAGTAATGAGTTACAAGGTTGATTCTGTAATTCAACTTTTGAATAATTTTTCTCCTGGGGAATAATCTAAAATCAATTGGCTCAGAAGATTATTTCTCCTTAGGATATCAAAGAAAGTGTGTTTAAGAACATATCCTTGTGTCTGCTTTGCAGTTTTTCCCTTTTTTTTTTAAATTTAACTTCCCCATTGTAATATGTAAAATATATGCTGATGCTACCTCAATTGCTGAAATTGTCTTGTCAATCTTTTAAGATTGAATCACAGAATGTACTAAATGCTTTCTCTTCTGTGAGGGTTTATCTAAAGGTGGGTAGTAAGTACTTAATTCTAACATATAGAGATACAAAATATGATCAAACTGGTGTGTTCTGTGGTCTGAGACAATATCAATGAAGGGAGAACCAGAACATGATGGAAATTCAGCACATCAAATGCAGCATGATTTGTGGCCAAAGTCCCAAGCTCAGAAGTAGTGCTCTCTAGTAGATCAAGTAGATCTGTAGTAGATCTCTATGATGGTTTGCAAATACTTCTGAACTGCAAATTTGCTTTAGCTTGCAGTGTTTCAGTCCTGGGACCCCAATTTGAAAAGCATTCAATTCTTTAGCATTCATATCAATTGCCCAGAATAAGTGTGGCCACACTCAGCTTCCTGGCAATCAGTTTTACTCTGACCTCTAAACTCCCAAATTATAGATTGCTTTTACAAATGTAAGAGACTTCCATGTCTCTTCCTGCAAGTAAAAGCAATTTTCTTTCACAACTCCTAGAACATAAGATCAGAAGAAATCACTAGCTCATACATTCTGCCCTCATTTTCAGCACCATCCCATATGTCTCACCTGTCACCTTAACACGGAGTCCAGAGCTGTGCCTGTAGGCATTTGGATGAATGCCCATATAAATAGCAGATTCCTGTGTGCTGTGTCATGGGAAAATGGGTTTGACTGAGGGTGCAGTGATCTAGCTGGCATGTTTGAACACTTGTGTTTTGGAGGAGGCTGGGAACTGTACCTGGCAGGTTTGTTTGCATGGAGAATGGATGAAGGCCTGGAGGCTGCTCTTTAGCAGTGATGAGGTTTAAAGCCTCTGGTTAAATCAAGCCTATTCATTTCTTATGGACATGAATACGGGCAGAAAACAGCACAGCCTGGAGCACCTGCAGTGGAGGGGAGGAGTGATGAAGGGGGATACACCCAGTACAAGCAGCACACCTTGTCACTCTCTTCCTGAAAACTGTCCTTGTTATTATGTCAGGAGGAGACAGGAGAAGTGGTGAAGAAGGCTTTGGATGTTATCACTATTGCCGTCCCACCAGCTCTGCCAGCTGCCTTGACAACAGGAATCATTTATACCCAGCAGAGGTTGAAGAAAAAGGGCATCTTTTGCATCAGCCCACAGAGGATCAACATGTGTGGACAGCTGAACCTTGTCTGCTTTGACAAAGTAATGGCTGTGTGGTGGTTGTGCCCTCATTGGTAATGGAGCTATGCTGGGGGTGGGAGGCTGGGGTTTGATTGAGCATTTCCGTTGTATTTTAGAAACAAAATGACCAGTGCTCTGTACTTAAGTTCTTGTTATCTGAACAGAAGCTCTGGCAAATTATTGTTTTGCTTGGAATCTAGGAATTGTCTGGTAGCCCTTTTGCTCTGCAGTGTGCTGGTATTTTCTGGACAGTAACTTCTTAAAATAAGTCTTGTTTTTTATTCCTATTGGAGCTCTCATGTGGGAAGTTAATTTAAATGTACATTTTAACTTAGACTGGCACCTTAACAGAAGATGGCCTGGATCTCTGGGGCTTGCTGCCCTCTGAAAGAAACTGGTAAGTCTCCTTGACACACCAATGGCATCTAAATTTGGTTAGTGATTGGATTCTTCTACCAGACAAAGGACCAAATCTGAAAGACAGTTATTGTTAAACAGTTAAGCAGTTTGAAGTTCCCCATGTTTAGAATTTAAATATTATTTCTATGTTCTCTGGAAAATTAATTGTTTGCCTTATCCCAGGGGTCCCGCTCCACATGAAAAGATACAGCCACTGTTGCCAGCATTTGGCACAGCATGTCTGGGCAGACAGTGTTCAGTAGACAGCCTGGGTTAGATCTCAAAGCTGCAGTGTAACTCAGTCACTGTCACCCACAAGATTGCCACTCTGTTCTTTCAGTGGCCTTGTAAATTTTGCCCATTTACATTTCCAGAAATGTGCATACAGAGAGTTGCTCAAACTTATATCAGCTTCAGAACTTCTTTGCATAAACAATCTTTGCACAAGCCTCAAGGAAGATATTTTATAATAATCTGTTCCTCTCTCCATCCCATTGGATCCCCTAGCTAGGCATAACACACCTGGTTTGAGCATGCGTATCCCAGCCTTTATAGGTGCATGAAAAGCAGTTCATGGGGGAGGACAAGTCCCCAGAACACACGCATGGTCTGGGTTCAGGATGGGACTTTAACTGCCCCAAATTTAGGATTTCTCTTCTGTTAGTCTTATGCTGTTTGTGTTCTCTGAGAGGAACTTTTATGTTCTCTTTTGCTTTAGCTTTCAGGATATTCACAGTTTCCCTGCAGACCACGGTGTGCCTTGGGGCCCAGTGTTCAAAGCACTGGCGGTTTGTCATTCATTAATTGTTTGGGAGGGCAAGATCCAAGGAGACCCACTGGATGTGAAAATGTTCGAGGCCACTAACTGGGTAAAGCTGTCATTTGTTGTTAGGCAAATAGCGGGGAGATCACATTGCCATCTCAGGTTTAGCCAGACACCTATCAAAGTTATGAAAAACTCAGGAATTCTGTTAAATAACTCCTGTGAAACAGAGATGATTGAGTTTCTTTTGACAACAAAACTATTTTTGTTCCTCGCAATCATGTTGTGATGATAAAAAAATCCAGATGATTTGTGGAATACTTCAAGGGCAGAGCTTTCTACATTAATACAAATTCTTGTGTATTGTTTTCTCATTGAGTCTATGTTATATCTAAAGATTTTTCTTTATTTAAGTGTGTTGTAATGAATAAAGGAATTATTGTCAGTGAGAAGACATAGCCTATTTGCTATGCAAGGGTACAGCAGTGTCTTAGTGAACCTGGTGAGGCTTTCTACTTGACTGCTAAGAGAGGCAGTGGATTTTCCATTATTGGAAGTGTTTAGTTTGACATCAGACAGACCCCCCACAGGAATGAATAAGATAGCTTGTTTAGAGGCAAGGAAAAGCTCTAAATGGATCCTTGAGGTTCCTTTCAGCTGTACTGGTATTGCAGTCTGAAATAATTTTGTCTTTCAATACACAGGTGATAGATGATTCCAGTGGACACCAGATTGAAGGTCAGGGTTCCACACATGCCACAGTTGTTAGACCTGGACCTAAAGCCACCACTGTAAGTTACTTGCAAGATTCACATCCGTGATCAAGTTAGACTGTCAGTGTAAGGGTTACCTTTCAGCATAGGAAAGCCTGGCTGTCCTTGTCCAAGAGAGCTCTTCCCCACTTTGTCTTTCCTGTACTGCCTGCAGAAAGATTGCCTTGCTTTGTCTGGCTACAGATGCCTGGGGAAGCTTGCTGCTCACACCAGAAACAGGGGGAGGCTGGATTAGAGATTGTCCAGCTCAAGGATTTGCTTGAGATTCAGTCCAAACTCAGCTGAGTGGGGAATGCAGTGGAGTCTGGTGGCTGATGTCGGATCCTTACCAGTGACATACACTGCTGGGACACTTTCTGACAACCATTTTCCCTTTGCAAGACAAGTGTAAGACCTAACAGAGTCATACTAAAGAAACAGGACTAGTAAATTCCCTTCAGTAAATTACATTTAGTAGTCTGCTAAAATTGTCAATGAACTTTTCCTACTGCTTAAGCTAAATATTTCTGCACAAATTTAATCTCATCTTTATGTACCAGTCATTTCTGTCTAAGTGTAACAAATTAGTGCATTATACATGGTTAGCTTCTTACTATGGCCCAAAGGACAGACCTAAATTCCTTCAGTCTGAGTTTAAAATCCTTGCTAGAGTGTGTAATCCACTTGCTTTTCTCCTAGGCCCCAGTGGAAGGAATTACCATTTTACATCAATTCCCATTTTCCTCAGCCTTGCAAAGAATGTCTGTCATTGCCCAGGAAACTGGTGGGAATCCACAGGTCTTCATAAAAGGGGCTCCTGAAATAATAGCCATGCTGTGTAGAGCAGAAACAGGTAACAAACATTTATAAATGCATCCTAGAAACAGATATGTATAAGTGACTTTAGATGGTGCAATGGAATGGAAGGCCCAAGTGAGATTTCTGTCTAAGACTTTATACTAAAGCCTGAAAAGTGTCTCTGTTGTATTCCAAGTCTAAGGCTAAGCTCTCACACAGCCCTTCTCAACAAAGAAGGATTTTGAGAGAGATAAGAGATAAAAGTAACTACCAACTCCTATACAAGATGTACAGTCTCTGGCAGAATAGATATTTGGAAAAGTTGTCTACAGGTCTGCCCCCCTCAGAAAAGTTGGGGCTTTTTCTCCAAACCTTGGGAGGGCATCTAGAGAAGCACAGATCCTTCATGACACCCTGGAAGAAGGGAAGTCTTTGCAGTTTAGGACTGAAGTTCAAAATTATAAAGGAGAGGCAAAGATTTTCTTATTGAACCAAATTAAGTTCAGCTCATTTCCTTGATGTGCTTGGCCTATCAGTGGACTCTAGGTGTACAGGTCCTCTGGGACATTAGCTTTCCCTGCTCCAAGGCTTCTTTTAATTAGAAAGCAGTTAAATGCTGTGATAAACTGTGTTTTCCTCTTTTGCACAGTCCCATCAAACTTTGAAAGCAAGCTCCTGCTCTACACAGCACAGGGCTTTCGGGTCATTGGACTGGCCTGTAAGTCTCTGCAGGCAGGGAAGGCACCTGCTGCTCTAACAAGGTAAGCCATAAAAAACACTGCTCCTGGCCATGGGCCAGGGTTGCCTCACAAAGCACCATCACCACATCGCCCCTGCCAAGAGCAGGGCCATAGTACCAAGTTTTATTAGATTCAGGCCAGAGGGAATCTGATTTAACTCTGGATTTAGGCCTGAGAATAGATAGAGGGCACTCCTATAGCACATGCACAGAATCCTTGCACAATTCTTAACTTTCTCAACTCTGGATTAACATAGGAAGCATAATCCTATTACACCCTGAAGACTAGGACATGCCCCTGTTCATTCCATCATTTACACTAGTCTCCTTGCAGATTTCCCCATGCTTTCAGTTGAAGTATTTTCAAAATTTTTTTATTATCCACACTCTTCGATTAAGCAAAGGCAGCAGATGACCCCCATTACTGTTCTACAGCCCAGTCAAAGTCAGCAAACTATCTTCTGCTGTTGTGTTGGTCCAATAATTTAGCTTTCTAGCTTTAGCCCTGTTTAGTTTCTAAAGAAGTCAGCAAACTCTTCTATTATGCTCATGGTATTAGTTTTTTACAAGCCTCACAAAAGAACACTTACACACAAGTCCATATAGTTTTTCCCAAAACCCTTTTGCTTTTGCCTGTGATACTCCAGAAACACCACTTCTGAAATATCTGCAGTCACTGAGCATCTGCTGTCCTCTCTCTTTACTAGCTGCAGGTCCTAATCCAGGTGAGGCTCACTTGCTTTTTCGCAGGGTTTTTTGCTTTGCTGAAAGGGCTGATGACACTGAGGCAGAGTGCAAGTGGTTACACGTAACTCTTGTGGCAGGTGTCCTAACAGACCTATCCAACCCAACGAGCAAATGTGTGTGAAATGGCCCAGATTTTCCAGTTGTGTATGCAGTTACAGCATATGTGATGTTTATACTGCCTGGAGAAAGGAGAAAGCTGCTGGTCAAACACAAGATCTGCTGTGAAAGCAGTGACCATCAGGCACCACCTGACTCAGCTACTCTGACTGCCATGCAAGTGTTTGGCATCCCCTTGGTGTCTAAAATGAGTGCTTGAAACTTTTCTCCTGTTCAGATTCTTCAGAGTCGACCTGTGTCCCTGGGAGACCCTCTAGTTCATGACTCAGGGGTGGGGTGTCTACTAAATTCTGTTCTCAACTGCATGTGTTCAACTGTAAAAAAGCAATAGCACAGGTGAAAAGAAAAATGTAGGGGAAAACAGACCTGGAGATGCCACAGGCTGTTTGCTTAGGTCCAACTGTCAAGAGGAGCAGACACATTAACTAAGGTGTGTTTCTTTGTTGTACAGGCCTCAAATGAGAGGGTGTACTGTGCAGGAACTTTCCAAATTAGACCACCACAGTTTGGGAGTCCTGCAGGAAATTCAGGGTTCTGGTACTGAATTAGCACTGGTGGTATTGAAATAGCACCACAAAAGACAGACACCCTGGGACTGCAGAAAACAGACAAATTGTTTTAATTCTTTTGAGTTTGGTGGGATGGTTGATAGTTATAACTGGCTATCAGCAAATCCAGTGGTGATAAAGGTAAAATAAATAATTAAATCTGTCTGTCTCTTTTTGACTGTTAGGGAGGAGGTAGAATCTGATCTGACATTCCTGGGTCTGCTGATAATGGAGAATCGATTAAAGAGGGACACAAAGCCTGCTCTGGAAGAGCTCAGTGCTGCTCGCATAAGGAGTGTTATGGTCACAGGTGTGTGATTATTTTTGTGGTCACTGGCCCAGACAGGGAGTCCACCAATGTTTAAGTGAAAAGTCTGCTGTTGTCAACACCACTGGTAGGAAGGCACAGATATTTAATCCAAGAAGCATCTTTTTTAATAATGACATAAGGTGAACTGGCAACTTCACCAGGCTGTGTCTGATCCCAATAAAGCCTTGTCATGCAAGATCCCTTTTTTGTCTGAAAAAGGGCCTCCTGAAATGAGCAGAAATGGAGCATGCGTGCTCAAGACAAATCTCTAAACATTTTGACATCTGTAACTCGTGCCTACCAGTGCCTATCTTTTTTTTTTTTTTTTTTCTTGAAAGACTATTATATCCAAATCCAAACCAGGGTTTGGATAAAATAATTCCAAGTTTTTCCATTGTCCAAAGACTTGGGCCTCACCCCTTTCAGCCCACATACACCAAAGCAAATCAAAGAGAATCAGGGATACCAGCAGCAAACTTAGCACTGAACCCCTTAATGTTTTTTGTTTAAAACAAATAATCTAGGAGCACATTCCCCATATGGATTTCTTCAAGCTGAATATGAAAATACTTAATGTACAGATCAAAATGTTTCTTTTCCAAATGAAAATATGTTTATTGATTGAGACAAACCTTATCTGCAATGTTTTAATCTTTATCAAAGACTTTCTTATGCATAGACATGGAAATCTTACTGATTCTTCTGGATATATTTGAAAATCCAGAATTCAGGCTAATGAATAAACAATTCCTCAATGCAGAAATTTTTAGATAACTCTTCCTTTGATTTTTGTAGGAGACAACATTCAGACAGCTATAACAGTTGCCAAAAATGCTGGCATGATAGCTCCAACACACAGAGTGATCCTTGTGGAAGCAAACAAAGTGCCTGGATCTTTTTCAGCATCTATAACCTGGAAATCCCTAGAAGAAAACAAAATTGAAGATTACAGAAGCCTGGTGAGCATACCAGAAGCAGATTTTGTGCAGCAGGAAAACAAACTAAGATGGAATGCTTTAAATAATGAGTAGGATTATGCTAGTATAACAGAGAACTGCCATTCACCATCAGAATATGTGCTAGAATAGTGTTTATGAAGAGGGGATCTTTATAACAATGTGCTCCCCTAGAGCTTACTTCCTAGCATATTGTCCTGTGAACACATTTTTGCTAACTACATAGCTGGGTTTGAGACCAGCTTTGCAGAATTCCCAGAAAGATTTGTCTCTAGCCCTCATGCTTAGCTGATGCCAGTTTAAATGCTTCCTTTCCCTGCAAGATAAATTTGATGGTATAGATGTGGATCTGTGGAGCTGCATTGAATGAACCAGCCCTGTTCAAGCAGGTAGAGTGTTAGCACTTTCCCATACCTGCAGAATTAAAGCACAGATCCACTGTTGAGAAATTGCATATACACAGTTAATCATAAGCAAGCCAGGCTAAGAAATTTATTTCATCAAGTATCTCCACAGAGAAGCTGGGATGAAGACCAGTTACTTTCTCCCTGAAGAGTTAGTCTGAAGGTGCTGACCCTTATCTGGGAGGTACAGAGTCAGGCAGATGGTAGGGAATATCTGCAGGGGCTGTTGAGTGGTTCCTCAGCCTGAGCAACCTCTGCCCTGTGTTTCACTGCACAAAGACTTGCTTAGATGTGGTGCCCATCTGCTGTCTCTAGTCCCTCTCATTTCCAGTGCAGCCCACCAGACTGGAACTGTTGCATGAATTCTACCAAATGCAACAATCCATTTGATAGAACTCATGCAACGAACACCCAGTTAACACTGAAATTATTGGCATTATGTGCCTCAATCCCTTTACAAATCCAAGCAAAGGCTATGGGCCTTGAATCCAAGTCTCCCAGAGCCTTTAAAAGCACCCTCCTCATGGTATGCCCTTTACTTTGTCTGTAGTAGTGTCTGTGTAAATGCAGAGTAGCTTTTAAGGGCCTGGGCACAGCACTCATTCTGTCTCATTTTTTAGGAGTATGACAGTCAGACTGAGCCAGGAATCAGGCTGGCACTGAGATCAGGCCAGTATCATTTTGCCATGAATGGAAAATCTTACGAAATTGTAGCACAGCATTTCAGGCATTTACTTCCAAAGGTAAGATCTGGATTATTTAACTGGAGTAGCCTTGCCATTCAGGAGATATGAATTGTCCTGATACAATTAGCTAAAGGGACCTGTATCAGGACATCTTCTGGGAACAATTATAACCCTGAAATACTTACAGGCTGGATGAACCTCTGATATTATTATATGGGGAAGGATCTGAAAATCCCCATATTTTTCTCTGCACATGAGACGAGCAGGCATGCCTTAAGGTGTGTGGACATGATTTAAAACATTTGTGCCCATATTCCTACCCCTTGCACAGCACTGAGTCTGACCTGTTTTGGAGAACAGGAGAAAATGTGATATTACACATGGTGCAATTTAGCATAGCTTGTCTGTTCCATGGACAGGGTAGTCTCATGAATTCTCTTCTTATAACTCCCTGCCTTGCAATCTGTGTTCATCAGGTAATTCAGTGGCATACCAGGCCTCTTGTCCTTATTGTCATTGTTACTTTTTCAAAATATTGATTAAGATCCCCTTTATCTTTGATCATCAGCCTTTCCTGCTTCAGAGTCTAGAATCAGTTGTTTATAAATGTGATATTTGGTGATTTTAATTCAGATTATTACTGAAATCACTTACTTCAAGTGTTTTAAAAATAATTTCCTATTTTTCTTCTCATAGCTCTTGCTGAATGGAACAGTTTTTGCTAGAATGTCTCCTAGTCAGAAATCCAGCCTTGTAGAAGAGTTTCAAAAGCTGGAGTAAGTTCCTAATGAATTTGAAAATGTTGGATTTCCAGGTTTGTAAAGAGTCTAGTAAGAGCTAGCTTTTGTCTAGCATAGAGTTTCATGGAACTGCATAAAACTGAAACCTTCACACATCTGCAAGTTGGCAATTAAATTCCAAAAATCTGTTAAAAAGAGACACTGAACTAAATTCTGGTTTTGCAACCTGTCAAAGATCAAATACTTCCGTGGTTCTGGATTTTGTTTGTTCATGTCATGCTTCATCTTTACTGTTCGCTAGGCCTGAAAGACTGACCCTTGTCTCCCCAAGATTTTTAAGAATCTCTCCCAGCACTGCAGCTTCTCTGAGTTTGCTGTCTTTTTACTGTGCTACTGCTGGCTCAATGAGAGGGGTTGGAAAATGTGGCAGGGCAGTCTGGATTGTTCACAGTCACAGTGACATATACCTATATGTATACACACATATATATCCTGAGTCACAGGTGTCTTGTTGCCTGTTGTTGAGCTGTTTCCCAAGTCTTTTGAGGATCCTCACCCTTATTTCATCTAGCTAGCCCCAGGCCTTGTCCTAGAGCAAGGTGAGCTTTAGGCCATTTCAGATTATCAACCTGGTGTGTGCATTTTTAAGCACCTCAACTGCTGTCTGGCCAGACAGGCTTTAACCTTCCAGAAAGGCTTTTAACAAAAATCTTGCATGACTTGCATAAATGACTTGCATGGAGCAGGCTCTGATTCCTCACTTACCTTATCACTTTATTTTTTAGCTACTTTGTAGGCATGTGTGGAGATGGAGCCAATGACTGTGGGGTAAGTGAAAGTTTTTTACAGTATATTTTAAAAATGAAAAATTAATACAATGCCAGTAGAATGTTCCAAACTGAGCACATGCTGGAGATAGGTGTGTACCACTTATTCACGGAGCAACAGTACTATCACCAGTGTTGATTTAGACCTGATGACACTTTGTAGTCCTTACCATGCAAAGGCTGTCCTAGGCAGAGATTTTTCCAGTTTGTGATCTCAAAGACTGATTCATTTTTCTTGCAAAACCACCGGAAGATTCTCTTGAGGGAAGCAAGCAGAGAACCTAGACTAGCTGCATAAAGTGTGGGAACAAACAAGTGATAAAAAAGGAGGCAGAGCCAAACCTGTCTTCTGCAGCTGGTAATGGATGGCTGTGGGGTCTATGGAAAATGAACTTCCCCATGCTCTCATCCCTATTCTTTCCCTGGACTCAGCCTCTCACTGGAGGAGCCCTCAGGGTGGAGCACACCCAGGCAGTGAAGAGGGACTGCTGTCACAGAACACATCCTGTAATAAGGGGTCACTGCTTGGCTGACATGTAAGTTGCTGTGTCTTCCTGGTGAGCACTGAGGAGGAAATGTGACTTTCAGGCTTTGAAAGTGGCACATGCAGGGATATCACTGTCTGAGCAGGAGGCGTCTGTGGCTTCACCTTTTACATCCCAAATGCCCAGCATAGCCTGTGTTCCAGAGCTTATCAGGTAAGCATGGGGTTTTGTTTCCTATTTCATAAAGAAGAAAGTTCCTACTCCTTTCAAATATTAGGCTTGTGTGTTCCTATCGAGTCACAATATGCATATCTAGAGAAAAATAAGTGTCTCTGACCTTGAAATTGCCATTTGCCTAGTCCCTATCTGAAATTCCTTTAAGATACATTAATTATCACAAGAGGAGGGCATTTATAGTTGAGCTTTATGTCATCAAAAGTATTTTAAATGCAAAAGAAATAACAAAATTAACAGTGCTCCATAAAGCTGAATCAAATGTCCACCAGCCAACCTGTACACAAATTTTAGGTCCTACCTCTGATACCCTATGCTAGTTAAATATGGTATGTTATGCCAGGATCCTGATTTTGCTTACTGGGGCATTTGAGTAGCCAGGGAGAGAGCATTATCCTGATTGGATATTGTATGTTCACTGTAGGAGGAGAGGACTTGTTAGTTCTGAACTCACTGAACAGCTGCTTGGCTTTGTAAGTTTTTCTTCATATGGAGTTGTTACCTACACTATTAATGTCAGCAGAAAAAGTTGATGGGGTAAATTGTAAGTCTACAGAACACAGGCGACTGAAATGAAGCCCATTTCATTGAACAAGATATCTGCAAGTGGAGATTTTACTTTCATTTAAGTCAGATTTTATTTATTTCACCTCCCAGCAAGATACTGGTAAAAGCCTCTTTGCTTGTGACACATGCAAAGTTCTGTTTTGGAAAACACTGGTGCTACTAGTGCTTCTCTCTTTTGAGAGAACTGGCACCAGGAGCAGACCCATTGCCTGATTGCTGTACTTTATTTATGCCTTCACACAGGGAAGGCCGTGCTGCTCTTGTCACTTCCTTCTGCATGTTCAAGTACATGGCACTGTACAGCACAATTCAGTACCTTGGTGTTCTCCTGCTTTACTGGGTATGTATTGGAAGTACATTGGCTGGAACTGGATAAGCTACTGCTTCCTTGTAGGAGAAATAAGGCATAAAAGCCACATAAAACTGGAGATGGAGCTTTACCTTTACCTGAGCTGCAAACTTCTGTGGTGTGATCATATGGTCCTCCTGTACCCTCAGCAGAAAACTGGCAAGATTCTTCCCATTAACTTCAGCCAGAGGGCTCAAGATCCAAGCTGGGCAGAAAGAAAGCTGAGATACTGAATGGTGTTTTGGATGAGGGCATATGTCTGTGAAAAGGAAGAATCTGGTGTAAGCATATGCTGTTACAATTTATTCAGCATTTAAAGCATGAATTAACTTGACAGTAAGCAAATCCCCTGGAGTGCCTTAAACCACTTTTGCATGGCTTTTTCCCAGATGGAGAGGAGGGCTTTGTGTTCAGAAGTAACCCAGCAGTGAGAAAGCAGTCTCTTCAAATATTCTTCTGTTTTATTGCCTGGAGTGAACTGCAAGTGTAGTTAGTCTGAACAATGTGCAAAATGAGAATATTCACCGCAGGCTCAATGGTGAGGAACCTACTGGCAGGGTGGTGAGATTGTGGTCTCCTTATCAGCAGAGCAGCATTTTAGAACAAACAGCAGAACAGTAGCTCCATGAATATAATACGGCTTTCTGGAGATGATATAAACCTGCCCATGGCAAATGTCTGATTTGTGATTTTTTTTCTTTGTTTTCTTCTTTTCAGCAACTAAACTCCTTTGGGAATTACCAATTTTTGTTCCAAGATCTGGCTATTACCACTGTAATTGGTGTGACAAGTAAGTCCCTTAGTCATCCTATGTATTAATGAATGATCTCTAATATTTTTCTCCTCCTTTGAAATACATAATTGTACATACAGAAAGGAAGAAAATGGAGGCCAAGCTTTCTGCAGACTAAACATCCTCTATGTAGAATACAGGATATTTAGATTAGTAGAAGAGGGGTCTTGTTTGAGAAAAACCCTGAAGATAAGAAGTATTTAGTGGTGCATTTTCTGAGCATGTAGGCTGTTGCTAACTGGGGTGCTATCTTTAAGACCAAAGAGTAAGCCCACACCTAGTGCAGTGCAAAGTCTGTTCAGGCATTTTCCTGTTGACCTAGGAAGGCAGATTAAGAAGATACCTGACTCCATGCCCAAATGAAAAAGTAGGGAGTAGCTTTTACCAGTTCAGCTCAGATTTGAAGCTGTGTAGGCCAGAGCCCTGAAAGAAAAGAGAGGTGAAAATGGAGAAGAAATTACACCTATCAGACTACAGAGCAGGGAGTTGTAAGGCAAGAATAAGAGGGAAAACCAGTGCTGAGGCAGAAAGAGAAAAACAATGTTATTGAGACAGAATAAGTGCAGGGAGAGTTTTAGAAGCAGGAATGGCAAGGACAGGGCCATTAAAAGCACATAGAAAAACCACATCCTGGTATGTTCCATCCTTGCTGGAACATAGACAACAGGTGTAAAGACTATGATGAAATCAAGCCACAACAACACTGGGTGCCAAAAGCTACATTGCTGTAAGAAATTTATCTGGAATTGCATCAAAGCTTTGTGCATAGCTCTTTTACTCAAAGTCTGGATAATTTTGTTAAACCTAAGAACAGAGAAAAACCTGTTGTGTCAGGTAATGCTGTCCTTCTCCAGCTCAAATAACCTGGTTTAGTGTTTAGTGCAGGAGGATGAACATAACATGGGCAGCAAAAAATCCCAAGCCACAGCTGACAGACAAGTGACAGAAAGAGAACAGAAGAACATAAGTATATGTTCATATTCTTGGGCCTGACAGTAGCCAAATTAAAAAAGAAAAAAAGCCAGCATTTTATTGTTCAAAACTGCCTTATGGTAGTCAGATGACATTAGTTAACCTCTTCTGTGTCAATACAATTTTCTAAGTAAACAACTCTGTGTTTTGTACTTGATACAATCTTTGTATGTTTTATCGAGAATATTACAGACTGCAAAAGTGTCATTGGTACAGTCAGTATTACAAAGCATCACTGCTTGTATTTTGGACACACTAGTAAACACATCTGTGCATATTTCAGTGAGTTTCACAGGTGCCTATCCAAAGCTGGTCCCCTACAGGCCTCCAAGCCAGCTCATCTCACCCCCATTGCTGCTCTCTGTTGTGCTTAACATCCTCATCAGCCTCAGCATGCAGATCTTTGGGTTTCTGGTGGTCCAGGAGCAGCCTTGGTATTCCAAGACTGATATACACAGGTAAGACCCCTTTCTGGGACTCTGGATACCACAGGGTTGACCTAGTGGGGCAGGTCTGTGAGAAACTATTGATCAGCTGAACTGCAGGCCTGATGAGCAGCTGCAGCAGACCCTGTGCTGCCCACAGGGTGCAAGCACTTTAACCAGAGTTGTCTGAGGTCCCTAAGCTCTCCAGCAACCTTCCACACACAGTTCATGTGGTGAGAATGTTTCTGCTGAGCACAGAGAGGAGGATTTGATTGCAGGAGAGACCAGCTTTGAGCTCAAGCTCTAACAAGTTCAGCAAGCTCAACCAGTGGTGAGATTGAAGGCATTGCCAATAACCTGTATCATGGCTGTGAGGGAGGATTCCTGATAGTTAATAGTGGAAACTGGGGGAAATAACCAGGACAACGATCATTCTGTGAGCAGTGTGACACTCTTTTTCAGTGCCTGCCTGTCAGTGAACAGCCATGAGAAGAATACATCCTCCAGCCTGGGGCTCCACGGGGTGAGAGATGGAGCCCAGGAGCAAACAGACAATGGCTTCAAGAGCTATGAAAACACCACAGTGTGGCTGCTAAGTACCATCAATTGCCTCATTGTAGCACTAGTGTTTTCCAAGGGAAAGCCTTTCAGGCAACCCATCTACACCAACTGTAAGTATGGGGAGAGAAGAAATTATATATGTAAGTCAGCTCAGGAGGTCAGTTTAATAGAGAAAAATTAAACTTGACCAAAATTATGTCAACCAAAAAATCAGGAGAAAGACTGTCATGTGAAGCGTAGATGAGTACATATGTTTGTGACAATTTCAGAAAATGCAGTGGGTCATGGAAGAGCAGGGAGTTGTCCTTTTCTCTTTGGGACAAATCCTGCAGCATGCTCTTAGACAAAACTCTCTTCAGCTCTTTTTTTTTTTTTTTTTGA
>VXAX01003297.1:642-21730 GCA_013399835.1 Leptocoma aspasia | reverse complement strand
TTTTTTTTTTTTTTTACTGAAGAGTTAAAATAATGCTGCAGGTTTCATGGTTTTGATGTTTCGGTACAGTAATAGTGAGGAGGGGACATTCCTTGTAGAGAGCAGAAAAGTGGGTCGTCAATCTCCCAGAACAAGACAAAACACAAATGAGTGGGTGGAGGATGAAGTTTGGTGCATGCCAGCTGAAGAGAAAATGAATTTACTCATCATTGCAACATTTGCCTACAGATGGAGAAGGTAATATGTTCTCCATTACTTACACTCTTTAGATCCTGATCAAGAGCAAAGTCTTGACATCACTGAAGTTGAAGGCAGCACTCCTAACCATATTAACAAGATCAAGACTATATCCTGGCTGTTTTTCTGAATCACAGGATATACTGTGATCAGAGAGAGACTCACTGGAAGGCTATAAAGCTTCTCAGATGTAAAAGGTCAAATGAAATGCCCAAAATACCCATTTGGTGTTTTAAATCTGTGGCTACAATGCTTGTCCCACACTCTTGTATAGCCACTTGATTGAGTAAAGCTGGGGTTTTACCCTGTTCATTTTTCTTTTGCTGAAAATTCCTTTCTATTTCATGGATTCTTTTGACAACTGTGTAACACAGAAAATTATTACAGTCTTTTACAGTAAAGGCAAACAGCTGAGATTGCTTATAAACCTGTGGGTTTCTTTCTTTGCTCTTATGCCTTCAGATGTGTTCATACTGGTGCTCATAGGGCAGCTGGGCATTTGCCTCTTTTTAATGTTTGCTGACATTGATGATCTCTACTCCAAGATGGATGTAAGTATTGTTCCAAAGGAGATTTTTTTCCTACTGCCAGTCCATTATAAGCACACTGGGATTGTTTTAACAAAAGGCACAGACTTTTGCAGGGAGACATGGCACCTCTAAAGACAAATCATATTTAAAGAGGTGGATTTTAGATGATGGGATTGTAGAAACTTCTGGAAAGACAGTGACTCCAAACTAGTATCTGCATTCAACGGGACAGCTACACACGTAATTTTGATTGTTTCAGCACATTGTCCAAGCAACAGAAGATAACATCACTAAGCTTATGTGTGGTATGCTGGTGGCTTGTGAAGCCAAGAGCAGAACAGGGCTGAGCTCTGCGAGTTTAAAATGAAGCACCATGATTTTGTGTTTCTCAAGCTATGCTACTCTGAACAAAGGTCCTCTTGCCAAAATCTGCCAGTTAGCACTCAGGGCAGCTCTCAGTTCCAGTCCCCAATCTTTTCAGGCTCCCCGTTTAAATTTTAGAGAGACTGCAGTTTCCCAAAGCAGGATTTGGGTTTAGAACAATTGTAGAGAAAGACTAGTGGGGCTGCCATAGCAAGAGAGGATCTATTTTCATCTTTGATTAATAAATACCAATAAGGCTTGACTTAAGTAGTCTGGCAGAATGAAAGCTGGGAGTTGTCTTGTGCAAATCCATCCCAAGGGAAATGTGAGAGAAGGATAAGATCTACATCAGCTGAAGGATGAAGTTGTCAGTGGACCTGACAATTAGTATGTTGAGCCTGGGAGATGTTAACTTCCTCTACTGTGACACTCTCACAGTCCTGCTGTAGGAGTCACAGGAGCAAAACAAGGAAAGCACCACAAAGCTATTTTTTCTGTCTATTTGCAATCAGAGCAGTGGCTTTGAGTCACAAGTGCTGAATACAATGCAGTTTCCAGCCCTATACGTTTGCATGTCAGTTAGCAAGTCGGTTTAGAAATTGAATTAATGGAATTTGTAAAAAAAAGATAGTCAAAGGGCCCGAGTCTCGATTTTAAATGTCAAGCAGCCCACTTACCACTGTTGCCTGTAACTATTTGCAGAGCCCGGCTCAGCGGGCAAACCCAGTTAGAGAACCTGCCACGAGATGGCACTTTAAAGCAAGTCATCATCCTGTTGTGGACTGGTGGCACAGGACATTTTTCTGCGCTGCAGCTGCAAGGGGATTAAATGCTTTTGGAGAGGACTGCAAAACTCCCAGCCCAAGCAGTCTGGAGGGAATTCACTGGAATTGCTGAGAAGAGAAAAAGAGGGAGTAGCAATAAAAACCTCTGCAATAGCCTAGCCCTGGAGAAACTGCTGATCCAAATTGTGGATCGAAGCTGCATCTCCAAAAGCAGTTGAGCTACAGCCAGAAAGCCAGTCCCATCTCTGGGAAGCTGGAACTGGGTTTGGGACTGAAATACTCAGTTTGAACTATTTCTTAATATCAGCAAGTAAAAAGGCAGTTAGATTTCCTCTTGCAGTTCTAAATAATGGTTTTCTCTGTTTTCTCTACTGCATCATAGGCTTTAAAACATCTTTATCAGTAATTCCTCAAGACAAATAGCAATATTAGCTCATCAGCAGTGTAAGCCAGTTTGACAGTCTGGCTTTTTATGACACAAAGCGGCTGAAGATCTGGAGCACAAGTCATGTAAGGAGTGGCTGAGGGAGCTGTGTTTGCTTAGTCTCAGGAAAAGGAGGCTCAGAGGAGACCTTAATTCTGTCTACAGTTACCTGACAGGAGGTTGTAGCAAGGTGGGTGTCCCTTTTTTTCTCCCACGTAACAAGTGGTAGAGAAGAAATGGCCTCAGGTTGTGCCAAGGGAAGTCTAGACTGGAGATTAAGAAAAGGTTTTAGCTGAAAGGGTTACAGACAAGAACAGACTGCTCAGGAAAGTGGTTGAGCCATCATCCCTGGAAGTATTTAAAAGAAGTGTAGTTGTGGCACTTCTGGACATGGGGTACTTGGCAATGCTTTGCAAAGCTTCTCCTGCTTTTTCCCCAGCTCGTTTGCACCCCTACCATGTGGCGAATCTCCATGGTGGTAATGCTTGCAGTCACACTGGCTGTGTCCTTCCTTGTTGAGGTGAGTGTGCATCACTGGATGTGCTGGTCAGCCCTAACTGGAGAGGCAAAATGGTCAACTCTTGCTCTTTCTCCCTCCTCTTCAGCCCAATTTGGGAATATCTAGTAAAACAGGGGAATCACTGCTACCTCACCCTTGCTCCCTTTTCTTAAAGCCCTCCATCTGAATGATAAGGGAATACAAGGCCTGGCCACCTTTTCTTTCCTCTGGTGAGGGGGACCTATCAGGCCCTGCCCCAGGCTAGAAAAATATGGGCAGTCTGTGGTGTTTCCTGCTCAGATCCTGAAGACTCTCAGGAGGAACTGGTCACAGTTCTCTGGTGGAGAACTGAGGTGGAGCTGGTATGAAATGTGATCAATAAAAGGCTGTTAAAGGGATGGGCATGAGCAGGGCAAGTGGGAGATCTGGGTCTCCATTATTTGCCCCATGTGTGTACTCTGGATGAAGAGTAAACTGCTGTCCAGATCCTCTTAAACCTTCTTTTTGCTTTTATCTTTACAGGAAGCTGTCATTGAGAACAGACCCCTGTGGCTGCTTCTGAAAAAGACATTCCAGTACCACTCAAAGAGCCACTACAAGAGGCTGCAGCACGTGCTGGAGCAGGACTCAGCTTGGCCACCTCTGAATGAAACCTTCTTCTCAGATTCTGTGGCAGTAACAGTAGAAGGAAATATGGGAGGCCATAGCAATCCAACATTTGACAGCAGTGAGGACTCACTCTGAAGGAAACTGCAGCATCTAAAGTAACTGGAAGCACAAAATCTGCTGCAGTAACATAAAGCCACAATGATGTTTCCTCTATCCCCTTGCCCATACACAAATGGCTGCCAGCTGTAAATTGAACACCTTGATGAATATTGTTAAAGTATTTGTGGTTGAAACACCCCATTGCTGCCTCCCTCTGTTGAACTGCATTATGCAGTCCCTAAGGATGGGAGATACTCCAGATGAAAAGTAGCTAATTGCAACAGCAGCTCTCCTCTGGGCAGATCCCCTTTGAGAAAACAAGTAGAATTTACTCCTGATAGAGGCTGCTGAGCATAGGCGTTCCTGGGATTCCTCATGGAGTTTCTGATACTGCTACTCGGTGTCTTGCTTGTTTTTGGAGGTTTTAACCCTTCTGGAAATACTTGGCTTCCAGAGCTGAAAGGAGCTGCAAACAGCCAAAGCTTTCTGGAAGTGTCCACTCCGAGCACCACTGTGCTTTTCCCATGATGGGAACAAGAAGCACTCTCTTGCTAGCTCACTGCTACCAAGAAACCTGTTTGTCCTCTTAGTTTTTAGCAAGTGATATTTGCATTTATGGGTAAAAAATTGTTGACCTGCAAAGCAGAATGATTTCATTATTTAACTTTTTTTTTTTTTTTGGCAGGAGGTATTTGTTCAGGGTATCCATTAAAAATGTAGAATGGAATGTATTAATTACAAATTATGATCTCATCCTTCAAGGACATGCTGTCCCTTGTGATGTGAGCTTGCTTTACTAGGGCAGGTGCTGCACAGCTGGGCTGCCTCCTGGCATCAGCTTTACCAGTGCCAAAAGAAGCAAACATTGAAGAGGTTATTAACCTCAAGGACCTAAGGCCTGAAATAAAAGATGTGGAGCCAGCTAGGTCTCAAAATAATTTTTTAAAATTCTGTGGCATGCTCTTAAATTGAACCACATGAGGTTTACTCTTTGGTTTCTCCATAACTGCAGATGCAATTCATTCATCAGCTCGTCTCTCCCATCTGTTAACCTTTGACGGAGAATTTCACTCACTTTGCTGTGCTGTGTTTGCCATACATAAATGCAACAACACTGCACATTCCTGCAAGTGTTACCTACTCAAAAAAAAAAAAAATGCAGCTTCTACCTGCACATACTTTCTTAGCCCACTGATGTTAATCTGCCTTTCTCCTCACTGCATTTTGCAATCTTGGTCCCCAGCTGGATAAAATAACAAGATAGTCAATCAGAAGGGCTTTGGACCAAGAGGAACACTTCCTTCTTTGGATAGGGTGTGCAGGGGAGATGTGCCTTCTGAGTTGACTTCGCAGTTTGTTTTCACAGTTGGAGCTAAGCCATGTTTTTACTGGGTGGGGCTGAGAAGCACTTTATTTCTGGAAACTGCATTTCCCCAACATTGTGTGCTAAAGCATTCTTATGCTTTCACAAAAAGCCAGGAATCATGCAAGTTGGGAATCATGGGAAAGGCTTCTTTGGCTTTTAGACTTAAAAAGCATCTTGGGAAACAGAGAGCAAATCAGAAGAAATCATTAATTGTTTTGAGTCAATATATATGCACCAGAGTAAAGTCTGAAAATAATCTAGCCTCAATCTAAAAATAACTAAGAAAATAAAGAAATAATAGCTAAGAATAAAAAGAAAAACAAAAAAACCCCCAGAACACTTAACCAAAGAATATTGCGACTTGAAATAAAAACTTTTATTTGACTCAAAGCAATTTTGTCATCTGTTTTTGACAAGTTTGACATAAGCAAATGGGGTAAATACTTTCCTACCTACAGCAGTTTACCTAATGGTAAATGCCTGTCACAAAGCCATTCAACTTGACACAAACTAGAAATATTTCATTAATTAATTCATTAATTCCTAGAAGTGTCTCCAAAGTTTTTATGGGTTCCCAGCTCACAGCAAAATTCACTGGAAGGGGAAGGCTAGATGCTCTATGCATTCCTTACAGCCTGAGGCACCAAGGAGCAGGTTAGTGGAATTACTCCTGACAGCCTGTCTTTTAGATACAGTAACATTTTTCTGAAAACAAAATTCACTGTCCTATTATGAACGCCCTCACAAAACTAATATGTTGCTGCATGTGATACAGTGGCAACAGCAGTAGCATTGCAGACTGGGCATGTGATTTACGTTTAGATACCACTGATACTATGAAAGTATCAAGTCTTGGTAAACCTGTGATAATTGTTGGGTTGAAGAGATGAAGACCTGGTTACCTGCTGCTGAAATACAGCCTTACCTGCAAGTAAACAGAATTCAGATGCTAGGTAATGTTTAACCTCTGCCACTCTAAGCACTGTAATCACCTCTGCTCCTTTTCAAAGAGGTCAGAGAGTCAGGCCAGCACTTGATGGGATAGCTATGAAGATTTCACCTGGGTGCTTTGGGATGGGGTGACTGGTACTTCATAGACATAATCCATGGTGGAAAGCTGGTGAACCTCTTTTTTGGCTATTAGCACGGATTCCTGGCAGAAGGTTGCAGGGAATAATAGGAAGCTAAGGAGGTGCTGCATACTTGTAACAGCTAAATATTTCCCTTATGATGACTGTGTCCCGTCATCATAGATGTTAGAGAGCAGTACTGTCAAAGACTGCTTTGTCCTGTCCTCCTCCTCTGCTGTTGGCCCTTATTCCTGACAGAACTTTTCCTGTGGACAGAGACATCCTGCCTCCTGACTGAGCAGCAACACGGACCTGGAGTGCCCATGCCTTTTGCAGCTGCTGGGACTGCAGCCAAATTATAACTGCCCTTTCATGGAGGCTCTTGCTAATGGTCTTTAGTGGAATTTTTTTAGTCCAGCTAAAACACACTTGTTCGTCTTTAACAGCCTTGGCTTAGTAGTCCAGAAACTACAGAGAGATGCTGCTGGTGCTGCTGCTGCTGGGCTTGCTTGTGGTCTCAACAGCAGAGTAAAGCACAAGTGTGTTTTAAAACAGAGGGAAATATTTGCAAAATTGCTATTTTAAATTGCTGTTTTCACCTCATAACTTCCTTTTCTCCCACGACATAGACACAGGATGGTTTTTTCCTGCGTAAATAAGAACACACTTCAGGACTTACCTTCCTCGACACAGGACAAAACAAACACGGCTTGTGGATAAGGGGGGAAATAGTTATGGACAGTTACTTCCTGAGTTTGCATATAGAAATGCTAGGCATGTGATTCTGCATACAGGATATTTTTGTGCCATGTATGTTCACTTTACTGGGCTATGGATGCTACACAAGTGTCCTTAAAATGGGAGACACCTATAAATGCTGGGACTCTAAATTAGTATGTGCCTGAATTTTTACTATAGTGTGTTTGAAACCCTACAGAATTCATTAAAAGTTCCAGGGCTCTTGAAATTGGTTAGATTTGATGTTACCAACCTTTCAGCGCCCTCTGGAGAGAGGTTTTGAAGAGAACTCCAGTGTGGCACTCTGAAAAGTTTCTTTAATTTGATCTTTGCACTTCCATCCAGGGCTGAAACTTCATGTTTGAAATACTAATGGAAGTGCCTGGAGGCAGACTGGTCCTCACAAGCTTGTGGTAGTTCAGTCCAGATACAGCTTCAGTGTCCAAGGGCTGGCACCCTGATTTAGTGTCTGTCTCTTTGTTCTAGTGAATGTTGAAGAATGCATTAAATTTTCAATGAGGGACCAAATTTGTCAGATGAATAATTAATTTCAGTTCCAATCTTTATGCAGAAAACACTTTAAATGGCTATATTAGTCCTACTAGCTCTACAGAATAGTCTGTCACTACTTCAGAGAACCTGAGGGGTAAGTAAATCTCCAAAAAAGGCCATCTAAATGTTTTGCTGTTATTTAGGTACCACAATAACCAAAATTATGCTCTCAGATATCTGTGGGGCTTGTGGCCTGTTTTAACATAAAACATAAAAGTGAGTGATGACTGTTGTTATAAGGCTGACAGAATGTAAAGTAGCTAAAAGTATGGAAGTACAAGGAAATCAAACTATCACTTTAGCAGTAGTCTAAGGCTGATTACCTCAGACCATTAGGTTTTCTTTTTTCCAAATAAATATCATGTTCACAGTGACTTTCTTAAATCATAAAATATTGAAGACTTTTATGCTAACTCAGTCTTCTCCCTCTCTCATATTTGGGCACTGTCTCCTGAGTAGCAGTTACATAACAGCAGAAACGCCACCTGTGTTAGATGGCTGTGCTGGGAAATCACGTGACTTACAGTCATGACAAAGTCTGACTGTCGGCTTCCAGCATAGTCGCTGCCAAAGAGGAATTGTCTGCCAAGATTTTCTAGTTGCAGACATGTGGAAGCTGATAAGCTGTTCCCTGGCAGCCAGGAGGAGCAACCATGTCCTGGGCTGCCTCAGGCACAGCATCGCCAGCCAGGCAAGGGGATTCCTGACTCCTGATAAATGTTTTATTGATCTTCAGGAAGACATAAGGGTTAGAGATCAGCACTGAGAATTTCAGTTCCGGGAGATGGTGTGGTGTGGTTAGAGGTGGTGGAGGGGGTGAAGGAATGGCAGCTCTGACATGCACTGACCTGTTTCTCATGATCATGTGCTGCTTAGAGCCAGTTTAGGTACAGCTCACATTGTCTCCAAATTCACTGCTAAAATCATTGTTCCTGAGTTGAATTACTGGGCAACGGCAAGATGCAGCCTTTTGAGAGGTTCCTTGAGAAGGTGAAGTGCTGTCTGTGAAGTGCTGTCTGTGGAGTGCTGCCCAGGAGAACTTTTATTGTTGCCTCTCACAGATCTTGGCAAAGTCCATGTGAAAAGCTGGGGCTTTTACCAGCACAGGTGTGTTGGCTGCACATCACATTTTTGTATCTCCAATATCTGTAGGATGAGTAGCACTCCCACACTGAACAAATGCTCAGAGATACCAGTGTACCTTTGTACTTAGAGTACTGGTGTCCATAATTTTGCAATTGCAACTTTTAAATAAAGATAAGGCATTCTTTCTAATGGCCTTGCAACGACAATTAACATCATCATTATCTCAGGAGATCCAGCTGTATGAATTAGATTGAAATAACTGGCAAAGCTCAGACACCCAACTAAATTAGAATTTCTGTATTTCTTCTTACAATGGCAGTTTTGTAATGATAGTGTTTACAATGTGGTGGTTCTGTTGATATCCTGCAACTGTTGAGCACAAATAAACCTTCTACTAAGGGACTGCAGATAGCAAGGCTACAGTTAAGGGGGCTGACTCTGGCATGAAGCAGGAATTGCTCCTTGAAGACCAAGGGAGATACAGGGGCATGAATTGGAATCAAACAGAAAATTGGATCCATGTTCCCACCACAGCTTGTTCTACGTTAACTCAATGAACTCACATCCTGACTTTTAATGAGTGATGTGAAACCTCCTGAGATAACTCTGAGTTCCATTTCTGTGCTGTTAGCATGGCCACTGCATTGTAACCTCCTGCTTCACGTTGACTACTGGTGTCTCACTGCAGTCACTTTCCCATCCACAGCAGCCTCCCAAGCTGCATCATCTTGCTGAGAAGCATAACAAAGTTCAGGTTACTATCTGCACCAAGAGAGGAGGAAGTCACCTGGAGTCTTATTTTCCTTGCCAGCCTGTATAATGAACTAACATGTTGAAATGTATCTGGAATTGCAGAGGAAAGGAGGAATGGCGCAGAGGGAGGTGAGGTGGGCAGGGCAGCAAGAAGTATGGACACAGCCTGTATGATGCAGTAATGATGTGTCTGTATCTGCAGCATCTGTCATTATACAGTTGAACCCAGTGATTTGTGTTAAGATTCAAGAACAGCTTGAAAATTTAATTTCACAAACAAGGAACTAGATAAGAATTCTGGTCTTCCAAGACCTGCTTCCTGGCTCTGTTATAGGCTGATTACACAATCTTGTCAAGCAGTTTGTGAGTGGCTTTTAAGGAGTCTAGACACATCAAGGCTCCCATCAAGGTATGTGCTTTCTTTCTCAACCTCAGTTCCTCACCCATAAAATAGAAATTACAGCTATTTTTGCCTCCCAAAGGCATTGAGAAGAGCAATAGTTAGGGTGCTGGGAGATGTAAAGGCCTTGGGTAGGTTTTCCTGGTCAGGGTGTTTTATGGACACTAGGCAAATGAAGCTGAACATGCTCACTTGGAGAGAGAGGTTTAAAGGGCTGGTCTTTGAGCTGTTGTTTTTCAGCCAGTATTATTTCTAAGAAGCACTGGTTTAAAATAATACAGTGGAGAAGATTACTGATACTGTGTGTGTCTTGAAACTTAATTTAACTGCCCAAAACTTGTGCACAAGTAAAGTTAATTTTTGTATTGGTCTACAGTAATCTTGTTACTTAGTCCCTGGAGACACATTTCTTTTAGGTGGAAAAAGGTTCTGTCTCCCCTGTCATGCTGTTCTGATTGATGGAAGCTGCACTGTGAATGAAGAGATGTTCTCAAGTGCAGGACTGGAGATAGAAATGCTAAGGTTCTCTGAAAGGGAGGTGTCTCTTCTGACAGCAAAGTATTTACTATTTATTAGTGTAGTTTGCAGCAGGAGGGAGAAAAACTGTGGCTTGAATAATTCACAGCTGTCTTAAGCTTTTGGACACTGCCATTGTGTAATATGACTTTCTTATCTACATTAAAAACAAGCAGCATTAATGCACTCTTAGAAGTAGAAAGTGAAAACACTCAAATACACTGAATATGTATTTTTTTGGTTTTTTGGATTCTGATGTTGCAGCAGTTCAGCTAGAGCACACAGAGCAGAGAGGCCAGTGTCAGCCATAAACATCCAGACACTGCAAGGCATAAATGTGACCCTACCTCCTCATACATAATGTACAGAACCTATCATACCATGGGTGGGAGGAGGCAAGAGAAGGAAAGGAGCTGCTCTTCTCTCTGCCATGTCCTGGCCTGGAGTGGTTCTTGATCTCTACAGTTAATTACCTTGTCATTTTTTCTCCTTCTTTGTCAACCTTTTTCTCAGGAGAGATACGCAGGTGTGTTTGGGGAGGCAGAGTGCAATGGGTGTCCCTGCTTCCTACTCAGCTCCTTCCCTCTGAGGAAGACACCTGTGCACTGCTGCGGCAGGTGTAGCCACAAAGGAAGCTGCTAATTCGAGGCAAACAGAACTCAGCAGCAGCCTGAGTGCTTTTAATTCCCCTGAGGGCATTAGAAGAATGTGCACAGGGCTGTTCAATTATGTCATTCTCAGCAGAGTTAATAAATATTCTTAATCTAGTCAGTAAGCCTTTCATCTTGTAAATGTTAGGATAATGCTCTTTCTGTTGAAATTAAGTCTTGCTGATTTTGGTGCTTGTCAAATATCACCTATCTTCCGCAAAATCCATGAGGCATAGATCAGAGCTGCAAAGTGTCTTTAGGGACTTCCCTAAACCCTGGCAGGCTACATCTCAATTCCAAGCCTAAAGACCATTGAAATCTTAAAGGAATAACCATATAAACATAAAAGTTGATTATATAGTTGTACTATTTAATTCATTTTGCAAAATACAATAACAGACTTCAGCACTTCAGTGCATGTGATGCCGAACTCAAAATGTTAATCTTTTCCAGTGTCCAGGACAAATCATACACCCCATATCAACTCCCAGGATCATTAGTAGTTATTAGTACACCAGATACTTCAACACCACAGAGATAATTATGCCATAATGAATGAAAGAAGAAATTCATTGCAAGAGGAGAATAATCACATTCCCAGTACTTCTTAAGAAAGCAGAGAGGAAATTACTATCTGATGCAAATTAATGAGATGAAATTAATAAGTGTCAACCAATAAAACATTCCTCCAGTGGGACCAGACTGCAGGCACGTAGTACAATCTCTTCTTGGCCCTTCTCCAGTGCTCTGGGGAGGCCCCACTGAGGAGGTGCATGTTGAACAGGCTCACAGCTCACCAAAGGGAAGGCAGCTCAAGCAGTGCCAGAGGGATTTTCACCAAGGTACCCTTGCAGGCAGTGTCTCACGTAAGCAGCAGAACAAAACTGGATCCATGTGTAAGACTAAATTCATGTAATTAAAAACATCCTCTGTAAGGTATCACAACATAAAGCTCTTTTTGCAGACGTGTTCAATGTGCATCCAGCTTGGAATGTGCTGGTGACCTCTTGCCAAGAACACGAGGAGAAGCTACTGCTGTGTGAATGGATCTCATTAGTCTATTTGCATAATCACTCTTTCCTAAATGTTCACATTTTTAAATGTATTGTAAGACTAGCTGTCAGCTAAACTCAAAACTGTGAGGCAGTAAAGGAATTTAATTCTACTTACAAAATATCCTATTTTATGTTTAATAAGATATAAATATTTGTTGGTTTTATGTGATGTTTAGCAGCTTCACAGTGTCTCTGAAGTATTAATTAATTAATAAGCCAATTACAGTCAGGCTGAGAACAAGGTATAATGTGCTGGAAACAGAAGAGGCTTTGATGGCCCAGAGGCACAACAGGTCCTGGATTCATTGTGCTTTTTAATAGAGCTGCTTGCTTCCAGATTCATTTCACAATGCCTGTGCTAGTAACAGGGGATGCTAGTGGTGATCAAAGGTAAATATATCTATTTAAAGTTCTCCTTAACAGGCCAGACTAAATGGTGATGGGCCGTGTTGTGGTCTGGCAGACACATCTTGTCAGCCACCAGCTTCTCAGGGGGGAATTAACTTCCGTGACGAAATGACAGTGTCTTCACCCAGCCCGGCCTTTCATGCCTTCAGTCTGAACTGCATGCCCAGGAGGGAGTAAACCTCAAGGCTGGGCTGAAAGAGAAAAGAAAGAAAGAGAAAGAAATTTCTTTCATAGAAAGAAACTGGGGCATGGATCTTTGAGTTATGCTGAGGCATGGTGTCAATAGGGGCTAACCAACTTACCCATTTTGAACACCAAGGTGGGAGGGACAAGCTGCCTGTGGCTATGCAGATGTAAAATCTACAGCTGGAAGGGAAGCTGGGGCCCCTTATGGCTTTCAAATTGCTCCCAGGATCACTGGGAGCAGGCTAACAGTGCTTATCCAGCCCTGGGACTGAGCAGCACCAGTCCAAGATGCACCAGATGCACTCCCTTTCCATACTGCAGCCTCACAACCCTTCTCCAAGGGCACATCACCAGGATTTTTTGAGATCCCTGCTGTGAGTTGTTTCCTCTCCAACAGGGCTATTTCTGCTCAGACAGCAATTGCTAAATAAGACTCCTGTCCCAAACCATCAGAGTGTTTTCCCAAGTCATTACTTCACATCAAGCTGAACTCATGAGAATTAATCATTGAGTACTTTTTGGCCCTCTTAAAGGCAGTCCCACTAACAATCTGCTTTCAATATTCAAGTTTCAGAAAATCCCTAGGTTTCCATCCTCTGCCTGGGGAACTGTATGTGAAGGCATGGAGACTGGTCACCCACTGGTTGTTTTGGATAAGGAGATTCAGGGAAATCCCCTGGATCTGGAAAGGTTTTGAGTGACTCATGGCTGGCAGCGTTTGCTCTTTTCGTTTGACTTGGGAACACTGGAGTGTAAAGTGGGGGAGGGAGAGCCTGGTCACTGTTTGCTGAAAGATGATCAGACCACACTATGGACTTCATCTTCAAAGGCCCTTGGGAAGCTCTTTGTTCTGGCAGCTGAAAACATAGACCCAGCCAGCTTGGAAGGAACAGGATTTCTTGTAACAATACCAGGAAGACAGTGCTATTGCAACAATGAAATCAGTCTTGTTTCAAAGGTTGCTCTGTTCCCATGACAATGCCACTGTAACTCTTCAAATTTCAGTTTCCAGTTTTCCAGGGCTGCAGATTCAGGAATATTGCATTCATATGTGTTTATTAAGAGAAAGGCTGGGGCAAAGACTGGAAAACAAGGGAGATAGGAAGAAAAACACCAAGATTCCTGGGAAGTATGCTGAGATGACAGTTATTGAGACGATGGTTCATAAACTTGAAATCAGTGGTCTGATTACACAGCCAGAAGACAGAGAATGTGAAATTGTCAAAAACAAAACAGTCACCTGTTACTAATAATTCACTTTATCAAGAAAGATGCAAAGTTCAGGATGTAAATGGTTTGGTTAATCAATGACCCAGATAATATCTCACTTTCCTGACTGCTTCCGGGCTCCTGTGGAAGGAATGGGAATCTTACCTCAATTCCCATTTTCTTCTGGGCTGTGGAGAATAGTCATTGTTTCACAGAAGATCGGGGAGGAACAGTACAACATGTACATGAAAGTGCCACCAGAAATATTGTCCAGCTTTTGCAGACAAGACACTCGTGGAGTTTCTATAGTCATACAAAAAGAGGAACTTTATAGTGTTTTTGACCTTAATCAAAACTTTAATCAGAGCTTATGTTGGAACTGAAATCCTAAAAGCATTTCCACTGGCCCCACTGCAACTGCATGTATATGACTCCTGCAAACAAGCCTTGGGCTCATCAAATGTCATTATTTAATGCTACAAACAAGTTTTCATTGCTTGTAAGTTAAAGATGCACAGAGCCCAACAACTGTAGAGATGCACAGCCTGAAGTTCAGCTGCTGTGTATCTCTTAGCTGACTTGCATCTGCTGAAGATTTAGTGCATAAGTAATATCGATATGTCAAAATATCCGGAGCAGATGTAGGATCACAGTAATTGCATGTGTCACATCAAATGTGTTGTGCTGTACAAGTTCTTAGATTTCCTCCTAACTTATTGTCATGTAAATTCAGCATTGAGTTGCTGACTCCTGTTTGTAAAGGCTTTAAATCTTAGCAGTGCAAAGCTCACTGTGGACATGCAAATTACTGTTATTAAGGATAATTGATATTAATACTCGAGCCAAGGCTTCTGTCCTCTTGCTGCAATAAGCACAGGCTTTTCTTTTTTGTCTATCAAGAATATTATAGGCTTGTACTCAAATTTGTCTGCAAATTTGAAACTCAGGTCACTCCTATGTTTCACTGAAAACCTCACAATAATCCCAAGCAAACACAGAACCATGATCTGTGGCTTTGTGGTTTGTTTCTCTAGGTGTTACTGACCTGCAAAGAGGTGAAGAGCTCCTCAGTGCAAGAAAGACAAGGAGCTACCTGAGGGTCCAGCAAAGGCTACAAAGATGATTTGGGGTCTGGAACATCTCTATTATGAGGAGAAATTGTGGGAGTTGGGCCTGTTTAGCCTGGGGAAAAGTGAGAGAAAATCTCATTAATTAATATAAATGTCTCAAAGGTGGGTGTCAAGAGGAAGGTGCCACACTCTTTTCCATGGTGCCCAGTGACAGGAGGAGCAGTGCCCATAAACTAAAACACAGACAGTTCCACTTCAGCATGACATCGAACTTCCTTCTATTGAGCGCAGCAGAGCACTGGAAGGGCTGCCCAGGGAGGTCACAGAGTTCTCCCTCTCTGGAGATGTTCACAACCCACATGGATGGTTCCTCTGTGCCCTGCTCCAGGTAATGCTGCCTGGCAGGGGGGTTGGACTGGGGGATCTCTAGAGTCCTTCCCAACTCTAACAATTCTGTGAAAACAGTTTTAACAGACAATAGAAAGATTTCGTTTAGAACCACTTAAGATCTAATGACACAAGTGATTTCAGCTCTTTAGTGATTTCAGCTCCTTAGCTTGCTATGGTGCCTCAGCAGACACAGGGAAGAGAGAGGAGGCAGAGCTGTGTGAGTTCTGTAGATATCTTTATTGCGAGGGGCTCCTGAGAAGGGGCCAGGGACAGCTCTCCTGCTTTCACTGTGCAGGAGTGGGGTTTATAAAGCCTATAGGGGTTGTGGAAACTGTCCAATGGTAGGGGTCAAGGCAAAGGTGACCTATGGTCTTACAGAGAGATATCAGGGGTACAGAAGGAAGAGGGGTTTTCATTTAGGTCTGGTCTTCATGACTTAGCATTTTCTTATCTTAAGCTGACTTCCTGTGGTGACCTCACAGCCTCTGTGGCTGCTATACTTGTCTGTGTGACAAATTGATTGACCAAATTTCAGTGTCTGAACTAGCAGCCTCTGGCTAACAGCAGGCTGGTATGTGTGAAAATGTGTAAAGAATCAAGTATTCCCAGGTGAAAGTTTTACAAAGGGATGCTGCAGAAGGCTGTGTCCCTGCTTTCCTGGAGGGAGGCTGACAAGGTGGAAGTGAAATGGCATGTTATGACCTCAGTCTGAAACTAAATGGTGTCTTATTTCTAGTAGGTCTACACTTATATTGAGGTAAAGATCACCTTGGAAGAAAAAGCTGACCTGCAAAGAGGTGAAGAGCTCCTGAAACCATTTTGCTATTAATGGAAAATCCTCTCAGATAATTGTCAAGCACTTCTACAACTTGCTGCCAAAAGCAGGTTCAGAAAAAACAACACACTTACTTGTCCCCCTATTTTATTTCATGTCAGTGGTGTTCTGTTGGGAGAAAGTGTTTTTCTGTCAGCAGCTGTAACGTTACTTCACATTTTGACAACTCCAGGCAAGCTCCCACCATGCCTCAGGTTTAACCTGAACAGCTTTCTTTTAGCATCTTGTAACACCTCAGATGACAGGGGTGGCTGTGGTGCTGTGAGCAGCCACACAGTGGAGTTAATCCATGGTCACCTACTCAATTCCAGTTTAATTAAACACATCAACCCCATGACCATGTGCCACTTCCACAGCCAGGAATGGCCTTGCTCAGCAGGGCCATCAGGAATGTGAAATAACCCCCTCTAACAGCAGAGATCTTCACCTCCTATTACTCAGTCCATAAAACAGCTGGTGCTGGGACAGATTCTCAGGCTTTATATTCTCTAGCCAGATTTTCAGGTAGATGAAACCTCAGGCTGAGCAGTGTTATTGCTGCTGTCATCAACCATCTGTTGTGCACTTAGGAAGCCCTTACAATGCCTGGCTGCTCTAAAGGCTGCTGCAGAGCCTGTGGTGATCACTGGCTTCTCAGCACCTCTGACAGAACAGGCGAGGCAGAAAACAGCAGGATAAATATTCAGTTAGAGGACACCTAAACCCTAAGGAGAACAAAACCATGTCAGTGTTTTAGAATTGGGATTAGGGCATTTTACAAGCGTCAGGGACCCACCAGGGAGGCCTAATCCTGCCTCAGTGGAGCAATGGAAGCACAAATACTGCCAAGGCAGCCCATTGCTTTTTCTTGCAGTTAATGGTGAATGTGTCTATCTTTGGCAGGATGTCTCCTGGCCAGAAGTCCAGCCTTGTTGAAGGGTTTCAGAACTCAAGTAAGGTTCCCTTTTGGTTTTTTTTCTGGAACCAAATCAGTAATGTGTTTTCTTGAAGTCTGATTGTCCCACTTAGTGCTGCTCCAGGCTGATCTTTCCCACCCTCCCTTTCTCCACAAGTGATCCCTCTTTGCATCCCTTGCAGCTGCTTTTCTGCCAGTTCCCTTACAGGTACCCCTCTGCATCCAGAGTACCAGCACCCCTCACCCAGACAGAGCCACTGCCTCTCTCCAGCGTGGCACAGAAGGCAGCACTAAATGAGGCTGAGAGAAAAACACCAAGGCAGACCCCCACATTTACAGAGAGCCCCAACTCCAGCAACTCCTGCACGGTTGCTGGTGCTGTCCAGCAGCCCAGGAGAGCTGAAAACAACCTGGCATAGTTTGGGGGTTTGACCCCAAAGATGCTCCTCCAGGTCCCCCAAAGGAAAACTTTCTCCCCCAAACATGATTCTCACTAATTATGGATATCGTATTTTAAGCATAAACAAGACATGACACCTTTCTGTAAAAGCAACAGTTCATTATTTATTAATTATGAGGTGAAAGGATATTTTTCCATCTTGTGACTACCATGGATTTCAGGCTTTGAAAGTGTTCCATGCAGTGATATCACTGTTAGAACTGGAGGTGTCTGTGATCTTGTCTTTCACCTCCCAAGTCCCCAACCTCCAGTGTCTGCTGGAGCTGATCAGGTGAGTTTGTTCATGGGGTACTGCTGCCTGCTCTGAGCTTGGCGTATGGGGTTAGGAGTGGGAGTGCACAGCTCTCCAAGGTGCTGATAAACCAGACTTAATTCCTCAGGAACCATAAAAAATATAGAAGAATGGGGGTTTGAATTGGGTTTGACCCTCAAATTTCAGTGCTGGGAAGTTTTTCGTGAGGTTAGGAGAGCTTTGTGCATAGTAGCTAATATTTCTGGACCAGGTACAGAAGTGGAATCACGTGAAAGGGTAAAATATAACAGTGACCACAGAATAGATTTGTCTGCCATTACTTAAAAAACTTTCAATCTAGATACTGCAGTCATGGAGGAGTCAGTAACAATGCCTTTTAACCAAATGTATGTGAAGATAATTACCTGTTTGTGTAGAAATGTGCTTGATTCCCAGAACTGTTGAGCAAATTAGTAATGCAAAAACAACAGCAGCTTAATCCAGGTATTAAAATTGTAGCTGCAGAATAAAACAAAAGAAACAAACTGCTGCAGATGAAGGGTAGTTAAGTAGCTCTGCAATACCTTAAGGCAAAAATATTTGTCTATGGAATTTGAACTATTTTCTGAGAGAGCCTAAACATAGATCCTAAACACAGAAACCATCTGCAGCACTAAACCCACAGTACTGTAGCTGTAAATAGGATTTGTGTTTTGTGTTTTGAGCAGGGAAGGTCGACCTGCTGCCTTTGCTGTGAACACCTGACCATTTAGGGCCTGATTCAGTTTGTTGGTACCATTCTGGTGTTTTGGGTCAGTGTTGCAACCCCACTATTTATCAGTACATGGTTTTCACCATAGGTTTTTATCTTTATTGGTATCACTTGGCAGGGGAGAAAGGCCATACAGGGCTTCAAGTTTAATAAGGATCTGAAAAGCTGTATAATTACAGTCAAGGTGTAGATTGACTGTAAGGACCCTGAGAGTTGGAACTTCACCTCGTCCAAAAGAAGAAAGGGAGCTAGAAGGTCTGAGTGCTGCCTAGCTGGCTGGTGGAAGCCCAGGAACAGGACTTGATGTAAAATGGGGCTTTGGGAGAGCTGGGGAAAAAAAAACCTTGAGAAAGAAGTCAGTGTCTCAGGCAGGTGGAGGAGGGTAGTTAAGGAGAAATTACCATTGTGTATCATCAATATGTGATGATCCCCTAAAAATTTAATACATTAAAAGAGTGAAGGAAATTTGTGTATGGATTTACTCTGGGCTCCCTTCCTTGCCCCAGTCCATCTTGGGGGCACAGACCCACAGAAGGTGAAGGGCAGAGAGCAAAGTGAGATTCTGTGAATCTGCAAGGTTCACCCTAGGGCAGGTGGCCAACAGGGACCACTGGTGGGCGACCATGTGGGGACAGCTTCCCCAGCCAATAATCTGGGCACACAACTTTGTCCGTGTCCCCACCACCCAAAGACATTTCAGCCTGGCATGAAGGGAAAGTCTGGCTGTCATTGCCAGTATTGTGCACTGGGAGTGCATCACCTGACCTCAGCATTCCAAGGGGCATTGGTGTCTGCAGGGAGAAGGGTGGAAAAATATTCAAATGCCACATTATCCCAGAAATTCTGTGAAATAGCAAGGGCTTCAGTGGAATTCAGCTGGTGAGCTGGGCTTGGTACTCCTCATGGGGTTGCACCACGTCTGTGAGGCTGCTGGTGGTGGCAAGATGTTGCTCTGAAGTACCATTGGATGCACAGTTTTTATTGCCAAAGCCTGAGGGCCAACACACACAAGTTCTCCAAACACATCCTCTGAAGCAGGCAAGGAGCTGCCCATGTGGAAATGCAGGACAAGTGGCAGTGCCTGTGCCCATCCCCAGTCCTCTCTGCCCCACCTTGCTGCCCTCTCCAAGGTCTGGCCACACAGCTCCACCAGGGAATAAAAGAGCCTTTGGACTGGTTTTTCTGGAACCCAACTTTGATTGAAAAATGTCTCTGACAACAGAAGCTGGTTTTTTCCCATTTTTGTCAAAGGCAAAAAGACTCTCCCCATATTCCAGAGCCAAACTGTATTATGTATTGTTCACATATATATCTATTACACACAAATATGTGTATATATATCCACACAAAAATGAGTAGCATATCATCACACAGAAATGAAACAGCAGGGCAGGAGGCCCACAGAGATATTTCAGTGAGAATGTTCCCAGATGCCAGGGCTCAGCCAGGACTGTTTCCCTGCCTCTGCATGGATGCATCACAGGGCAAGTGTGCCAGTGCAGGCAGCTGCAGCACACATCCTCATAGCTGTCTTTCAAGCACTGCTGCCATTGCCCACCTGAGAGCCAAGATTTTGGCACTGACCAGAAAGCTAAGCAAATATTTTTTGGTTTTGTATTGTCTGTTGGATTTTTTTTCTTTAATATCTTTCACCCCTATAATTGATACCTGGTTATTATAGCAGGCTGGGTTGGAAAGAAGAGGGAATTGATGTTTGCAGTTTCCTTTTCCTGGAGAGAGCAGGAGCAAAGTGCTGGGTGTTACCTTTCAGACAGTGCTCTCCAGGAAAACAATGTGTCCCCCAGCAGCCCAGTGGGAAACGGTACCAGTAGTAAGAACACTGCAGCTGTGACTACTATCTCCTATCACCTGCTTCATTGTGATCTGTGGTTTGTCCAAGGGAATGCCCTTCTGGAAGCCCATCTAGCCTGACAGTGAGCTGGGGTGACATGTACTCTGCAGAATCCTGTTGCTCTCTCAAAGTAACCCTGGCTGGAGAGGCTGCTAGGAAGGGGACGCTGTGGATTTTTCTGTACCCACAGCAGTCACTGGCATACAAAGTAATTGTTGGTCTATGCAAGCTCCTCCCTCTCCATTTCAAAATGCTCTGCTTATGTACCTCTTCCTTGAGAAAGGAGAAAGCAAAGCTGAAAAAGGAGAATGCAGCTTGGTTTCAAAACTGAAACCAGAAAATTATATGGTGGGTTTAGTGCAGAACTATGCATTACTGTGAGTACAGACCATATGAGGGTCAGATGTATTTATTTTGAAATACACATATCAAAAAGAATTCCTCTGATAGTGACCAGGGACTCCAGGCCTTGCTTGAGCTCTTCCTAACAGCACCTCTGTTGTAGTGTATGTTTCTCTTTCTTCATGAATTTGGTACAAATTAAGGAATCAGCAAGACTGAATGAAGATGAACTAATACTGGCAAGAAAACCAGCAGCAAGAGCCACAGCTGGTGCTACAGAAGCACCGGGCAAAAAAGAAAGGACACATGCTAACCCTGAAGCCATTGCAGAAGAAATGGCATGCCCCCTTCCAAGACTATTCTTGGCCTGTAAAGGGAAAGTAAAATACAGATTAGAGACATGATAAACATCATATATTTATCCCCAGACATGATAACTGAGAACAGGCAAAGATAATCTGAGTAATTAAATCAGTGAGAGTCCCTGTAAGCCCTGTAAGCAGAATTTGTAACACCCAGGTTTTTACCCCTAGGAGGTGGCACTCACTAAGAGGGCACTGTCAGGGTGCACACAGACCACAGTGACCCTCCAAGCCCAGGGGCTCTGCGAGGCCAGAGGCAGCGCTGGCTTGGAGCCACGCCTGGGACTCGGCTGTCCCCGTGCAGGCTGCAGGCTGTGTCCCAGTCCCGCGGCTCACAGCGAGC
>VXAX01003292.1:316870-334416 GCA_013399835.1 Leptocoma aspasia | reverse complement strand
ATATGTTCATAGCAACACACAGTATCCAGCTAGACTTTTTACCAAAGGGTTTTTGGTTTCTTTTTTTGCTTGTTTGTTTTGCTGCAGCAATTGCACATTTCTGAAAATACAATACAAAAATACAAAAGTCTAGACTATGCTTCAGGTCCCCTTAGGAAAATATAGAGAAGTAAGTAAAAAAAGATATGCTGGGGCTTGATTTTGGGAAGAGATATAATCTTTTCTAGGAAGGAAAGACTTTTGGACCTCTGATGCTGCAAAGATTAGTTTGCAAACAGTTTTGCTTGTTCCGCAGTCATTTTTGGCCTCACACACACTAAGACACACAAATCCACAAATACTGTGGCTAACGAAGATCATGCAAACTATGGAAAGCAAAAAAAAACTTGCTCTGTTTTAAAAAAGATTTTTGTTGACATAACACAAATTCTTTCATACAATAACTTTTGAGATTAAGAGACTAAAAAAAAATATTAAAAGAAAGCCAGAAATAATTTCTGCATCCCTCAGAAAAACACAGATGAGTTGTCTTGTGTTGAGTGGCTCAGAAAGTGTACGAGGACACAGTGCCCTAGCACTAGGGCTTATCTCACAAAATGTCTAGCTGTTATTTATTCACAGTTTTATTTCATCTTAAAGCCAAGATGTAGAAAATAAGATAGAATATCAAGGCCTTAGGGTAGGATGAAACCTTAGTGTCCGAGATAAGAGAATCCATCTCAGAAGAACAAAACCTCCAAACATCAATATCATTTGGTCTGGGGCTCCTGCAAATTTTGGTAGGGAGGTGTAGGAGAAATCCACACCAAAGCTTTGCAACTAATTCATTTCAGGTTTGTGCAGCATTTCTCACCAATTTTATGAAACAGTGAAACACCACTGTTTTATAAAAAATCCCCTGAGAACAATCCACTGTGATCCCCAATCTTCCTCAAAAATAATAAACAAGCTTTTTGTGTTAATGCAGCTTTGTGGAAATAAACACAATTAGACCTCACGCTTAAATGAGCAGCATACTAATTGGAAGTGCTGAATCAATTATTCCCCAGGAATTCAGGGCTATCAGCAGTCTGAGATCAGATGTGGTAGTTTATACAGCTTTCACAAATTCCTGATAAAAAATAAGCACAGCACAACCACATTGAGCTTCTACTGTACACTGAAACAGATTCCTCCCCTTCCCCACCTCATTTCTTTATGTTAAGCTGGTTTTACTTTACAGTTTGAAGTGTTCTTATCCCTCCCTCGCTGGCATTTTACGAATTCCTGCAGGCTGGACTAAAAAAAAGCACAGAACAGCCCTTCACAGGTTAGAGCTGACATGGAGCCTTTCTGAGGGAACCATACGTGTGAAAGCTTGTCAGTTCCTAGGCTGTAAATCCGAGACCACTGAAGCGACACATGCTGCTCCCAAAGCCATCTGTCTGTGTGTGCTCTCAGTGCTGAATCCCCAGCAGCAGAGCAATCCCACAGCTCCAGCAGGAGCAGGGCTCCCCTCTGTCCCGGCCCCTGTTTTTCCCTGCCTGCTGGTGCTCCATGAGAGAGAACCTGAGCTGAAGGTTATCTCATCGCACACGTCCCTCGGCTCTGTACAGCCCCAGTGGCACTGACTCATTCCCAATCCAGGCATGCCCAGCCAGACCTCTGCTGCCCACAGAACAATCCACTGCTTCTTGCAAGAACACAACTGCCAGCTCTGCAATCCTCACAGCAGCACCAGCCAGCTTGGAATTTCTAGGATTAATTCCTTTTCCACATCCTGTCGAGTAACTCAGTAGCACAGATTTTCCTTACAAACTTGGTGACGAATCTCACCCTCAACCAGAAAGGAACATTTTAAGAACCAACCCTGGCCTGGGTTTGGGCTGTTTCTCCTTCTCAGTGTTGTCGCTAGGTGAGGTTTGAACAGGCAACAATAAATGATTTGTTGAAGTGTGATTTAATTAGAACAGCACAGATGTTTTCATTCATTTGTCCTATTTTTCAGTAATGTGCATTTCTCTTCTTCCATTGCAGATTAAAATACTTTATGGCTCTAATATGACCTGCACTTCTCTATATCTGATGTCTCTCACTAATTCCCCTTTTAAACAGCCAAAAGCAAGACAGCTTCACTAGGGCCAGAAATTGTTCATTCTCAATTGCACTTTTCACACTCCCTGGAATACAGGGGCAGCTTTCTTAGCAACTGATTATCTCCGTCAGCTTTGCAATTCTGTGTCCATAAACTATTAAACACGGGCCTGGCCCAGCTTGCCAAACACAAAAGCAATACATTTCCAAACTCAGAACTGTATCTGGTGCTCCTATCAGCTGTCACACTGCCAAGCAACAACATCAGAGCACCTTACATTTTTTCCACTTTATTAAGACAAGTGAGAGGCAACTTCTTCTTGAAACCACAGATAACTATGATCTTCAGTATTTCAATTAAAACCTTTTTCTTCATGGGGATGAAAAATGATATAAAGAGTTATCCAGTATAATTAAAACTCTGAATCTCACTCCTCAAGAGAATCTGTGCTGCTCTCTGAGGTTACAGAGCTGGATCCATCCATCACATGTAGGTGAGTTTGTTGGCTGTTATGTTCAGGTCTCATCTCTGTGGCATTCGCTAATCAACTAAGGTAGAAAAGAGAGTTTTACTTTGGGTCGGGTTTTTTCCTGATTGTGTTTCGGGTTTTTTGGTGTGGTTTGTTTTTTAGGGTTTTTTGGGGTTTTTTTCTCTTGATGATACCAAACCCCTCAAGTTTTGAGGCTCTCAAGGTTTTGATAGGGGGATGAGTCAAACTTTCCTTTATTTTTAGGTGTTAATCAGTAGCTATGGCTGGATGGTAATGATTAAGCAATTGGCTTGTGAGCATCGTATGTTTGGCTGATCTGCTGTTTTAAGAAAAAGAGAGGACAACCCCCAAATGAATGGGCTGTGTGGATGGGAGGCACCAGGAGTGAAGTCAGAACTGAGCAGTACCTGGGGAAAGGTGATTCTGGCAGGAGGAGACCGTGACAAGCCATTGACCACCCACTCAAAATGGGCCCCAGACTCAAACAGAGGGATGAACTGTGCCTGCACACTAATCAGCAGGAGAAGCAAGAGCTAGAACTAGCAAATAGGAGAGTTATCTTTAACCAAGGAATGTTGATGCCTTTGTTTATTAAGTTGTATAAAGAGTGTGAAGTTTGGATGATCGGTGAATTAACCTTCCATGGGTCACCACCCAGCACCTCACTTTGCACAAATGAGAATAAAAAGCAGGAATACCTGGCCTCGGCATGTGACTTGGCACTGGCACCAGGTAATGAGCCCACACTGATGCCAAGTTTGAACACGTACTTCTTCATCCAGGCCCACCCCAGCTCTGGGCCAGCCTGCAATCCGGCCAATTTCTGCCCACAGCGGCCACCCCCAGCCCAGGGCACCCCCAGCTCTGTCACAACAGCAGCAGGATGTGCCGCACCTGCCACAAACGCCCATTTTCACACTCAATTTGAGCACAGGGATTACCCAAAGCCAGGGAAGCCCCGGACTAGAGCGCGGAGCGCTGCGCCCCGGCCAAACCACACCAGGCCGAGCCCCCCTGACCTCCCCTGACCTCCCCAGCATGGCGACAGCGAGCGCCTGCCCGGCCGCCCTCAGCAGCACTGTCGCGATAGCGCCGCGCTTCCGCCGCGCTTTACGGCAAGGCCGCCCGGCGGGGAAGGAGGCGCTGGCGGGGCCGGTCCCGCCATGGACCGGAGGAAGAAGCCGCTGGACGTGGCCGCGTCCTCGGTGAGTGACTGAGCGGGGAGAGGCAAAGTGAACCCCTCCGCCTGCCCAGGAGGGCTGTGAGGTGTGCTCAGCCGCGGGGCTCCCGCGGGCGGGGCGGGCCTGGCCGGCGCAGACCGTGAGGCTGGAGCCGGGGATCCGCTGGTGCCGCCCTTCCAGGGAGGGCAGCGCTCCTGGGCTGGGCTGGTGTTCCGTCCCTCGCCTTAACCCCACTGCCATGGGCAGTCAGTGCAGCAAACGCTGCAGAAGGGCTGTGCTAAGGCCGTGTGTCGCATATCGGGTCTGTGACGCTGTCGGGGGATTTTGTCCCCTCACCTTCCGGACCGGGCACAAACCCGAGTCTGCCGGCCCTGGATTTGCTCGCATTCCTGATGCAATAATTATATTAGGTCATAACACGGAAAAGAGTTTTTCCTAAGGGGCAGGAGGTCTGTGCTGTGGCAGATTAACTTCCCACCCGCAGGATGGTGAGGTGCTGCCCCTCGCTGCTCTCCAGAACGCTCACGAGAGATGCTGCCAAACACTTCAGATGAAGAGTTATGTTAATAGTTAATGTATGCTAATAGTTAATTGTGAAATATTTTACATTGAATTTTTGGATGATCACCTCTAAGCAGAAGGGAGAACAAGTGATTTTTTAAGATGCTGCATTTCGTTGTCCCAGGGACATGAAAAGCAAATGCTTTAGTGTATGGGACAAATATTAATACCAAAGTCTTCCACTTTCCTGGTTTAATCTACATCTGTGAATTTTGTCATCTCTAGGACTTGCAGGAAAAGTAGCATAATATCCTCTTCCAAACTGGTTTTGTAATTGCAAGATAACACCCCTGCCGATGATGTTTCTTAATAAAAGCTGAGATGGACCTTGGTCACAGATGACAGTGTTACTCATATATTTATTTAAAGAGAAGAAGAAAGAAAATCTAAAACTATTAAACAGTGCACAAAGCAGTGGGAAAAATAAATATTTTATGATAGCAAACGTTTATCAATTATTTTCTGAGACAGAATTTTATTAATTATCTAATGGTTAAAAGTTCCCTTTTCATATTCAGTAGTGGTGTTCATTACTTCTCTATTTGTTTGCAGTTAGGAGGTTGGTAAAATCTAGACAGAGCTATGCCTCTCTTATCCTCATTATGTAGCAAAGTATCAAGGATATCTTTGGGGATTGTTTTAATCCCTAATCATAATTTGCATTCTGTGGTTTTTTATTTTGTTTGCTGTAAAAGGTGATCTTGGTGATCAGATCAGAGCTTCAAAGCTCCCCGTAAGAATGCAATCAAATGCTCCTATAACTGTAAATAACAGGTTGTCTTCCTGGAGATACAGTTGTTTATTGCAGTAACTGATGTCTGTGCATGTGATCTGTTATTTATGGGTTGTTTTGCTGGTGATGCAGCTGGTAGATCTCAAAGCCGAACTCTTCCGAAAGCAAGAGGAATTCAAGAAGGAAAAGCTATTGAAAGATGCTGGTGTCTTTGCAAAGCCCAGAACCTCTAATAAGGTAAAAATAATCTTCCATTGTTGTTTTTGTCATTCTTTCTCCTGAAAGTAAGGAAGTTAATATTCAAATCTAAATAGTAGTAAATACTTAGAGCTGTGTTTCTAGTCAGATGTAAAATGTACACGATGAGAACGTTCTTTAAAGTTCATTTCTAGGTGAGATTCCTGTGCACAGCAGAAAGTTTAGTCTTGTGCTTATGCCCATCTAAATCCCCACTTAATCTTCATTCCCCAAGGATCCATACCCTTTAATTATAGGAAAAGGTGTTTCTTTTTTTATTAGGGGATTTTGTATGATGCTGCAGGATGGAAGATGAGAGATTCTTCTAGAGTCACTGAACTTCCCTGATAATTACTCTGCTATCTGTTTGTGGTGTACAATAATGAATACAAAATTATCTCTCTTGTTTTGCTCTGTGCTGCACTTTGGGTTTTGTTCATTCTGTAGCTTTCTAGAAGCAGAATGTGCTGTTCCTGCCATATTTGAAGCACATGCAGCATTTACAGTGTTATGCTGCAGACAGGCCAACTGATTGTATTTTTTATCTAAAATGGAGGCAACAGAGAATAGAAACAATTTGTAGCTTTGTTAGTACGTATTCAATCAGCAAGATTGCATGATTGGGATTTTTTAACCTTAAAATCTTTGCCAGAATAGATTTTGTCTGATTTCTGAGTGCCTTTGGGTTTTTTAGCTTCTCAGCCTGCCCTTAACTATGATACCATCCTGCAGCCTGTGTTGATTCAGGGCATCCCCACAGCACAGGAATAGTCTCAAGTCAAACATGTGTAAGATGTTATTTACAAAGGCTTCCATGATTGATGAGCATCATTTGCATTATAGAGTTGAAATATTTTTTTCATTGTTACCATTTCAATATTTTCATCTATTGGTTTGTTGTTACAAAATTGTCCTCTGCAGAAACCAAGTATCTGGACCAAACAGAACACGGGAGTTGTAAATCGAGCTGCCAAAGATGTTGAGCAGAAGGCAGAAGAGCAGGATATACTGGATAAATCAAGGTAGTTCTTAGGCTCTGTAAGAAGGGAATGCTTTGCAGAATTCGTTTTTGGGTATTTAGAAAAGCACAGAAAGAAGTTTTTTGGACTGGCAGTTCTTATTAGACCAACCAGTAGTTCCAGCATCATTCATACTTTTTACTGATAGTGTACAAACTGCATCCCAGCAGTCTCATGCTCTCCTGCCCTCACATTATCACAGTTGTCTAAATGTGGCAGGTTACTGATATTTTTTTTAAAGTCATCTTTAGAATTACCAGCCAGTGTGACATGTTTGAATTCTATAGCAAAGTCTTACTTGGGTTTGACAGAAAATGGCTCGATTTTTTTCAAGAATTACCTCATTTTCTAAATGGGTTGGTTGTACAAAAAGGTATATGTTGAAAATGCCATTTATAATCCGTTTGCTGTGCTTCTGTAAGCAGTTTCCTTGCTCCTTGAAATTCTAGAAATTAGCGAAGGTTTTCTCTTCAGTTTCCAAGATTAAGTGTAACTTTGTGTTATCTATTTTTTTTCCTGTAAAACTGTCTTTCAGTATCTGCAAATAATGGTTTAGCTTCCAGTATTTATCTGACAGACCACAGTACTTACATAAAGATGGAATTCTTGTAACATCATGTTTCTGCCTACTTGACAAATTACATTTAAGATGAAATTTGTAACTTCACTAAAATTATTTTCAGTATAAATTCTGGAACTGGAAAAGATTGTATCTTCAGAAATGCTAGTGAAGGTTCAAAACAAAAGCCAGGCATAAGTCAGCTTCTAATAAACACCTCAAGCACTCCCAAGATTTTCCTGTTCCATTTACCTAAAACTAAATAGGTCACTTTAAACTGTGCTTGGAATTGGTGGGATTGTAAGGTTAATTTTTTTTTTCAGGAAGAAGCTTGAAGAGAAAGCAAAGCTGTACGAGAAAATGACAAAAGGAGACTTCCCAGGTGAACAATACTATTCCAAAATGAGCATTTATATATGTATGAATTCTTGGAATTATTATAGAAAGTGATTGACATGGTTTATTCCACTTTGAAAAGGAGAAAAAATACATTTACTGTAGAAAATAAAATTGCTTTTGAAGGGCAACCTGACCAAGTAAAGCACTAGGGCTTGTTTCACTCATTCAGTAAGTGGGTGGACTATATTCTGGTTTTTTAATACAGTATCTTAGAAAAACAAAAAAAAAATTTTCTCCGTTTTGCGATCTTTGGATTGCATTGCTGATGCTCCGTCCTGCATTCAAATTGTTGGGCCTTTATGAGGAGAAGAGGATCAGGAGAGGAGTCTGGCTGGTCCATATGTGAATGCCAGTCATCCAGCTAATAGTCTTAGAGAATGCTAATCTGTTCCTTTCTTCTCTCTCACATTCTGTCCCTTTCAAAAAGTAATTATTAAAACAGAATACAAATCTCCCTGCAGTTAATCTGTTTTCTTTACCAGTGTCCATCTTCATCCACGTGAACCCACCACTTTCCTCTACTTTTCTAAAAAGTACCCTCATGAATGCTTGGCTCCTGCCAACATACCAAATGTTAAGCATCAAAAAAGTATTTGAGCCATTACATGACAAATCCTTTGCTTATGAAATAGTTAAGGAGCAGAGAATGTTTTGCTGCAAAGAATGCAGCCTTTTCTGTACTGCACACAATGCCCTGAAACTTCGATTCAGAAATAGACATTATCACTGTGGAGCCAGTTGATAGCTCTGGGTTTGTTTGGCACTGAATGAGATTTAAGTACTCCCCAATTGTGTGGTCAAGGGCATTGATGGCAGCTGAAAAGCTGATTGTAGCTATTTGGTATTGATTTTGTGCTCAGTTCTGTTCTTTTCATGGCTGCTCTCTAAGAATCGATTTTCTGCCTTAGATGAAGAAACTGAAGATTTGTACCTGGTGGATTTCACTCAGAAGATCATAGACAAACAGCACGAAGTACAGGAGCTGCATCAGAGTGAAGCTGCTGGGAAGACTTCAGAAAGAGACACAGATGAGGAGGAGACTCAGCCTGAAGCAGACATTCCACCACCAGAGGACCCGGATGAGGAATGGTTGGTGCTACTGACTGGGCTCATCTGTCCTGGCCACTCTTTATTCTGCAGAATTGCATGAGAAAATACTTCTCTTTTCCAAAATGTGTGAAGTGGCACCTTTGTTTTTCTTTTTTCTTTAATACTACACATTGACAAGGAGGTGTTAACAGTCAGTCCTCCATGTCACTTTAATTCCCACCCAGACAGGGAACACTGCAATAGAATCTACATCTAGGATCTTGGGAAATTGCAATGAGGGCAGTGTACTATAGGGGGGACAACATAATCTCCTCTCTTATTTCCTTGCATAGTTCATGCTAGTAGTCATCACAGTATTGGTACCATTTTATGCTCTGATCTGCTGAATTGAAATGTATTTTAGCAAAACTTGAGGATTTTATGGTATTCATCTTCTTTAATTGTGAGTGACTTTAAAATGAGCAGTCATTTAACTGTACAGCCTTCTCTTAAAGAAGGGAAAGTCTGGTTGGAATAAGAACACGATTTTCAGCATTTCTTCCACTTTGCTGCAGCACGGCAAATAGTCTCTGACAGTTTTTTGTATCATTCCAAGTAACCACTAGTTTTTAATGTGAGACATTAGGAATAATTATGAAACCAGTCCTGACTAAACATTTTTGTTGCCCATTTGTTTATAATGCTTGTGGAACAAGATATTTTACTTCTGGTAATCAGTTTAAACCAGCAGTAACCAATACAAAACAGCATCCCCATTCTTCAAATACTTAACTGTAGATATCCTTAGAAACTATGTAAAGGACTTACTAAAAGCACAGATCTGTAAAAGTTAAGGGGTTGGGAGCTAGATTGCTCCCAACTAGTCATACTTTTTCAGATGAAATATTCTTTAGAATGGGATAATTGAGGCAGCTTGATCCTAAAGAGCTTTCTAAATTACAGGACAGTAAGTGTAGCTCTTAACAGCTTTTTCAAGAACTGTAAATCAGGTGTTCAGTACTATAAAGAGTTGAATAAGAAGCACAATAGCTTCAGAGGAACATTTTGCTTGTGTTTTAGTCAGCGTTTGTTATGCCAGTTGAATGCACACTATCAGTCTGTTCTGAATGGCCTTTAGACCAATAATTGAAATGTATTGTAGCAATTTCATATCCACAAGAAGTCAATGCTGCATCATTATCTTCACCATGGGAAGCAAACATCAGGCTGAGTTCTATTTTGTTGTGAAAACTACGTGACATTGTTACTTTTGAACATTTTTTACACGATTTTACTGCCCAGGTGAACAGGGGTCTCAAAGGGAGATTGAATAAATGCCTGGTAGAACTGTCATATGCCCCATTCAGAAGTGTCCTCTTAATCTGGGAGTGTGTTAAGTGAAAAGCAGGAGCAACTGTCACACAGAGACTGAGAGGTGACTCTTTGGAAAAGGTCACTGCTTCTGTCTTCTGGGTAAGACTTCTGTCAATCTGCAAATAGAAGTTTTGCATCACTTTTCTTTTTCTTTCATTACAGGGTTGATTATGTTGATTTCCTGGGCCGATCTAGACGCTGTATGAAGAAGGATTTACCAAGTCTACTTAAAATGGATCAGGAACTTCAAGGGAAAAGGTGAGGTTTCTCTAATGGAGCTGCATGTTTCTCTCAGTATTTAACATACTTTTTTTAATGAGAAGGAAGAGAGGCTGTGCTTTGTCACCCCATTCTCAATCCAGAGTTGATGTTGCAGCTTTCTCTAGATTTGCATAATTTGCAGAGAAAGGTTTTAATAAATTGATGTAGCAATCTCAGATATTTGTTACGTCTTTAAAAACTGGGGTCCTTGTATTTCATTATACCTTCTATAAAAGGCCAGGAAAGTGATTCCTGGTTCTGTTTAACGTGGAAACTGATGATAGTCTTTCAGCAATTCCAAATTCTTCAGGATGTTCAAAGTGAATTTGTTAGACCTCCATTTGTTTGGTTTTGTTCTTCTGTTAAACAGCTGTTTAACAGCTCTTCTGTTAAAATTACTTCCTTATTAATATTTGGGTATTAATATTTGAATATTAATATTTTGCGTGGATCTCTTGGGTAAATGCTTAGCTTTTTGTTACTTCACGTACCTTTCATTTTCTTACATTAAATCTGAAATGTTCCTATATGTGATTGCTAGAATCCCCACAGATGTCAATAACTGCTTATTTCATCTCCCATTCTGTGATTTGATAATTATTTCATAAAGCTTCTGAGAAAGGATATGATTTTATTTGTCTTTTAATAACATGTTCTACCAGTACCTTGTTTTAGAGGCAGCTTTGTATTTCTATCTTGACTATGTACCATAGTCATCAACATTGTATCACTAAGTAGTGTCTGCAGTGATCTGTGTTTTGTGGAAACTGGAATAGCGGATCAGATCCAATCATACTTGCACTGTTTGGTACTGACAAACTGGTAAATTCTGCTCTGTAATCCTTAATTTTTTTTAATTAGACAAGAACCTGATGGGAATACTCTGTTATCTGAAGACATGAGAAGAGAACTTCAGAGGCAACAGTGGGAAAAGGAAGAAGAAGAAGCCCTCAGAAAACCCATGGGACCCATACATTATGAGGACATTCGAGAAAATGGTACACTGCCATACTTTATATCACTTACCTTTGTGTCACCAAGGAGATCAGCTGTAGAAGGAGCAAGGGAAAGTTACATCCTGTGCCTGTGTGGCAAAGTGTAGATGTGTGTTAAGCCACGTGTCTAATAACTGTTGAAAGTTACCATACATAAGTTACGTACATAAGTCTAGATTTATTTTTCCTTGAAATTGTATTTTTGTCAAATGTTTCTCTACCTCCTTTTGTGTTCTCCTTCAGGTATCATCTAAAGCAAGCCTTTTTTAGCCATCTAAAACTAATCCAGTGTTGGGAATTATTCCATGCCTGAAAGCAGGGTTCCTGGAGGCTGTAGTTATTGTCAGTTATAAACTGAATTTAACTTAAATCTATTGTTTTTCTCCTTTTCAGAGGCCAGGCAGCTCGGTGTTGGTTACTTTGCCTTTTCTCGGGACCAAGAACTCAGGCATAAACAACGGGCAACCCTGGATATGCTGAGGGAGCAGGTGAGAGAGTAAAGAGCACTGGGCAGCGAGGGCAGAGTGCTTGCAGTGGTTACAGATTTGATTTGCTGTGTAAGTGCTGTATTAGGTGATGCTGCAACTGAATCCAAACAAGCCAAAGAAATTTGGCTTTGTTTTTCCTGTTGAAACCTGGTACTTGATTAGGATTGCTTTTGGTTGTTTTGTGAAGGAAGATATGTACTTGTTTATAATAACAAAGGAAGATTAATTCATGTTTTTCTTTGCTGTTAAGACGCTTGATCAGAGAAATAAACGTGAACAGCTGAAGGAGAAGAGGAAGGCAGCTCTAGATGCAAGGCTGTCCAAACTTCGAGCACGGAAGATTAAAAAATTAAGGGAAGCTGGATTAGAGGAAGAGGCAGAAAAACTGGAGAATGGAGGTATGGTCTGTTGCCTTTCTAAGTTAAATACTTGCTATTTCACCTTGTTCTTGATCTATGGACAGACAGATTGTAATTTATATTTGTTTAGACATTCAATAGATTGGTATTGTGTTTTCTATATATACAATTAACATAACTAGTAGGATAATGAGAGCTTATGTAATTGTGTGTAGATACAAAATCATGCCAGAAATAGCTTAATAATGCAGGTAGAAATATGGTATGTAGATTGTAGCCCTTTTTGATTCACACCTGACAGCAGGAATTGCATGGGTTAATTACGCAGGTTGAGGTTAGAGCTGCTGACATTGTACTGGCTTTTTCTTCTATGGAGATGAGGTAGAATAAGTAGTAACAAGTCAATTTTGATATCATACAATAGACACTGTGACAGTTTCAGTGCAGTGTGTGAATTGGAGATACAGCTGACTCTAGGATTTAGGATAATGAATTTGAATTCTAATCCTGTCTCTGTGCTGTCTCCCTTACGAGACTGATAGTCAACTTGTACTGTCTGTCTCCTGCTGGAAAATGTAGCTAATATTTTACTGTGTCAGAATTCCGTGCAAGTGATGAACTGTGAAATGATCTGGAAATGAAGAACAGCATTGTGCCACTGCTCACTTTTATGGTTTTTCAGAAAAATAAGAATGCAAATTGTTTTCTCCAGTAAATGAAATAGAGATACTGCTCTAACTGGAGATATATGGAAATAAATGTTCTTATTTTTACCTGTGAGGGTCATACAGTTTTTATTCCGTAACTGACAATCTCTACTATCTCTTCCTGTAACACAGAGGTGAAAGGTGCTGCTGAGGAACCAGAACCTCCAAGAGTTACTGCAGCAAGTAGGAAGGTAGAGGTTATCATCCAGGAGAGGAGAGATACAAAGCCTGGAGTGCCTTATGTCCGAGAGTGGGATAAAGGCAAAGGTAAGGAAATGCAGATTCAGGGCTGGGAAAGAGCACTGCCACTTTCATTTCTATTTTGTGACCAAAGTGTGGTAAGACTGAGAAGCACTGAAATACTTTCTGCCTTGGTACTGATGACTCTCCAGTGTCCAGGACAGTGACTGATAAGGATGCCTTAGTGCCAGTAGCTGCTATAATGTCCCCAAATTTTTCTTCTATATGAGTTACTGCATTTCTGGATGATCTTGACAGGTTGACAGAATGACAAATTCTGTAGTTCATAAGATGTACAGTGTGATCTTTTCTTGATACATTCCTGTGGTCTGTGCTACCTGAAAGCAGGATGTATCACACAAACAGGTACAGCACGATACTAAAACATGATGCAATAGAGACCACTTCAGTGCTTGTGTCCCATTTTGGAGTATCTTCCTTGTCACAAAGTGATGGCTGTCTTGTAGGTCCCTCCCAAACCTATTAACTCATTTTGCACTATTAACCTAAGTTCATGGACATTCTTCTAATCTAATGCCTGACTTCTAAGTAAAAGCAAACAAGGAATAGGCATAATACATAAATAATACATAAATGCTCACCTTCTTTAGTACTACAACAGCACTATTCCTCTTCTGTGCAATACTGGTGTTTCCAGATTCTTGTTACTTTTCAATCTTTATGTTCCATTAATGAACATCACTGTGAGGGGAAACTTCATGGTTCCATTAAAACCATTTCAGATCCTACCTCATAAATATTTTCCTGCTTGACACTATTTTTTTCCTTCCTTTGAGGAAGCCTGCTATCTCACCAACACAAAGGCAGCACTGCAGCAAATACTGCACTCAGAAAGCAGAGGACAGCTTACTCTAAAATGCAAAGTGAGCCAACTGTGGTTCACTGAAGGAATCTGCACTAGATTCTTGTATTTCCATGTAGTATGAGGTGGAAAAGGAACTTCAGGTGGCTTTACACAGTTACATCTTCTTTGTTTGCCAGCTTGTTTTCCCTCCTGTCTGACTGACCTTCATACCTTGAAATCTATGCTAATCTACCATTTTCCTGTTTCTAACAGAACTGATGTTTGGACAATGGGAAAAGAAACAGGAAGAACTTAGAGATGAGCGAGACCCAGAATTTGCACCACCTTCTGATTACTTTTTGGGACAAAAGAAAGATGATTATCACCGAAGTCGGAATCTGAACAGTTCTGAAACCTCCTCTGAAAACCTGGACACGGAGAGAGCACAAAACCAACAGAGGCCATCGGTGCAGGGCAGTGGGAGCAGCACTGGAGATGTGCCACCATCACCACAGGCTGCCAACAGCAACGTTCCAGATAAGCCAGGGTCAGCAGAGCCCAGTGGCCCTGACACTCAGGGTGTGTCATCAGCAGAGGATGACAGCAGTGACGACGAGGACGTGCTGCCACCAGCACAGGCTTATGGCTACGGTGCCCGAGGTGTGCCACCAGCACTGCGGGGTTATGGCTACAGTGCCCGGGGCGTGCCACCGCCCATGCCAGCCTACGGCTACGGCACTCCCGAGGTGCCCTTCCCAGCACAGGCCTATGGCTATGGAGCACCAGGAATGGTGCCACCAATGCACGGGTATGGCTATGGCACTCCTGAGATGCCCTTTGCAATGCAGGCCTATGGCTACGGCACCCAGGCTGTGCCACCAGGAATGCAGACCTGTGGATGCAGCACCCAGGCTGTGCCACCAGGAATGCAGACCTGTGGATGCAGCACCCAGGATGTGCCACCAGGAATGCAGACCTGTGGATGCAGCACCCAGGATGTGCCACCAGGAATGCAGACCTGCAGCTGCAGTGCCCAGGGTGTGCCACCAGGAACACAGGTCTGTGACCTCAGCAGCCAAGATGTGCCACCAGGAATACACACTTGTGGATGCAGCAGCCAAGATGTTCCACCAGGAACGCACACCTGTGGATGCAGCACCCAAGAGATGCCACCAGGAACAGACACCTGTGGCAGCAGCACCCAGGATGTGCCACCAGGAACACAGGCCAGTGGCTGCAGCACTCAGGATATGGCACCTCCAGCGCAGACCAACAGCAGTGACACTCCAAATCAGGAACCACTTTACCAAAGTTTAGATGATATGCTCTCTTATTATAGACAAGTGACTTGAGTTGAAAAGATAAGTATGAACCATGATCTAAAGAACTAAAATATAATTAATTGTGTGCTCAGCAGAATATTATTTTCCCACATATGGGAAAAGTAAGTTTCTGTAAGTACATCAGAATAAATCTCCTGGACACCTAAGCTGTTTTACATCACAGCTATATTTTGCCCTGTTGGTTTTTTTATTCTTACCTCTTTACTAAAATTCAACTCTTTGACACTTACACCTGAACTTAAGGGTATATTAATTACTTGCTTTCAAGAGATAAACTCCTTTGGTTGGTTGCTCCCAGCTGGCTTCTGGATTGGAGGTACTACAAGTTCAGTGACATCCATAGAAACAGTATGGAAATGGTAGGTCCTCTGCTGCCAAATACAGGATGATTTTGATCCTTACTTAATCTCCTGTCTTTTGGAAGTGCAGAATATTATCTACTGAACAGTGGTGGTTCACATGGCCTCTACATGCCTGAGGTCCATATATAGCTCATAATTCTGTGCAGCATTTTAGAGTGGAGATATTGCAGAAATCAATCAATAATGATGGGTAGGCTGAAAATACATCACTGAAGCAGAAGTCTTGACACCTGAAATTACTGTCTTACTGGTTTAGAAGATCCTCTCATAATTCTCCAAGTATGTTTTTCTTGCATAAGGAGTTATATGATTATGGCTTTATTTAATACTTTTTTTTTCCAAAAACTGTGATACTGGAGTCATTAAATATAAAAGCAGACCAATCTCTACCAAACTAACTTTTATTTCAGAATCTTAGTAAATGAGAATACGTACTTGCCATGTAGAAGATTTTTATTTCTGAAAGCAATTTAGATCACTCCAGTTGTATTTTAAAGCCTCATACAAGGATAAGACCTAGAAAAGCAGGTTAGAATGGGCAATTGCATATTGTTAAATGGCAGAGGTAAAGTCAAAATAGTGAATATTTAAATGCAACAGTGAGCTGGCCAAAGATGCAAAACTGATGCTCCACTTGTGTGCTTCAGTCAGATCTGAGGCTGCTCTGCAAGCCTGGTGAACAGCAAGATGTTCAGTGTGACTGAAGGACATGTAGAAGAACATATTCTGTCCTCAAATTCTAATTTAGCCCCAGCTCCTACATCACTGACTTTTGCACTGGTATTTGCAGAGCAGGAACAGTACATTACAATTATATATTAATTTAACCTCAGAATACTATTCTGAAGTAATATGATACCACTATCCCAATTTTGAGGAAAACAAGGATGGAAAATGTCTTAGAGAAGGTCACACCCAGTTTTCCCAGCTGATTTACACTAAAGAAGTTTCCTCTTCTAAGACCTCACAGTATCAGTATCTGGAAGCCATTCAGAGCAGGGTATAACTTCCTTGGAGCTGAACTAACCCTAAAGAGTGGGCAAAGTCTTTTCAAACAGTAGAGCTTGACTTGAATTGATTATGGCAATTGTTTCCTTCAGTGGATTTCCCTACAAAGAATATTTGTGTCTCTTTTGCTGCTGTTTTAATGGACATCCATTTTGAACTGCCTTTTGGACTTTGTTTTTTCTATGCCCTTCAGACTGTGATAATTTTATGTATATCTGTGATTTAGGAGTTAGATCGTCTTTGCATTAGTTTAACATTGAGCTGGAGCTGCAGTAAGGAATGAAATGCCATTTATTACATAGTGTTATGTAAAAAGATACAATCAAAGTGTTCCTTTGTTAAGCTTCATTTCCACAGCCTAATATTGAGCAGGAGGGCTCTTGGCCAGGAGGGTGGTTCAGTGCCTACATTAAAGCTTAGCCTGTTGAGAACAGCTCTCCCACTGCAGTGATCTGTCACTTTGCCATTTGGTCTCTTTCCCTCTTGTCTTGCTTTTTTGCTGAAATGCGTTTTGCATATTGTCTCATGCTGTGGAGCACACATTTCTATTCACTGTCCTCCCCTCAGACCACCTCAAGTTAGCTTGGCTGGGATCAGCAACTTCATTCATTTCATTCAGTAATTCCTGGGGCAAACAATTCCTTATTGATACACTGCCAAAGTTTTATTTCTCTCATATTTTGGAGCGTGTTGTCTCCCTGTCCCTCTTCCTCCTCATTTAAAACACCCCCCAGGTTACCTACTGTGACACCAGTGGAAATGGGGGTGCAGGTGGGCAATGTGGGTAGAGATCTGCCACCATCAGTGTGTGACTGATGACAGTGAAGCCAGCTTGTGCTCCCACTGAGCATGCAGAGCTGTGAGCTCTGTCTCTGGTTGTGTTTCATGGGTTGGAGCTCTGCCCCAAGAGCTACCAGTGGTGGCTTGTGTTGCCTTCAGTGTTCTGCACAGATGCAGGAGCAGTCCCTGCTCAGTATCTAAGGCAGCTTTGTCTTACATTTTTCTGTAAAAGTTACCTGTTACCAAAGGTACCCTTATCCAAAATGCAGAAATGATGCAATCTTGAATTTCAGCCTTCACACACTCTATCTGGCTGGCAGGACTCAATCTGATGGCCAGAAAAGTACTTTTAAGACAAGACAATTTTCTCAGTATCACCAAGGGCTGATTTATTCCCTTTTGGAGGGCAGCAGGGCTCTGATCTTCTATGAACCACTGGCACGTGAGATGAGGCTGATACACGGGGCTGCGTGGCTGCAGCTGTGTGAGCTCAGGGGCCCACGCGGCTTCGCTCGCTGGTTCCTCAGGGCTCGGGCGGCAGC
>VXAX01003292.1:301393-312179 GCA_013399835.1 Leptocoma aspasia | reverse complement strand
TTTTTTTTTTTTTCTATACTCCAGTAGCCTGAATGTTTGGTTAAACTCTTCAGGTAGTAATGCAATGAAGAGAGGGGAATTTTGCAGTCTGGAACAGACAGAATTGAGCTGATGTTTGTTGTGGCCTGCAGTGTAGAGTAGGTATTCAACACTGCTGTTAACAGCAGATGTGTGAGTGATGCTGGCAGGAGAGAGAATTTCCTTCATTTCCATGTTTTTGTGGGTTTGATCTTCCATGTTGTTATGCGTGTAGAATAACTGGTAAGATTTTCATAATGCCGCTTGGTGTTATTATTAGTTGTTAGAACTAGTCAGCAGGGAATGAACCTGTGGTGGTCAGAATATTTCCAGCTGTTACAATACTTTTTTGTGGAGATGCCTGTATTAACCACCTAAAATTAACAAGGAAAGCTGTTTTAAAATAACTTTTTAAAACTATGCAGCAGCTATCAAGTGTTCTCAGTAACTCATGTTTTCATATTATATTAGTCAAAACCTAATATAGTCATACTCAAATTTCATATAAAACCTGACTGAAAAATTTTCCTGTTTCCAGTTTTTAGAGGAATGTACCTCAGTAGAATTCTAAGATCATATTTAAAATCAGTAGACAGTAAACCATAACTAGCAGCCTGCTTTTGCAGGGTAAGCAAGAATTTTAAGCTCATTTTAAAGTGCAGCCCTGTGTGTTAGAATGCTGTGCATTCATTGCCTGAGATTTTTCTATTCTTGTGGCTCATCCTGGTTTATTATTTTGTAGGCTGTCTCATGGGAATACTTGTATTCAGTTCAGCACTTCTGGGTTTTCCCTCTGTCGTTTGTGTTTTTGTCTTTGCATCCTTCAACACTTTCTGTACCTGTGCAATGCAAGATAAAAGAATGATCGAGCCACACTTCTTTTTTTATGAAGATTTTGTCCCCTCTCTGCCTTTTTTCCTTTTCTGTTCTTTTGCAGAATTGGGAGTACCTGAGGCACAAACCACGTTGTGCTGTCGCTGCTCTGCTGAAGCACTAAATTTCTCTGAGGTTACTCCTGCTGTTATTGGATCTGCACATGATCACTGTTCACACCGTGGGTGAATTAGTAATCAAGAAGCATGAAGCATGGTGGGACTACTTCCTAACAGAAAATCAGGAATCTGTGGCACAGTTGCACTTCGTTGAAAATTGTGGAAAGTTCTCTAGGTAAGCAGTAGTGTAAAAGCAGCAATGGTTTAGCCATTCTTGATTAGTTTTGGCACACGTGTAGTTGAAGAGCTATGAGTCAGCCATACTTCAATAACTTCCCTTCTTCTTCCTTGTAGCACTTTTATTTAGTAATTAAATTCAAAACATGGGGCCTATGAAATACAAATCAAGTGTGTCCTCAGTGTCCTGTGGTCTGCAGTATCACCATTCATTGATGAAGTGGAATCCAAAAGTGAATTTACAGATGGTGAGGACTTACTGCCCATCAGCTCCCAAGAGGCCCGAAGCCAAGTCTGCAGTGGAAATGGCCATGGGTCTCCTTCATCGGATCACAGAATCAGGGACTGTTATGGGAAAAAACTCCCTCCAAAAAGTGTCTGCAACATGCAGGAATTGGTGGGACAGATACGAAGAATTTGTTGGAATCAATGAAGTTCGAGAGGCTCAGGGAAAAGTGACAGAGGTAAACATGGAGATGATGTGGAATTTTTAAATTATCAATAGAGCTATATGAAGCATAAACACTGTCTGTGAGGCAGAAAGGGTTATCCAAGGGGAATTATGTCTTTTTCTGCTTTGACTGTCTGTGCAGGTACTGTGAATGTGTTCTAGGCTATGCATGTAGTAAATAGAGCTTATCCTCTGAATTGAAATGGAGTGTGTTTTATTTTGTTGGGTTTTTTTTTCCTTCCCCCACCAAAAAAAAAAAAAAATTGTACAATTAGCAACTTAGGTCTGTATGGTAATAAGTCTATAAAATAAATGCTTTTTCTTCTCAGGCAGAAAATGTCTTTATGATAGCTCGAGGGATAGTACGAGAGGCTCGTGAAAATGTAGAAGCCCAACAGATTAAACTGAAGGAAATTCGGGATCGCTTAGACAGGGTCTCTCGGGATGACACCCAGTATTTAGAACTGGCTACTCTGGAACACAGGTTGCTGCAGGTAATTTGTTGGTACTTAAGCATTAGTGAATATGTTGAAAATTTGTGTGCTTTGTTTCCTTCACTAGTGATTGATTGTCTTTGTAGATGCAGTTCAGTTCTGAAATAAGTGATCAGAGTTAATTTCTTAGGGAACTTGTTTTACTTACTTATTATCAATGGTTTGATCCTCTGTGCAAATTTTATATGTTAATGCTAAAGTAGAGTAGTAAATTTGGAGAATCAAACTGAAGATAATGAACCTAGAAAATTAATTGTTGTAGTGGTGGCCTGCACATGAGTAATTAAGAAAAAGCTGCCATTCAATGAATTAACTCTCCATGGGATGAGAGAAACTCCTTTCTGGTTAATCCATGGAAATTCTCGAAGCTACCTTCTGCTGGTGTCTGGAGAAGTCAGCAGGGCTGAAACAGTGAACATTATGGGGAGTGAAAGACCTTGCTCACTCATACCCATTTTCTATCATCAGGTGGCAGATTCTCATGTACAGAATCTTCAGCTGTGATTCCTGGTAACCTTTTCCATTTCTCAGACTTAAAATGATGTCTCATTGACTTAAGTAGGATTAATAAAGAAAATCCCACAGTCAAAGGAAAATTTCTGAAATTACTAATAGATGTTCCCAATTTCCATTCCTTCACCTGCACTGGGGTTTGGGGGTTGGTTTGGGATTTTTTTCCTTTAGTATAGACTTTATAGTTCATATTATACCTTCTCTTTTCATCACTGTATTTCTTGCAGGAAGAGAAGAGGTGCCGAGCTGCATATTTAAATGCAGAAGAATCTGAGAGAGAAAAATTCTCTCTCTTCTCTGCAGCTGTCAGGGAAAGCCATGAGAAAGAACGCACAAGAGCTGAAAAAACGAAGAACTGGTCAATTATTGGCTCTGTACTGGGAGCTGTTATAGGTGTTCTTGGTTCCACCTATGTCAATCGAGTAAGGCTGCAAGAATTGAAAGTCTTGGTGCTGGAAGCACAGAAGGGCCCAGTAAATTTACAAGAAGCCATCAAAGAACAGGCCTCCAGCCATTACTTGCAGCAGAAAGATCTCAGTGATGTCATAGAAGACCTAAAAAACGTGCTGCAAACAACGGCATCAAGGGGAGTGAAAGAAGGGGCTTTGTTAACTAGAGAAACCAGGAATGACTCCATAAAAATAGATTCTCTTTTAATGCCTTTAAATGAACAGCTAAACTACATTAAACAAGTCAGTTCATGTCTAGGGAGTTTACAAAAGCAGTTTAACAGTCTGCAGGAAAGTATCACACAGGTGCTGTCTGAGCTGCAGAGTGTCAAACTCGCCATCCAGTCCCGACCTACAGAAAGAGTGATGCCAAGGCCTTCAGGGGAGGGCAAGGGCCAGGCTGCTGCTGTGAGAGATGTGATTTTGGAATTGTGTGATACCGAGCGGAGACTGGAAACGCAAATCAAGAGAAGTTCTATTTACAGCACTGCACTGACATGTGCTGTGTTTGCCATTACTCTGCCTGTGCTCTATATCATACTAAAAGGGAACTGATCCCGAATTAATTGCCACAACTTAATAGATTCATAAAGGTAAACTTGCACTCTAAGTACTTGGAGTAAAAGTCCAAATAAAGCTGCTGTAGTGTTTCTCATTATGCCTTCTCATTATGCTGTATATTTGAAAAACTTGAAAAGCCTTAGGCCTTTACTGCTGCAGGCTCCATGTCAAATCTCTGTCACTCTTTTTAACAAGCAAAGGTAATGCCACAGTCTGATCTGTTAATTTCATTCACTGTTTCACTCTTACTGCTGTCTAGTCTTGTGTATCAAGACAGCACCCAAAATGCCTCTCAGCCCCAAATTGCATCTGCGAGGCCCAAAATGGCCCCCTTCAGACCCTGAGTTGTACCCCTGCTTGCTCCCAGTGCCCCACATCACCCCACAGTGGTCCCAGTTGTTCCCATCAGGCTCTAACTCACGCCAATGGACCCCAGTTTGCATCCCCAGTGGCCCCAGTAGCCCAGGACAAGCCCTGTAGTCTAGTCAGGTGTCCTAGGTATATCCTAGGTACCCTGACCCACAGATCCCTGTACCCAGCTCTGAGCCACTCTCTGCAGCCCCCAGCCACCTCCCAGACCCCTTGAGATTCTGGGGTTCAGACACATTTATTGCTGGGACAGACAGGTTTTGGGGCCTGACCCATGGACTGATGTCCCTCCATCCCCACTGTTCCCCTCTCCTCCAGGTGTGGGCACAAGGAGGATTCTTCCAGTTGCACAGTGCCAGAACTGAGCCAAGGTGATCCCCCCAAATCCTGCATCCCCTCAGAGCCATCAGTATTCCCCTGTCACCTCCTTCTCCCTCAGGACACCGTGAAGTTCTTTTACATCTTCACCACCCCACACTGTGGCCACTACTGGACCAAGTGACAGAACCTCAAGATGGACATGATATAACTGAATAAAATACACAGTGATTTTCACTCTGGAGCTGGATTTGTGATTTCTTGTTCCAATTATTCCTTTGCTCTGTCATTGATCTAAATGCCTCATGTATAATTCTCAGTATTTTGCTCTTTATTTCTTCATAGTTCTGCCGTTTGTTCATTCACAAATCATTAGGAGTTATCTTAACAAACAGCCGGATGATTAATTTAAAATACATTGAAACTACACGTGGTAACCTTTTCCTAGGATGGTTTGTCATGAAGTATCCAAAACATTTCTGAAGCTTCAGCTCTTTGTTATTGATACCTACATGTCCTTCAAGGAAGGGAAAGAGGCAAAGGGTTCAGATACAGAGCTGTATTAAGTGTGATGGTCTTTATTCTGACAATATAAACCAATAAGTCTTTCTCTACATACTCCTTAACCCGTCATTCCCAAGGTATTTTGTGGTTTTAGTAATCATCTATGGAGCAATCACTTTCTTATCCTTGCTAGTATCAGTGGGACTTCCTCCAGGTTTGTTGTTTTGGGATTTTTTCCTAATCCTGTCCTGCTAGGGAGTTGAAATGCTACTCTACAGCAGGTGCTTTTAAGTCAGTACAGTAGCAGTAATAGACACAAACTATTGCAAGATAATATTTGGAAAGAAGTGAAAGGTCCAGCTGCCTGTTTTTCCTGGAAAGATGAAAATTGGCTGATTGAGGCTAAACACTTGCCTGAACAGTTAAACATCAGTATCTGTGTGTGGCCTCACACAAGGTTTCTGGTATGGCTCAGATAAGGAATAGTTTTCGCCCTGTGATGGCAGCAGATAGGCAAATCCAGAGTGGAACTCCTGCTTCACAAGCACTTCTGTGGGACCTCTGCAGACAAAGGAGCAGCGTGCTCACTTCATTTTGTAATGCTTTTGTGTGAGCAACTCGCCTGTCTGGTACACCCTGCTGTGGTGGGACTTTCTCCTGCTTTAAGAGAGCTTGAAGTTTTGATTATAGGCTCCTAAGACTGCAAGATCTTTGGGACAGGGACACATGTGGCACCGACTTCATTTGGTATCACTAGGTGCTAATGACAGAATAAAGAAACAGTGTTAGGAACGATCTTCAGTGATTCACTACCTGTAAGAGAGATGAAAGTGCAAAAGGTGGTTTTGGGAAGTGCCACTGCTGATTTATACATTGATTATTTGGAGTGTGAAGTGAGTAACAAGCATTTGTCAGGCAAGCAATTTGATCTGCTGGCTTCAGAACTGGGATAAAAATTTCCATACACTTAGCTGTATCAAAAAGTGTGCACACAGATCAATAGAATTTTTCAAATCTACAATATTTCATTTTATCATTTCACAAATATTTTTACAGGTTATATTTCTTGCAGGAGCTTGATGAAAATCAGACAACTGTGTAGTTAAAGGGGAAGGACTAATACAATGGTTCTATTTGTAATTTGCCACACTAGTCACTGAGAATTTTGTTCTGGTTTGGGAGTTTTTTTCAGTTTAACTACATAAAGTTGGCCCCCCTTAGTATAACTGGCTGAATTTTTTATTTGACATCACTGAACATGTGGATTATATATATCACCGTGGCTTTTAAATGCTGAAGGCAGATAAACTTGAAAGTCAGGCAGCACTCACTGAATTGTACTCGGTGGCATAAAAAATGAGCAGAGGTCTGAGGCTAAACTTGTATACAATAAATGAGCATACAAAGCCAAGGGCTGTTTATTGCTCTGAAGAGATCTGCTTTTTACCCATTTAAAGAGAGTATTATGATAGCCTGTAGCTTTAACTCTATGTATAGTTACAGGACGAAAAAGTCAGTCAAGGACTGTATGAACAGTTAATGAACAGTAGCAAAAAAATGTGATATATGATTGCTTGAAATGACGCCTGAGATTTGAGAAGAGCTGAAAGGTGTATGTATCAAGACGAAAATAACTGGATCTTGTCCCTTGTAGGAAGTTTTGAAGACTCAGGAACAGATCCTGTGTGCAGCTGCAGAGCCCTGTGTTACAAGTAATTACCATGGCTCACTTAGTTCTGCTCTTCCTTGCTAAATCCTCCTATGTGAAGTGACAGCAGAATAATTTCAATTAAGGAAAAACCCTTGTAATTAACTGTGACTATATAATAATTAGGAGAGAAGATTTATGTATTCCCTCAGTCCTGGATTAATCATCACTCCATTGTGGCAATGATCTAAATGTGTAGCTTGGCACTGCACTGTATGTGCACCCCAAAGCCAGAAGGTGTGGCTGCAGCAGTGGCAGCTGTACCTGAGCTGGCTGAAGGCAATATGCAGGAAGATGCTATAGCATGGACTATATGTATAATCTGTTCGGTACTTTGTGCTAAACCTTTGTCATGGTAACACAGGCAGCAAATACATTATTTTAAACAAAACCAGCACAGCTGTACAGGGGGTGTTTAGCTGGGCTCTCACCTCAGTTCAGGTATGTTTGCAGCAGTGATTTACACAAGCACATGACATCTCAGTGCATGTTTCCTGATGATTCAGCCGGAACTAAGTGAATACTTTGTCGCCTGTGCTCTTCAGGTCTATTCTAGTCAGAACAAACCACACCCCCCCCAAAAAAAACCCAAACAAACAAAAAACAAACAAACAAACAAAAAAACCTGCATTCTGTTGTTCTGTTGCAGACCTTTGGGTTGTTAAAAAGGTTTATAATAGATAACTGAGTTTCATTTTTGGAATGAGTTCTCTCAGCAAATCCTTTCTTCAATGAGTAACTTCTGCTTGCTAAGGCCTTTTGAGATTTGAATTCTTACTCTGTGAGCAAAGACCTCTCTAGGCAGGATGGCTCAGCCAGCCCTGTGCCCCAATGCTCATCTGAGGGGGATGGTGGTTGCAAAATCATGTACAGGACTGGTGAGGCCAGGGAGTGACCTGGGTGCTGTGTGTAGGTCAGAGGAAGGCAGTGCTTGTTCAGATTAGCTCCTCTGTCTGGCAAGACACAGAAGGTGAGCTAGAGAGAACCTGGTAAGAGCAACAGGAAGCCCTTTGACAGATATTAACTATAGAAAAATGGGTGGCAGTGGCCTGAGCTTGGCCCATACTAAGTTATTTTGGGTTCTTACTGCTCCTTGAGAAACCACCAGTAACTCAAAAGCAAACAGCTTGTGGCTATGGAAATAACTTTGAATGAGGTCACTGCAGACTTTTAACAGTAGGTGCATTCTGAAGAGAAAAGTTGCCCTTCCTTCCAGTCATGAGAGAACTAGAAAATGTTGCTTAAGAAGACAGGACAAAAGCAGTTAGATGTAGTGTCACAATCAGGACATATATTTATTTGTTAATACTTGGGTTTTGAATGTTCCAACATTCTAGGATCCTGCTCGGAAGTTGCAGGTGCTCCTGTTGATTTCTTTATATCTGTTTGTTTGGAAAAGACAGTTCCTTTCACAACATATCTTCTAAAAACAAATAGTTCCCTCTTTGTGGAGCATAGGAGTGGTAGAGATGTCCTTTTACCTCAGAAACAGGTTTGAGATTTGCTGTAGGAATGAGGTTTGTGAGCTAGGAAAAGGCAGACAATGCTGCATTTGTCCATGATATATTTAGAACTGTATTTTATTGCCAGATTTTTGCTAGCAAGTTACATTCATGACCTCACTCAAAAAGGATAGAGAAGTGAGATTTCTGGTGCTTGGCAGTTGGATAACCTGAGAAGGTCTGTGCTTAAACACAGCAGCAGAGCTCCAAGATAAAGGGATTGCCACAAGCATCCCAAGCTTGTTCTGCTGTGTTCTGCAGGGAAAAAAAGCAAACCTATGCAAATAGGTGTGTGCTCAGAGTCTCTTGCTCTACCCCTGCAGGTTCTGGGGTGTTGGCTATTTTTTGTACTCAAAATCAGATCCTTAAACATCAACAGACTGCTGCCAGCAGATCTGTAGGTGCCCAAATGGCCGTAACGAATACCTTAATGCTGGTTTTCTAAATGTTCTGAGAACTGAAAGCTTGAAAAGAATGGAGTCAGTTATGAAGTAGGGTAGATGTAGTTAACCTTCAGTTGGTCCCTGAATTACTGCTCTAAATACACTTTATTCCCAGAAGCTATAGACAGTATTCACATCTCCCTTGTGACTTTCTTAACTGGTCTCATCCCCTCCTTGGAGGGGAGGAAGAGTAAGAAGGAAATCAAAAGGAGCATAAGCAGCTGCTAGCCTTGTGATTATCATAATAGTTACGTAAGAAACTTAGCTAACCTGCTTAGAACCAGACATTAACAAGGGTCTTTACAGAAAAGGATCCTTTAGGGATTTAAATATACTAAAAACAACACAACAAAACAAACCTTCTCAATGAATGGAAATCAAAAATTGTTTTCATTTGTTCCTCAAAATGTTTGTTCTTCATGTGACACCATTTTCAGCTGTATAATGTTTGAGAATTAGCTTTTTCTCTAGGGTTTGATTGGTTTGTTTGGTTTTTTAAGAACTGCAAAATTTTTGTGCAGACTGATAAAAACTCTTCCCAGAAGGGGGAATGGTTAATCCCAGAGTGGTTTTATAATACCCTTGTCACTCAGAAGGCCTGTAAGAGGGGTGGGATGGGAGCACTGTAACATCCCTAAGGTGCACTTCATCCCTAAGGAAGCTCTTCTTGCCCTGCTCCCAAGGCAGGCCCTTATCCAGTTCCCTGCACCAACCCTGCCATGGGTCAGGAAGGAAAAGCTTCTCCTTTCACATGTTCTCTCATAGCGTTTTTTGCTGCTTTTTAAGTGAAGCTTGCAAATTTTTTTTACCAGGCAGAAGGGGCTGCAGGTTGGGACTGGCTCTGGAGGAAAGGCACAAAGCGGATTAGTGTTTTGAGTCAGGAATGGGTTAGAGCAAAGAAAAGTTAGGAGGTTTTTTTTTTTTTTAATGCTCTTAGTCACCAAAACTGGATTTTGGCAGATGCAATTTGAGTGCAGTTAAAATGTGTCTGATTAGTGAGATGATAATTCAGAGAGCTCTAAGCTAAAGAGCGATTCAGTGAGTGGAGTGTGGTAAATAGGATGGCTTTTTCTGTGTTGGGAGAAGAACAAGTAAGGGATCATCTCCTCATGGGAGTCCTCATGGGCTCTGCATGCAGCAGGCTCCAAGGACTCTTCAGCATAACGAAGGCCAAGGAGCAAAGGTCCAGAGAGGCAGCCAGCAGTTGCCTCTGAAATAATCCTTCCTTTGGGAGACCATGGTCATGCTCCCAGATCCTGGGGACTATTCAGCATCTCTAAACTTTCAGATATATTTTTTCCTTCATAGAATTTGGAGGCTGGGAGCATGAGAGACCGATGTATTGTAACAAAGACAGTAGATGTTTAATAACACTTTTGGACATGGGATTTGTACCAACTATGTCCCTCTGAAATGTCAGAAATGAACGTGGGAGGAAAGCTCGATTCAGACTTTCAGAGCAGCATTATGCCTTCAATGGAGATCTGTAGCTTCATCTGTAGCCAAAAAGGAGAAGTGATGGGCACCCCAGAATAAGGCAAATTCTGTACTTTGCACGACCCAGGCCAGTGCACTCTTCCTCAGTTTCCTTTTACTGACAGCTCCTGAATCACTTCCTCACATCCTCAGAGATGTTTTCTTTCTTCCACACAGAATCTGTGACTGGGTGCTTAAGGCATAACTCCATCTTTTGTCTGGGATTGCCAAACATCTGGCAGTCAGCTCAGCAGGCAAATGACCATTACTTACAGTCAGTTACTGCATGTATAGCAAGTCAGTTGTTAGACTAACTGTATATTTGCTGATCAACAACACAGCAGAGCACAGCACATCTGGGAAACACAGAAGTTACAGTGTGAGCGAGAAAAATGGGAGCATTAATTCTGTCCCTCTGTAGAGCTGTTACTGACAGCACTTACCCCTAATTCAGAGAGAGGATTTTATGCAGTCAGTTCTCAGTGGCAAGAAATGCCTTTGTCTCTTACACAGAGCACCAGCCTCTACTCTGCCCTTAACTGGAGCTTCCAGCTTCGCAGGAATAAAAATCACAAAACCAGCAGTCAGTTTATATTACACATATCACTCCAGGCGCTTCTGCTTTATGGTGCTTTTGTCTCCACCGACTTTCAGCTAGAATGGTACGTCCTTCGCTGTTTTGCAACTAGAGCTAACTATGTTTTTGTCACATTCTTCAACCTCGCTAATGTGCTGGTTCCCACACAGGCTGCAAACTGGAGCTGGGCTGTGCCTAAGCCTCTCGATGCTGTGCGTGTAGAGAGGGACAAAC
>VXAX01003292.1:210428-300958 GCA_013399835.1 Leptocoma aspasia | reverse complement strand
CCGGCGGTAGCACTGCCGGGGTGCGGGGAGCAGTGGGACCGGGAGAGCCCCCCGCGACCTGGGCAGGGCTCGGTGGGAGGTGGCACCGGGCCGGGGGTCGGGCAGCCCGTGCGGCCGCGCTGGAAGAGCTGCCCGGACCCGGCCCCGCTCCTCGGAGCGCACTGACCGGGTAATTCCTGTCGGTCTGGAGGTCTCGTTTTCCACCTTGAACGCATTCCTTTTGAAAGAGTTTGCAGCAAGTGTTTGGGCCCCTCTGAGCAGGTGTGTTTTGTGTTCCAGGAGTTGCAATTTGAGATCTTTCTTTTCTTAAATCTAAACTTTCTGTGACTGCTGCTTTATCTCAGGGCAGCAGTCTGGAACAGGAGCGGTCCTGGGAGAGTATCTGGAGTGCTGCTCTAGTTACAAAGGGGAAGGGGCTTACAACCCTGAGTGTTGTAAAACAGCGGGGTCAGTATTTTACTTAAACAAGTGCTCTATTCTGTGTAAGGCTGAATGTGATCTGCTCATTTGTGACCTCACTTTTTGAACAGGGATCACAGAAGTGTTCTGCCTTGTGTATGAAATGCAGAAATCGATGACTTATATTAATGATGTGTCTGTGTGACGTCAGGGGGCTAAGCCAGTGATGGGAGCATTCACCCTGATCCAGGGGGGAGCTGATGCACTGAGCTGTTTTGCTACGTGGTTTTGCATTGTAAGAGGGAAGTTGGTGTTTCCCCTTGCTACAAATGGGGCATGGAATTTCAGAGGTTTTAATAGGGTCACTTTGAGAGGCCAGCAATGCCTAGCAGAGTCACAGGAGAAGAAAGCAAACAAGTTATGGATGGAGAAGAATCTGGCAGGGAAGGTGACTTGTAGGTAGTTTGGTGCTGAGCGGACTATTTCTATGCACATCTGCACCTGTGTGCAGCTGAACTGGAATCTGCAAGCCAGAGACTTGCCCTGAACTGAGATTTGGCCAGAAAGCATTTACTATAGCATGGTCATATATGGAATTTTCTCTTTAAATTTTTTCCAACATGTGAAAAGAGTTAGGTTAATAATACGATTAACAATATTTAATAAGATTAAAATCACCAGCATAACTCTTGAGAAAGGTGGGTGCAGACTGTCCGCAGTTGACACTTTTAATCTCTACTTTCTCCCGTGTGAGTGCTGTAAAGAGTTCAGGCTCCAAGACTGCTTGCTTTTCAGAACAGAAAAATTCTGCCCTCGCCTGCTGACAGCTCAGGTATTGCCTTACCTTTCATGTCCACCAACAGTATCATATTCCCAGCGGGGCCACGGGATGTTCCCATATAAGGGCAGAGGGAATAGCTGACAGAGGGCTGTAATGAGTGTGCAGAGCCTTCCCTTCAGTGCCAGGCTTTGTGTGAAGCAGGGTTCTGCTGGAGTGTTGCTGCTGCTGGCACGCCTGGGCTTTCCTGGCAGTGCCAGCAGAGCCTGCAAGGACTGAACGAGTCTGAAAAGTGTCTGTTGCTGCCCAAGGTGGCCCCGTGAGGCTGGAGAGAGGCTGCCTGCCAAATTAAGCAGTGCCAGTTGTATGTTGGGTGTGCTCTGAAGCAAAAAGCACCCACCCAGGTTGCCTGTGTGGGGTGTGTGCTATCCAGCACTGTCCAACGGAAGACAAAAGTAATTGCACTTTGTCTTCCACTGTTAGTATTTGCTTTCTGGAGTGTTCCTTTTGCCAGCAGGGATGGGTACATGGAAGCATGATATTTTTTCAGCGTAAGTTTCAGTGTCAGCTGGAGAGGGAGAACAGCAGATGAGGACATATTCAGGAGGAGATGAAGCAGCCACTCCCCAGAAATGCTTGAGATTTTTTTCTGGTAAAAGCTTTACTGCTGAATTGGGTAGATTGATGTTATTTCTCTTCTGTCATCTTCTGTGTCTCAGTCCTTCCTGCTGCCTGTCAAAGCAAACTCACAAGGACTTCAGTTTCTTCTCCTCACTGACAGCCTCTCCATCTGTTCTGTTTGTGTTTGTAGCTGTTGTTTTTTTTCCTCCTGAAACTTCAAATTGTTTGTTGTAGCCAAGTTCTGAGCTGAACCCTCCCAATCTTGCATAAGGGCACCTTGGAGGAAGATGATAGGATTTTGATTCATCCCAGCTTGCAGGCTGTGCAGGGTGGTATCAGTCAGAGGAGGCATGAGCCTGCCTGCTTCCTTGTAAGAATTAGCCCTCTAGATACAAGCTAGTTTCAGGAAGCAGGGGTTGGACTGGTGCCCCTTTTGCTCACCTGGATCTTCAGTGAAATATCTTTGTGCTCTGCCTGCTGGGATCTGGTGCGTTCTACTGACTCTCCTTTGCATTCCCCATAATCTGTTAAAGCCCTGGATTTGATTTGCATTTATTTGTGGTTCTTGTGAGTATCTGATTGCAGGATTACTGTATCTGAAAGGATTCATCTTCTGCTGTTCATGAAAACCACGGGAGGGCTGCTTTTGCCTTTATGGGAATGTGCCAGCTGGTCTTTCATTGTGTTGGTATCATTTTCCCTGTCCTATTATTGGAGGCGTCTTTGATGACCTGATGGTTGTGACGATGTCTTTAGAGAAGATTCATATTGATCATTATTTGAGCTTTGTCTGGTTCTGTCTCAGTGCCAGAAGACAATTCCTATAAATTCTTGCATGTGTTTTTCAGAAACAAGCGACTGAGGCAGCAGGAGCACGTGCACAGTCTCGTGACATGACACTGCTGTTCCGGAAGGCAGAGTAGATGCTTAATTTAATTGGGAAACAGTAAATTCATGTGTTGCACAGTCTTTACTCTCCAGCACAGTGGTGAAAGCCAAAGGACCTTTCCCGGTGGCACACTGAGTCTGGGAGACTCTCTAAAAACCGCATGGAGGGGGTTTTACTACCTGCATATTTTTCTGGAACCATGAAGAATCAGCCTGCGTGCTGTGGTTTGCCACAGTGATAACTGAGATGCTCCTCTGCTTAATAAACTGGCCAGGGTTGTAGTTGCTGGAGCTCAGACTTGCTAAGCTGCAAAGGTGCAGCTTAAAAACATGAAGGAGGATGTTCCAACCTGTACCAACATGCAGCCCTGACTAATGGGAGAACCACAGTGCTTTGGCATGAGCTCTGTAAGGCTCTGCCTCTTCTCCCCAGCTGCTTAAGTAATAAATACAGAGGACTTGTTTTCACTGCTAATAATTTTTTTTCAGCCAAGTAGTAACTAAGACATCTGAGCTATTCTGAGGTTCCAGGAAACAATTTAGGTTTTTTTTTTTTGTTAACTAGAAGTAAGTGCTGCCTCCCAATGCTTGTGAGGGAAAGAAAAAAGAAGAAACAAATTATTTCAGTTTAGGTCAATTTTTTTGTTATTGGTTTGTTTTGTTTTGGATTTTTTGCTTTGTTTTATTAGTTTGGTTTTTTTGTTTTGTTTTGTTATTGAATCAATTTTTAAGTAGTTTCTAATATCCTGAATTTAATTTTAGATCTTCGCTTTCAAGTCTTGCCTGCCAATCTCAAGAAAGAAAAAGAGGGAAAAAGAAGTAGAAAAGAACTTTGTGGTAGCATGATCTGATACTAGATGTTGATCAAAATGTGAGATGAATCTTCAAATGAAACAGATCTTAAGGAAATTTCCAGATGCCAGACTTTAGTTGAATGTGAACTTTAGTGATGTGCTTGCAGTATAAAAACTGCAAGTACTGTTAGAATCACTTCTTCTGGGCCTGGAAAACATGTGAGATTTTTGCTTTGCTTTTGGCTCTGAAGTTTAACTGTGGAACAGCCTGGAACTGTTGAGTTTCCCCAGCCTCTGCTCTGCACCAGTGCTGCTGCTCTCAAATTTCTTGCAACTTCATAGCTACTCCCTTTTAGAAAATGATAATTCATTTCCCTTCTTAAAGTATCTGAAGGCTGTAATTTTATCTTGCTACTTGTATCTATTCCTGTTCTATCTCGTGTGGGAAGTCTCTCGTCCCCGTGTCACAGGCTGTAAGGGGACTGATCTTTGCTTCTGGTCGTGGTTTAGCTAGGCTGGTTCTGTACTGGGGACTGGAGTTTAGGAATTGTGTCACCACTTGCTCCAGATACCCACATAGAATCTGTGGTGAGCCATTGGGATACACAGCTGTAAGGTATTGACTGAATGGTTTGCTGTTGCTTTGTATCTGCAGGTGCAGACAATTTCAAGTCATCATCATTCTCCCTCTCTTTGCACTTTTCCTTGATTCTGAAATTAAAGGCAGTGCTTCTGCGTTTCAGTGAAAAAAAACATGTGTGTCAGCTTATCTCAGCATAATGTGGTATTGAGTTGCAATGATGGGGTTCATCCTGCTGCTGAAGTTATTCCAAGGAGAATGCAGTCCTTCTGTTCTACCCTTCCCTGCAGCTCTGCCCTGGCAGGAGGGTAGTTGTGCCTGGAACTGTGCAGGTGGAGGAAGCTGATTGTGTTCAAGCATTTATGTTGGTGAAACTTGTTTTCTGACTAAATTGCATGTCACTCTATAAATAGAATGGGTATGTTTGACATCTTACCCTGTTATAATAATTCTCAAAATTACTACGTAGAAGTAGTGTTTTCAGCTCAGGGTTTCTGCCCATGTATGTAATTTCAAAATGAGTTTTGTTTCAATCTCTGCTCTTTTATCTTTCCTGTACTGCACCATTTCACAATTTGGTTAAGTGGCTTCCTTGCTCTTTGTGGGGAGTTACATTAAGAACTGGAGTGCCACCTGTCTCCCCACTCTGTTCCTGACTCCTGAAGGTTGTGTGCTCTTGAAATCTGTCCGTGCTTACAAGTGCCCATGCCCTCATCCTCCTGTGTGAGACACTGAAGAATTTTTGGGTTCTCTAGTTTCCATAAAGAAATGCCAACCTCTGTGAACAGCTGGCCGAGCAAATGCTTGAGAAAATGCTCCTGGCATTGCCTGCTGAGTGTTCTGCTCAGCTGGAAGTCCTTCAGACAACAAATATTTAAAGCAAAGGAACCATGGCTTCAGAGATGGTCCTGCCAGACCAGGCTTTGTCAGAAATAATGTCCTCACTGAAGCTGCTGTAGGGTTTTGGACAGCTTGGATGTAGTTAATGGTCCTGAAGCAACTCTCTCTTTAGTACTTTCAGCCTTGATCCCAAGATTTTTTTGCATTGAACCTTCTTAAAATGCTGGAGAGAGTGATTGTGTTAGTGAATTACAAAATTATAATATGTGAGAGCATTTCAGTAACACATGTGATGAGAATTTTGATAATCTGTTTGCTGTCTTCCACACCAGAGTCACAAGCTCTTCTCACCTGTCTTCTACTGTCTCCTAGTGTAGCCAAAAGTTGTATGTGCTAGAGATCTCTAGTGCAGAAGCAGATCCTGGACTTTTGAATTGCACTGACATCAGTGTTTTGATCTTTATTTGCTTCCTGCTTGACTTCTTGCATACAGGTTGCAGTCTACTACTGAATGATTCTACCCAAGAGAAGGGTAAAGCTGATGTGCAACTGAATTAATTGCATGAGATCACACAGTGTGTGCCACTGTGGGAAATGGAGAAGTACTAACCAGGGGCTTGGTTTATTTGCTAGATCTTTTCAACATTTTGATAGAAATTGATGAAATAAGGCTGCAAAAAGATTGAAGTACCTAGGGAGACTATAGTATTTGTGAATTTATATTCTGATCCTTAGCTGAAACATATTTTGAATTGCATTTCATGTCAACCTGAAACTTGAGAGAAATGTAAGACAAAGATTGCAAGGGCTTTTTGCTGTTTGTCCTGCATGGCAGTGCAGCTTTCTCCTGGCTGTGATGGAGAGGTGTGGTTCCCTTGTGTGACTGTGCCTTTGGGGCACTGCTGTGCCTGTAACGGGTAACACTGACTTGTACTGTTTATTTCCTCCTTTGATCTAAATTTTTTCCTCTCTTTTGGGGATTTGTAACCAGAAACTGTTCTCCAGATGTGTGACAGCCAACAGAGGTGCATGTGCAATTTCAGAATGACCCTGGGTGATTGCTACCAGCTTGTCCTCTTGGCAGCATAGGCAAAATTGGAATTGGCAGGAAGGCAGAGCAGCCCCTGCGGCACTGCCATCCCTGAGTGACTCGATGTGCTGAGTTCCTTGGCCTCAGTCACAGGCAGCTGCAGTCCCAGAGCTGGAGTGGCTGGTTGTGCTTTGTGCCCAGCCCTGCTGAGATGATGCAGAGCTAAAGAAAAAGGAGTGGTGGGGTAGAGCAGCTGCCATACAAATGCTGCTCTTGCTCTCTGTACTGCCCAGAGGGCAGGTACCTGCGAGATCACCTCCCACAGCAGCACAGATGGGCAGTAGGGGCTGTGCTGCTGGCAGTGTGGCCATATGAGCAGCTGCACAGGACCAGATGAAAGAGCCATTTAGCCTGTTTTGCTTTCTCTGGGCTTGGGACAGTCAAGTCTCTGTCCTCACAGTGCCCAAGCCACCATGGCCCCTTCCTTCTCCACACTGGACTGGTCTGCAGGGGAGGTGAAAGCCTGTGTCAGTAGCCTCAGTAACAAGCTCAGCAGAGTGCCACAAATATAAAGGCTTCTGACAATCATGCTTTCTTGCTTATTACATTTTATAGTTATTCCTGTATGTTGTAGTGGCAGTACTGTTCTGGATACTTGAGCTTTGTAAATGCATTTTCTGGGCATAGAACACAGGCAGCCCCCTGCCACTGATGGTCTTACAAGTAATTGTTTTGTTTCATTGCAGGTCTGATGCCTGTCTGTACAGGGTGGTGGCATCATGAAGTTTTCCTTAATGACTTATACTGATAATGGCCACTGTTCACAATGCTTAACTAGGTTTCAACACTCTGGAGAGCTGTTTCTGTTGGACTCTGTGAATAAGGGTTGTGAAGAGTAGAAAGAGTAGGCAAGCTGACATATCACATACCAGTGTTATTTTGTATCCAGCCATCCAAATATATCTACAGCATCCCACCATCATAGACCTGCTGTAGCAGAGCTCTTGCCATGGACCTGTGAATGCCAAACTCATTAGCTACAGACAAATAACATCTGAATAGTGTTTGCCCTCCAGTGGATGACGGGCATGGGTGTTCTGCTGGGAGGAACTTGTATGCTGGTGCTGCTTACACAGTCCCAAGAGCATTTCTGTTTAAGTACTTTTGCATTTCAGTGTTCTCTTGCTGATCAGAGGTTTGTGTCTGTGCCTGGTGCAGGTGTTTAGCATCCACATGCAAGTCCCAGGATGCAGTTGCACTGAGCAAAGCTGTTACAGGAGAACGACCTGCACTCACAGTTCTGTGGTTTCATCCTTTTCCTGAATGTTGAAAGCCATTGGGCTGTGCATCTGTTTCCCTTCCTCCCAGTCTGCCAGCGCAGTGTGATCCTAACGGGTGCTACAGTGACAATTACAGACACTGTGTTTTCTGCAGGCTGCCAGAGCCTGTTTGAGCATCAAAACACAAATGACACCTGGCTGTTCAGCTCTAGGATTGTAATCTGCATCCCCAAGTGCACCATATAGGAAGTACCAGAAGGCACAAGGTCCTAATGAAGGAACTTTGCCCAAAACACAGTGTGTTCATTTTAAGCAGGTAGAAATTGTATGTATGCAGTGATTCACAAGGGAAATAGTCTCAGCCAGTATAAACACATGGACCATCCTTGTTATTCCACTCAGTAATGAAAAATACATCTCAAACCCCTCTTTTCTGTATAGAGAAAGAATAAAACATTTTGTGCTTGTAAAACTCTTATCTCTGCTGTGAACTGTCCTCTGTGTTGCTGCTTCACAGACTGAAATAGAACTGTTAGCTGATAAAACAGTACTGATGCCTTTACCACTTGGTGACCTATAGGAAAACTTGTTTGTCTTCGGGCTGCTTTTCTGTGTATGCTGTGAGAAGTTTTGTGCCTTTGGCCTGTTTCAGACAGAAAGGTGAAAAGCTCAGGTGGAAGAAGGAGAATTGATCTTTTGAGAGCTGCAAGAAAAAATAAAGTATTGCAGGACTTTCCCTCTAAGGGAGCAAAACACTCCTTTTTAAATGAAGACTGTTTACATGTGTTAATTCCTTTTGGTTTTTTGTGGGATGGAAAGGTCACTTTGTATCTATCTAAGCTGTGAAAAAATCAATTGTTTAATCAATTTCTAAAGTAGTTTAGTCAAAATGACTACTGTGGTGTGGCTTGGGCTTTGACGTGTGGAGGTGTCCCAAAAAGCTGCTAGAAAAGTCAATGCAGGGCATTGCTGGAAATAAACTTACAGAAATTGTAGGGGAATTTTCTGTCCCATTCAGTCTGTCCACGGGGTGTTTTTTTTTTCCCTTGCCCAGTCCCAGCGTGGCTTCCTCCTGGTGTTCCTACTGAAAGAATGGATCGCTGCGAGCAGATCAACAAAAGCAGTCATCCAGTTCACTTGAGCGGTCATGCATAAATATGAGCAGACTTTCTGCTGTTCAAACTGATGGGTAGCCTTCCCTGAAACCAGTTTTCCACAGGCTGCTTGTTCCTGCTACTTGGAGCTGTCTTGGTGATCTTGTCCCTGACAGACAGCCAGGTATTGGTGTTCCCAGGTAGCTGGGCTGGGGGGTTCACAACGAGAAATAAATTTCTCGCTTTGAAACTGCCAAGGTAAGGACTGGTAAAAGCCACATGTTTCATTCTACTATTGGCTTGGAATTATTTTCTTCCAAGTGGTGTAACACGCAGAGCCCTTCCAGCTGTCACACTGACCCACACCCAAAGCTGGCCTGTGCTCCTGCCTGTACACAGAGCATAACTCTGCCTTGAGCTCTTTGCAAACTTAGATGTGAGTTTATTGCATAACACAAAATGAGAAGTAACACAAAATGAGAAGTGCCACACAATGGAAATCTGGTTAGAGGTGGAAGTTCAATGGTCCTCCTGCTAGAACAGAAGTAGAGGAAGGTACTAGTCCTTGTGATATGGAATGCCTGGTTAACATCTACAAGGGATTAATGCTTTTCATGCAGTCATCTCAAATAAGTCAGTTCTTTGGGGAGGTTTGAAATGGGTGGTTATAACTTTGGTGTATACTTCAGAGGATATACATCTCTAAAGGGGTGGATTGTGTTAATAGTAAGAAAGTGCTGCTGGAAAGAAACACGGCAGCAGGTGACTGTTCATGTAATGTGTTTCTTGGATGTTTGACTTGGAGTCATAGAATGGTATGAATAATTGATCTGTGCCAACACCAACAGCATACCTCATAATTATTTAATTAAAAGAAAAGGCTGATGCTTCTGAAATCATGGGTTACTGGGTATATTTCAGAAAGTGGTATTCCTAGCAGGTGACTTCAGCAAGCATCGGTAGTGTACTCTGCTGTTCAGTAATTCATCAGTATTCTGAAAATAAGTCTAAAGCCATTTTTAATGTTGATTCAGCAGAGAAGCAGGCCATGCTGAAGACAAATTCAAAACCATGGCTGGAAATGACAGGAATGTTGGGATTTTCTTGCTTGAATATTCTAAATAGTATGTAAGTCCTTGGCAGAATGGGGGAGGTAGTGAAGTCTTCCTTAGAGGTTTTGGAGAAATGATTAAATGGTGATTAAGAAAGATACAAGCTCCTTACACTCAGTACAGTCAGATAATTGACTGTTAGTGAACTGATATGATCTTTGCAGCCTGATTTCTGTAGCTCCTCCGTTATGCTGTAAAACCTGATACAGGCAGGTTTGGACTTCTGTGTGCCAGAGATGCTGATTTTTCACTGATTGTGCCTCACTAAAGCAGTGACCCTGAAGAAGGGAGAAGAGGTGGAGGGAGGACAATCAAATTGATATTTAAAAAAAAAAAAAAAGTAAAAAGCTGTTGAAGGACTCAAGAAAAGATGCCTTGTACTGAGATGCTGACAGGACCAATCTGTTGATTGCCAAAAAAGCTATTGAGAGGTGTGTTGGTTAAAACATGTGCATAATTGACTTTGAGGAGCTCCTCTTTAATCCAGCAGAGAAGGAATTAATGGCTCAAGGCAGAAGGCAAACAAATAAGAAATTAGTCTGGCCTCACTGCCAGAAAGAATGATGGAGCCATTGTAGCAAACTACTAGCAGAGTAGTGAACTTATGTTTTGACCTCCAAAGGCCTTTAGTCTGGATGCCATAAACCACTACATTTCACAGAACCACTTAATGGGCTTTATGGAGGTGTGAGTGGATAAAATGGAACAGTGCCTGTGTGTTAGGCAGGAAATCAGAGCGGCTGTACCTTAAATTATGTGACTCTGACTAGTCCTGGTGCAATTGATTTCTGTTTTCCTGTGCTTTAGAAATAACCCCGAGACCAATTCAGTTGTGTTCTTCATCCCTGTTTGTTCTTTTCCCTCCAAACTTTCTTTATGTCTAGATGTTTTATGCATCATAAGTGGTACATCCTGGATGTAAAGCATATTGTTCATGACAGGAGTGCCAGCTTGAGGTTTGTACTTAAAATAGCTCATGAAAATGAAATCTTGTTTATATATTTTTTAATATTTATTAGAAATATCAGTGTAATGGTGAAATAAATCGTGTATCTCACCTGTCTTGCAGTATTTATTTTATTGATTAAACTTTCTAGGAGAGTAGAGTTTTACTAAGCATTTAGTGTGTAAACCCATGCACTCTAAGGAATTATGTTAAATTCCAATGGCATTTAAGTAATTCAGTTTCGTAATCTTCTCTTGCATTCAATGTGAAAATCCTATACAAGAAGTAAATCTGATGAATGTTGTAATTTAGCCTCTGATTGTTTCAGAATAACTTGTGATTGTTTACAGGCTGAAAATGAAAGAATTTTACAAGGCTGGGAAATCATTGAGCTCATTTAGTTTGATGCTGTGTAAAGCAAGGCAGTGGCCTTTCTTGAATTGAAGCTAAACATTCAAGTTGAGACTGAATGTTAACAAAGAGAAGAGTTGCAAGTGATGGAGAGCTTGCCCTAGTAAATACATTTCAAAATACCTTTGAAAAAAGAAGCTTGAAAAACAGACCTTGGTCTGCTCAGGCCAGAAATATGCAATTAGCAAATTATTAACCTTGTTGTGAATGGTTTAAGTAACGTGGTACTTGTTCTGTTTCACTTCTGATTTGACTATATAATAGCCACCATCAGCAGTCTCTGCTGTGTGCTGGATTGCAAAATCTGCTAATTAACACATTAGTTTCATATTGCTGCTGCCAATGTTTGCATTGAAGAACGCTGCTTTTTTTGGCCATATGGATGGGTGGGAATATCAAGATCGTGTTATGGCTCTGTGCTCATTCATGTGTGATGCTTTGTGCTCTGTTTTTCCCAAGACATCTAATCAGGCTTGGGGCTGAGCAGTGCCTTTTTGGAGAATCTTTAACTGAAAGGTCAAAATAAGCACAAGGCCCAGAGACAAGTCTTGCTGTCACTCTTCCAGCTGCCCCCCTGCCCTCCTTTGTGTGTGTCTCTCCATGTATACATATGTAGGAGTCCTTCACCCAGCACATTCATCTGCTATTTCTTTCCTGAGACTCAGGGCTTTTGAGTGCCACTCACGGTCTTCCCAAACAGAACACAACTCTGCCAGCTGGATCTCCCTCAGGCTGGGGGTGGATGATTTGTGGTGTGGGAGCTCCTGGCACTCACCTGCTGATGGGGCTGCTGGCTTTGCACCATTGCTGTGCACTGTCAGCTGCCTGGCATCTGTGTGTCTCAATTAACCACGTTCAGGTAGACCAGGATTTACCCTAAAGGCAGTATTTGCTTGTGGACTAGTATCTGGTGGTCCTTCAGGGGAGTGGGAAGGAAAGTGTGCCTTACAGTGGTCTCAAAGTGAGGGGTCCAAATGATGCCACAGAAGCTGAAGGCTTGGATTTGCAGTCCAGATTGGGTCTGACATAAGTAAATTTGTTCACACTTACCCTAGGCTACCTCCCATCCATGCACTGAAAGCGTTACTAGGAAACTCCCTGTGGGAGAGCATAACCATCAGGAGGGGGAGATGGTAAAATCTGGGTATTTATTCCAGCTCTCAGGGTGCATCTAAGGAAGATGCCTTTGTTTTATTGAATGAGAGAGATTTTATGGTGTTGATGGGCTTATGCCTGTTGTAAGAGCATTTGAAGCAGGCAGCTCTTCTGCTTTTACTGTCACTATTTCAGCCCTGCTTGGTTTCTCCTTTCCCTTACTCACCAAGTGCAACTGAAAATGAAGTACTGAAGCAGCCCATCTAGTTTTTTGTATGCAATCTAGCAAATATTAGTGCTGGAAACTGGGCTCTTGCTGCTGTTTGTCTGGTAACATTACCCTCTGTTGTTTCCTTGTGCTGCTTTTGAAAAATGCTGGTTTGGTTTCTGTTTGAGCGGTGGTTGGCCCATAAATGTATTCCAACCCACCTAATAATTCTTCTCTCAAATCTTTCATCAGGTTTTTTCTGTTACATAGTTAAAAAAAAAAAACCAAACCAAAAGGCCTTCCTTTACCCCTGGAAACAGCAGTCGTCTTGTTCTGCTGAGCTGAGTGCTGCTCATACTGATCGCTGCTGTTCCCTTTGTCTTCATTTATTTTAGAGTTAAGTTATAAGCTGTTTAAGACTAGGCTATTTTTGTTCTGTATTTTTGCAGGATCTTTTACATGGGTCTTCTAAACACTAAAATAAATGCTCTTAAAGGCAAAAGTACCATCTGTATCAGGTCAAGATGGTCATTGCTCTGAAAATGAAGTTTTGTGGGGTTATTCTGATAAACCATTTTGGCAAGCACTTGCCTGCACAGAGCAATGCCTAAGTCAGGGCTGGGCTCACCACCATCATCTGTCTTTATGTTGGATTGCCCTTTGTCAGCCAGATGCCTTATGATCCCACCTTCTCCCTCTGTCCCTCTTTTGACAGTAGCTGTGGTGCTCAGCAGGGGCTCCCTGGCTTTGTTTGCTTTAGCTGGAGAGGTGTTTGCCTTCACTGCAGAATTCCAGTTTCCAGCTGCCGGGAAACCTGGAGTGCTTTTGTTGATTTGTTAGGGCACAACTAACAGTGCACCTCAGGAATGCCTTTGCTAAGGAGCTGGGAGTGATGGAGGGGATCCTGCCTGTTGCAGTGTGAAGCCTTCTTGTTTCTCTTTACAGAAACACCAAGCAGGAATCCCCCAAAGCAAGGCAGGGAAAATAGCTCACTCGGCTGGCTACTTTGGAGAGTGTCAAAGTGAGACTCAGTTAGGTTTCCCTGGCACAGAAATAAGGAGGTGAATGATAGCTGCAATTTTAAGTGAGTTTTTGTTGGAGATGATACTGTGAATTGCCCTCCCAGAGGGTTTGTATGCATTTGGTTGGTGTTAAGAGCTGGCATTCCTGAGCCACTGACTAGGGCTTTTTTCTGGGACTTGGCTTTGGGCCATCTAAATCTTTTGCACTTGGAAGAAACAAATTTTAACCTCTTTGGATTTGCAAACGTCTAAACATTTTACAATACGGATACAAGAATGGATTTGGCTTTTTAAATGTCTTTGGAGACAGCAAAAGTCTGTGGTCTACAAGTTTAAAAACCACTGACGTGAGCGTGTCTTCCTGCAGCGGGTTCAGTAGAACACCTTCATCCCTCTAATGTGTTGCAGCCATCTGATGTACACCCTTTTTCTTTGCTTGTATTGTATGCACACACAAATGCACCTTCCTGGAGTTTTTCTTTCATTTGAGATTTTGGAGGCTGTTGCCCCAGGTGATCTGAAAATGTTTGGTGTTTGTACAGGGTAGAGTGGTCAGCTGGTCACTTTGTGTTGATCAAGTATTTGGTAGTTGCAGAGTAGGTTGTGTTTATGGGGCATTGGTGCTGAGAAGGAATTTCCTTTCCTGGCTGAGGTAGAAAGGCTGTCCACGTACAGCTTTATTCCTTTGCTTTAGCATTCCTTGAGGTTGTTTCCCTATTTTACAAATGCATCTTTTGAGAACTGCCAGGAAAATGTCTCTCTCAAATGGAAATGGAAATTTCTGAGCTCACAGCAATGAAAACCTTTGGGTCTGTGCTCACTGAGTGAAAAGAGGATTACCAACCAGCCATTCTCCAGTGTGCAAAGCAATGGAGCAAAGTCTGCAGAGACCCTCTGAAAGTTATTGGCTTTCCCAAGGAAGGGTGCTTGTGAATAGAATTGAATAAGGTTGCTTGCGTCGCTCTTGGCTTCCCTGTTGCAAGTACAGAAAGCAGTGAAACTTGGAACTCGGTAGATGCCTGAATAAAATGGGATTTTTTTTTTTTTAAGTAGATGCCTTGTGAACAGGTCTAGAGCCAGTGTTCCTGCATTACTGTAAGAGAATTAATGGGTTTGTGACTGCATTTAGGCCTGAAAAAAGCAGGGAGGCAATGCTGATTTTTCCAGAACTGCTTGAAGGGTTCAGAAATGAGGATGGTATGCTGGAGCAGATGCAGATGGCTTATTTTCACTGGGGACTGTTAAACCTGCCAAAGTGTAAACTGCATCTTAACATGAAGATGTGAGACAAGGTCTGCACATCTCTCCCTCCTAATTACTACAGCTCAGCTGCTGCTGTCTCTTATGCTTACACATCTGAAAGGTGACAATGACAATGTCTTGAATGGCAAAGCAATAGCAAGGAGGGTCTTTTTTTTTTCTGTAGTCTGCAACAAAGAAGTTACTCAACCAAGAGTCAAAAATATCCCTATGAAAAATCTTTCTCCCAGAAACTTCTATTATTCCAGAAGATAATAATAATTTCTGTAGATCTTGATGGCTTGTCTCCTGGAGGACTACAGGTAAAGCAGCAACCAACTTTCTCCTGTTTCCCACATCGACAGCCTCAGGAATGTTCACCACAGCAGTGGGACTTAGATTTTTGCTGTCCCTGCAGTTCTGCACTGGGTTGCCTCTGTACACATTATCTTTTTCAAGAAGTTGGAAAGCTCTTTTCACCTGTTCTGGCAAAAATCTCCTGTAACATTTTCACAGCAGTTACTTTAGATGCCAAAACCCAGACTTTCAGCTCCTCATAATTCGTGGCATGCAAAAGATGAGGCAGTTTTTATGACCTCCTCTTAGAGGAACAGGTACTTCAGTGGGAAGGATGGTAGTGTGGTTGTGATTGCATTGCAGTGGTGCAGCAAGAGTGGAAGCAGTGGCAGCTCCCAGTTGGGCTGCACGTGATTTTGGATTTGGTGTTTCTCCCTGAAAATCTGTTTTAGGTCATAGTCTCTCCTGGCTAGTCTTGCTGGTCAGCTACAAATGTGTTCAATCTTCCCTCACCCCATGAACCTATTCTGTTTCACTGTATCACTGTAAATCTGGTTTAAGAAACAGCTTTGTGGAAGTTTGTCTTCCTGCCTCCCCAGCTGTTCTATTCAGCTCAGGAGAACATGCTGCCAGGGCAGGATGGACCCTGATCAGACACTGCATGGGCTGATGGGGCTCCTCTTTTCTGGGGAAAAACACATAGTAGAAAAAAAGGCAAAAAAGTGCTAAAAACCCCAGATTTTTTTAGGTGGGAGGAGAACATCCTTCTTCATAGCCAGTTCACAAAGAGGGAATAAAAGTTGAAGCAAGGGGATGCCTGTCCATTTGTATCAGCCTGGGAAATGGTGGATTTCTCTCTTGAGGCCTTTGCCTCAGGCATCTTGCCCAAAGGCATCTAGTCTCTATTCACTTCAAACACATACAGTTCCTAAGCCCAAAATGTGCAGAAAGCTCATGAACTGTGACCAGCTGAAGGCCAGAAAGCATGACCTGGTGCTTCATAAAAATCAGTTAATTGAAGAGCTGTGATTTCTGGATGCTTTGGAAGTATGAGCAGCACCTGCTGTGCAATGTGAACCTAAAGTGCATCCAAGGGTAATCAGCTCAAATGTGGATCTAACCCGTATTTATGGTAGGAAAGTAGACTGGAATCTGTGCTGAAAATTAGAATTTGCATAAGTGAAGTGTCTTGGCAAGCACATGCAATTACTTTCTTCATGGATCCTGTGTATGGGCTTTCTTTCTTCAGAGCACAAAGAATTCAAGACAAATTTTACTTTGGAGCTAAAAGGCATGTTTTTAGCAAAGGCAGTGCAAGCAGTGTTGGGACAGACTCCAGGTCTTTGGTGTTCCTGAAGAAACACAAACAACTTCAGAGAAGGGTATAGCTCAGATCCTTTTGCCAGTGTGCTTAGCAGGCAGCCCTGTACCAGATCTGGTTCAGGCTTCGACAAGTGACCTCTGTCACTGAACAGGAACATAAAGAGCCTCAGTGAGCTTTGGCTGAACTAGGCTTTTGCCTGTCTGCTCTGGAGAGAGAGTAACCTCAGTGTTCCCTTCCCTCCCTCCCTCAGTGTGTCTGTGAAAATACTAACTTGATTTAGCTGCCAAAAAAAGACATTTGAAAAGTATACATTGCTCTCCTGTGTCCCAGCTTCTGTAAAATATGGGTTATGGTTGGTTCCTGTATATGGTGCCCAGTAATTTTACAGAAGAGAAAACAGCACCACTGCAACTATCCACACAACACTTAATACAGTGAGGTCTTAGTCTGTACTAGGACTCCAGAGTGCTATTCTGGGCATTATGAACCCGATTATATTACACACAGAGCTCAGATGGCTCAGAGCCACGCTCAGGATATTAACTGTTTCTATTAAGCTTTGCATTTAGAGATCCTTCTGTCAGAGGAGGAGGGCAGTGCTGGACGAGCTGGCATTCCCACAGCAGAACAGTGTGTGTGAGGATGGTTAGGCAGTGTTTTGTATTTCATTTGCACAAGGGGTAACCCAAGTTCTGGAGCTTGCTAACTCAGTATAATAATCTTTTCAATGTACTCGTTTTGTAGCTGCAGGTGTTGTGGAGGAGACACTGATGTAGATGTACAGGAGTGCAGGAGAAACCTTACCAAGTGCTATAAACGTATCATAAGGGGAAATCTATACGTAGTGTGTCATCTGGCAGAGAATGTGATAAAGTAGCATTGACTGTGATTACTTGTGATTCTTGACAGCCTGTGCCCCTGAAAGAGTGTTTTTAAGACTTGTTTTAGTTTGTGATGAAGGTGGCTTTAGGAATAGTGAAGGTCCTTCCGTTTCTTTCAAAAAAACGTTTCTTTTCATGATTTTGTTTTGTGCTGTTCCAGATTTTGTAAAAACAAACATCCTGAAAGCCCAAACAACAATAATAAAAGAAATCCTTTGTGGATCACCTCTGTGATCCAAACAAAGTTGATGAGTTTCTCACTGTTTGAATGCACATTGTCTGCCAGGTGGGAACTGTGCAGCTCTTCCTTCCCTCATCACCCTGCAAGTGTAGGAAGAGATAAGAGGAATTTATTTAATCCTGCCCTCACACTGGCTGAATTTGGAGCACACTACCAGACAGGTATGCTGAATTTGGAGCCTAAATGGCTGCCTTGGGTAGGAAGGGGGGCAGAGAGTATGGTTGTTAGGAATATGAGGCACTGGGATAGTGCTAGTAGGAGAAGAGGGGTGCTGGACATGGTCGTACATGCTTTTGGGAAAGCAGCCTCTCATTTTGCCCTGGAGGAAATGAGAATTTGCAGGGCTTGGGGTTAAGCCCTCTTCCCAATAAAACTGCAGTTTGCAGCTCCTTTCTCTGTACTGGGAGAGATGCAGCTGTTGAGCAGGGACTGGCTACTGTGCAGTGAAGTTATTCTTTGCAGGAGCCAGAAACAAGTGGATGGAGGTATCCATGTGGATCCACGTGCCACTGCTCAGTTCATGCTTTGGCTGATGGAGAGAGGTTGAGTTTGCGTGTGTTTTACTGAAGAATATCCCCTTTCTCAGAAAGCAAACAGGTTGACATCTTGACCTTGCAAAGGCTTGGACATCTTTACCTTTTGAAAGCACTGCTCTCCAAACGTGGGTCTATAGTGCAAGAAATGCATGTGATGACCTTGGTCTTCCTGTGCCTTCTTGGCTACATTTTTTGTCTGGGATGCCAGTGACCCTGAGATCTGGACATTTCTCTCTGCTGTTTTGCGTTAAAAATTAAGAACAAACTGTAATGCATGGAAGCACTTTGTGTGATGGAACCCATCAAAGTAAACTTGAGGGGATGGTGGTGGTGGTTGAAAGAGCTTGGGTGAAACCTGGTAATTGGGCTGGATATAGTGAGAAGGAAAAGGGCAGCCAGGAAGGGACTGAATGGAAGTCAGTCCCCAAAATAAATATCGCATGAGTGGGGCATGAAGAGATAAAGAGCCTCCTTCAAATCAGATTCTATGCCTGAGCCTTCTTCCAGAATTTCCTGCAATTTAGACAAATGACCAACTTCAGATTTTTTAAGTGGTGTTTGTGCTGAACACTTGCAGCCGTGCGTTCCCATCCAGCTGCCGAGCAGAAATCCTTGTTCTTCAGTCTTGCTGGGAGCTGCTCTGCGCTTTTTTGTGGCAGCAGCTTTTGCAATAGGAGCCCTCCCCCGGCCCCAGGATGGCTTTTTCTGTGAAAGAAGGCAGCGCAGCCAGGCAGACGTTATCCCCTTGCCGGAAGGAGGGACCCGGGCTCCCTGGGGAGGAGGGACGGGAGCGAGCGATTCATTGCAGCTGGCTGCAGTTTGGCCTCCCCTCTCTCTTTGCCCTGGGTGCCAGGGAGTGACAGCTTGTGGGCAGCAGGCCAAGCTGTGAAAAGAGGAGTGTGTGAGGCCTTTAGCTTTCTCATGCTTTATCAAGCTGCAAAGAATAGCTCGATATTCAGCCAGCGTTGGTGCAGGTCAGGAGAATGGAAATGCGAACTTAACTCCTGACATGCTGGCTGATGGCTGACCGCAGGCTCTGCTCCCACGAGGGCGGCTTTGTACCGCAGCGTGTGGGGCAAAAGGGAGGAAAAGTGCCTTGACGACATGGTAAAGATAACTTTGTGTTGAGTGGGCAGCCTCTGGGACCTGCTGGGAGAGTGGAAAGACTGGAAAGGAGAGCTGCAGGAATGACGAGCGTCCTGGGAAGGTGAGAGGGACGAGTGGCAGGTCTGTCCCTTCACTGCTGGCACAACACTGCGGGCTGTGGTGTCAGTGCAGAGAGCAGGACGGGGCTGTTCCCGGGATGTCCCCGTGTGCCGAGGTCCTGCCAGCCTGCGCGAGGGGCTGCCCGCCGGCGCGCAGGGAGTTAAGCTCCTCATCGCCCGGGGGTGAGCCTACTTCGGGGTGTTGAGCTCCATTCCCACGGCTTTTCCTTTCTGAGGGCTGGGGGAGGGATCGCCTGGAACAAGTAAAATGCCTGGAGGCTGGAAAACAGCACCCCGGCCCCTCTGGGCTTGTGTTGGTCTGGGGGGGATCTGCGCTTCACGGCAGGCTGGGCAGGGGCTGCCAGCCAAGGCCGGGGTCTGTCGCTGCTGGGCAAGAGCCTGGGTTATTTCTCTCCTTTAGGCTAAGAGAGACGGCTTTGCAGGCAGTAGAGTGCCTGCCTAGGGACTGAAATAACAGAATTCTCAGCTGGAAGGACGTAAAGTAGAAATGAAGCCCGAGCAGTCCTATGGGCAGATCACAGCACAGGTCAACACACAGCTTTTGTGGCTGAGGGAGAGCAGCAACGCTGGGGTCCCTGCAGCACATGCACTCAAAGGCATAAGGGAACAGAGTCCCTTCTTCCCGATGCTGGCTCTACCTTCTCCTGCATCACTCTGAGCTGCTGAGTTGAGGTGTTTGAAGCCCTGAGGAGCAGGTGAAAGTCTGAGAGGCTGGGTAGGGGAGTTAGCGAGTGCTCAGAGCACAGCCTGTGAGCCTAGATCCCACTCTTTCTCCATCAGCAGCGCAGGGGTCTGGGAGAGCAAGAGAGCTTTGCCACATCCCAGTTTGCTGTGGAGCTGAGTGTATCTGTGTGAGGTACTAATCCCGGCCAGCACCTGTCTCCCACCAGAGGGAGAAGGGAGTTTGCATGCCTGTTCAGCCCCAAGAAAGACTCTGAAGTCCCCTCTGAGGTCTAAGGTGTGCAGTCCCTATTCTCAACAGCTTTTAAATTCAAGGCAAGGTGAAGTGATGTGAGCAAATGGGACCCAATAACAGCATAAAGGAGAGATGAACTGTGGGCTCAGAGTGCACTTACACAGTTTGATTCTGCTGGGCTGTGTTTGTGCTGTATAGACGAAGTTATGCCAAAAGCCCAGCAAAGGTGTGGTTAGAGACTGGATTTTTGCTTGTGCATTGGGTGTCTGGCCTTGCATCTGCCCCAGATCTTTGCAAAGAGTGAAGTACTGTGATCCTCCCACTTGCTGTGCTGGCTCCTGTGGCAGGAGGATCTGGAGGGGGGAGAGGGTTTGGGAAGCAGTATTACTTGTGTGGGCAGAGGCTTTGTGTAGCTTGGGTTAGCACCCAGGTACAGACCAGATAAAACAACAGGGTGCAAATATTCTGCAAATACCAGACTCGTGGTGGATCTTGTTGACTGTTAATGCCAAAGTCCTAATTAAGACAGTTAGGCAGGAGCCCTTGTTGTCTTTTCTGCACCCAGGCACCTAATAATGGTCGCCGAGCTCTGCTGTCAAGTGTTCTGCAGCTCTTTGCTCTGTCCATTTATTCACGCAGCACTGGGAAATGTGGCTGAAGTAGGAGCTGGGGTCCCAGGCTGATCTGAGCCCTGTGCAACACAGATCTGCAGTAGATGCACAAAGAGAAACTCACTGGCTGCGAGGTAGCTTGGGACCCAGGTGCAGCGACGGCACCAGCGAGAGCTGGCTCCCCTGCAGGGACAGGGGGTGTGTTCCCATTGTGCCTGTTCTGGTTTGCTCCTGTCTAGCCTCTTCTCATTATTCTCGCCTTGAGCTGTCTCAGCCCCAAAGGCAAAGTGCTGCAGAGAGCTCTGTGGGCTTTCCCTTGAGAGATGTGGGGTCCTTGGAGAGTGGCTGTTCAAGGGAAGCACTGCAGTGGGCTGAATTGAGGCTGTTTCAGGCTGCACAGCTCTGAGCTAATCTCCCAGAGGCAGAGACATTACTCACCAATCAGGAATGTGTCTGTATTTTTCCTAATGAGAACAAAACATTTTATCCCTGTTCATTAGCAGAGAGTTAGCGTGTGCAGTTGCTATGCCAACAGACTCCTCTCCTCCGCAGACACACTGGGGGTGTCCTCCATGCCGTGGTTAGAAGGGTGAACAGGAAGGCTGGTTCTGGCGAGAAAAAGATCCCATTGTTTTCCCAGGGCTGCCTGGACTTTGTGCAGCTGGCCAGACCATGCCTTCTCGGAGGAAGGGAACCACAGCGGGAGTCAAGTGCAACAGATTTAATTTATTGGGAAAATAGTCTTTGCATTTCATGCTCTGTTGTTTTTTCCAGCTTGAGGCACACTCTTCAATAAGAGAAATGAAGGTGTCTCAACGTTCCCAAGAGTCCAGATGGTAAGCAAAATGTGCCGGGAGTCAGCACTGGGATGCCCATGGACAGCTGCAGCCCGCTGGGCTCCTCCGTGTTCCTGATCATCTCCGTGTGTGTGGCCACTGTCATGCTGGGCAGCCTCTGGATGCTGCTGCGTGACGAACCCACCTGACCAACTGAACCACCTGTGATTAGTTGGACGAGTTCTCCAGGCACGTGGTCTGCTGGAAAGAGTGAGTGGCTGTATGTGGGAGTGTTCACTTGTTCCCTTTGCAAAGAGAACGTTCTCTTTATGCACAGAAATCCTGTGAAGGATGAAGGATATCTCTTCAACAGAAGCTCTGTTCTGTAGAGTTGTGCTATAAGCAGATGTATTTACTCCAGAGTTGCCTATTTGCTTGTCATTTTTTTCTTTGTCACCCCAACTTTCTTGAGAGAGTGACTGGGAATTGTGGGTTGCAGTGCTACCAAAGTCAGGCCACTGTACACCTTTTGCAAGTCTTCTTGGCACCTCTGGTGCTGCACTTGAAATATAAAAACTAACTTTTAAACTTCGAATTTTCTGTAGAAGGGAATTCATTTAACCTACAGACAGAAACAAACCAAAAAAAAACGAAAACAAAACCGTGAGTTTCTGATGGTGATCTATAAGTAGAAATGGGCCAGTGAGTGTTGCCAAATCTGAAGACAGACTCCTGGAACAGGAGTGATGTTCATCTCTGTCTGTCAATCACCATGGAGTGTGATGAGCTGCTTTGTGCTGGCTGAGCTTTGTAGTGTTGACAGCTATAGACCCTTGAAGAAGTATCTCCCTGAAACTGAATTCTTTCAGGCTGCTTCCTATTGAACAGGATAGTTACAGCTCTGCTGTCAGTTTGCCTGGCAAAGCACTCTGTAGGTGACTACATGGAATTTGAATATGGACATTTGAATATCAAATGTAGGGTGGTACACCAGAGATCCCAGACTGAATGAGTTGCTGGAGATGTGCAAATCTGCATGAACTTCTGGCTGGGAAGTGAAACCCTGGCTCCTGGATACTAGGAGCTGATGTAGATGAGTCACTGACTTTTGCTCTGGAGAGATGAGTATCACGTTAGAGCACTGGGAGTACAGGAGCCCTTCATCAGAAGGATGTCTGCTTGTTGGATTTGCAGCTCTAACATCAGGAGAAATAAAATCAGCACAAATAAAAACAATGAACAAAATGAGACAGCAACCCCCAGCTCAGACCTCTCTGGGGTGCAACCTGTGTGTTTCAGTTTGGTAGTAGACCTGGATGGAACTCTTAAATAATAAAGAGCAAGTTTTCAGAAAATCTCTTTCAATCTGGAGCATCCAAGAACAAATCCTGAATACATACAACAAATGTACAAAGGTTGGAGAGTCTGGTTGCCTCAGCTTTGCATTGCTCTGGGTGGTTCCAGTAAAACCACTAAATCAAAGCTGTTTGAAATAGGGAATGAGTAAGTACTTGAGATGACTTGAATTCAGGCCAGTCTCTTCTGGATCCATGCTTTGAGGGTTCATAAAAAAAACAAAAGATAGGAAGGAGACCAGAGGACTGTATGTTGTATTTTTTTCATCTCAGTATTCTTTGAGATACTGAGATGATTCTTTCCAGATCCTATTGAAAAAGTGCTCCAGCAGAAGTGCACTAGAGGACATGCTTTTTAGTACCTTTAAGTGTGAAAGATCATGTCTGAACAAACTAACTTCTGAAATGTGAGTTACGGTTATTATCTGAGTCGCGCTCGACTTCATTCCTGTGCAGCCGGAGTAGCAACTTGATGTTACCTAGGAGAGTGTTACTTGTTCCCTCCTCTTCCCTCCCCTCCCTTTTAAGCAGTTCAGGGACTGATTTTTCTGCCCTATTTTCTGTGCACCACCAGTTTTTAAGACTAGAGATAAACACAACTGCAGTGCTGTGTGCAAGGCATGAATTCTTCAGGAGGAACATTCACCTTTGCCTCTGAAAACACCTCAGGTGCTCATAAAACCTTGGGAGAAGGGTTCTTTGTTTTTATCAGGACCAGTCATGGGCCATTTGTGGAGTGAGGTGTTCTTCTAACCCTTAGAGTGTGGTTCAAAACCCTAAATTGTGGGGTAGGTTTATATTTTTAAGAAGCTGTTAGCACTGAGTGTTGTAACTCTAGGTAATATATTGTTCTGTTGGGTTTTAATGGCCTTCCTTCTCTTTTTTAATTCCAGTTATACTTCTACGTATCTGCATCTTTAAAAAACGCTTATTTGACTGTTAATAGTAAAACTGGCGAAGGACAGACTAAAGCCAGAAAAGTTATTTCAGCCTGAAAGAAAAGCTTAGGTTGCTTAGTCAGCTAAGCATGTATTATTAACAACGTTCTATATCTCATAGAGAATGTGGGAAGCAATTAGGATAACTGCATTTGTGGAAGAAATCACTCAGGATTTTTGGGAGTCACGATACAAGCAGTCTCCAAACCCAAATATTCTTATATGACTCTGCAGGAGAACAAGGTCTGGTAACAATAGTGTTCTGTGTAGCATCAAGAAATCTACAAATACTATACCCATACTTGAGGAAAAACTGCTGGATTGACATGTTCATGGAGGACGTATGACAGAATAAAGCTCTGGCACACGATCTTGTGAGGGATCCACCCTTCATCAGGGTAGGCTGATTCAAACATAAGATAATTTGTATTTTCAAAGAACTAACAGGGAGCAAAAGTTTTTTAAAAATACACCCTGGTCTGGTGGAAGAAGGGTGCAGCTGAATGCTGTGGCTGGAAAGTAAACTTGATTTTGAACAAACTCAGTTTAAGAAGTTGGGCTGAATATTTTAACAGAGAACTACTAGACAGGCAATTCACTATAGAAGTGAAGAATCCCTGCTGTATTTGATAACCATCACACTAGTTCCTCCAGCTCTCATGGAAGTTGAGTTTTCTACATTTTTAGGAAAACCATTGCCATCTTAATAGAGGTATCTTAAGTTTTTAGGAATGAAACAGTAGCAACAGTGAACAGAGGTGAGTGTTACCTTCCATACAAAGCACGACAGAATAAGTTGGGATTCTTCCACCTGAAAACCAAAAAATGACAGTTATCTTCAATTCCTGAATCACCTGGAAAGTTTAGAAGGGGACCAGCCTTTTTTTATTTCCTTTTCCATTAGAAGTATGAATAGGTGCTGCATGGAGACAGCATGGAGTAAGCTTAAAACCAAGTAACAACTTAGTCCTTGATGTGTGCAGTTAACCTGGGAAGCTTCTTGCCACAGGATGTTGTGAATGCCAAATATCTGTGTATGTGAGGACATGGGGCAGGTCTGTAGAAGAAGGAACTATTGAAGGTTACTAAATGTGTAGAAATCACCTTTATCCCAGGAAGTCCCTGAGTTGCTCATTGTTGAAACCTAGGAGAGTATTCAGGGAGGTAGAGTGCTACTACGTGTTTGCTTCAGTCTGATGTTTCACGCCAGAGCCAGACAAGTGCAGCCTGGTTTGTCAGCATGGGGTGGGAGCAGGGATCTAATAAAACTGGTAAAAAAGAGACAGGCACAGCCTGTGTTTTAGGTTGGTTCTGTGCTGCTTGTGATGTACAGCATGCACCTCCTGCTTGCTGAAGGCACTGCCTTGGGCTGCTGGAGGCTGTTGACTTGAATTTGAAGAGAGGTGGAGAGTGTATATTTTAGGTAGGAAAAGTGGTGTGAAGATGAATATTGTAGGCAGAGAAACTGACTTTGCCCTGTTCTCTGTGGCAAATGCTGTTCCTACTATTATGGGATGGTAGGTTTTGTTGAGATACAGAGACTGCCTTTGCTGCTTATAGTCTACATCTTACTTGTGTTAATTTCCTTCATTTGAAAGGGTGTTTCTTGCTTCATAATGGACTCTAACTTAATTTGAGCTAAAATGGGTGATAAGCTGATGCATGAACAGTAAAACCTCTGTTCCAAAGATTTTTCAAACTAAAAATGTCATGGCCTATGTGAGGTTCATACTCTTCAGAAGTACTCAAAACACTGGTCCTATTTTAGGTCCTGTCTAAACATTTAAAAATAACTCAGAAACAGGGCTCACTTCTAGATGCTGGAAAGTCAGCTCTTGCACTTGGTTTTAGATGCGTACCCAAACATGCAGAGGGCACAGTACAGAACAGCCCTCGTTGTTCCTTTGAACTTTTAATTTCAGAATGAAGAGAGCAATGTCAGGCTATCTGTTGTTTTGTCTCTAGAGATATGGTCTCTGCTGTTAGGCAGTATCCTTTTGAGTTTTGGGACTGGGAAGTTTAAAACTTTTTGTTGACTAACTTTGCTGCTGTGATCCCTGGGGAGCAGCTATGCAAAGCTGACCGGTAGCGGAACTGTGGTGCTGAGTATTCTTGGAGGCAGGCTCTTATGACTGAAAACTGAGTTGGTGTGTTTTGGGAAGCTATAGCCCTTCTCCAAGGATACAGAAACAATCTTGTGTGTGTATCCTGTTCTGTAGTGAACCTTACTCCATGGAGTGGCTGAGGAGTCGTGTGCTCAGATTACAGCTGTGGGAATACAGACAGCCCTGGGGCTGAGGGAGAATCCAGGGATGGAGGAGACTGAAGTTCCTGTCCTGTTGATTGCTCCCCCAATATCTTGATTTAGTCAACTCTGATGCAGGAAGATGTTTCTATCCCAAACCCTAAGTCTCATCATTGCAGAGTAGCAATGGGCTCAGTTGTCACCTCATTTACAGTGTATCTTTTTCATTCTAGACTTCTCAGTTACTGTTTTCATCAGTAGCTTGGCTCAATCCCTGATTCTCTCTCAGCGTGTTCCTGTGTGTGCTGGGCCTGTCTGCCATCCTCCAGATAGTCTGTCCAGATTAGTTTTAGTTTGAACCCATCTTTAGCCGGTATGATCTTTTCTATTCCTAGCTGATCCATGATTTTAACTAATGTACTTCCCACTAAGCCCTGAGAAGATTTAAACTAAAACTTTATGAGGCTAAATTTGTGTCAGCCCCACCATGGACTCCTGGGTTGACATTGGCTGGCTGATTGCTTGGTTTGGTCCATGTGTAAGTCTGAAAAGTGCTGTCTGAGCCACACTTTTGTGGGTTTTGATTAGTTATCTGTACGTGGCAGAGTAAACTGTTTCCTTTCCCAGAGGAAGGCACAGTGCCTGCCATGTGTGTGGAGTACACAGCTTAAAATGACAGCGGAGGGCTGCCTGGAACTGGGACAATCTGCAAACAGAACTGTGATGACCACAGGCTTGTTTATCCTTCCAGAACAAACGTGCATACTTGTTTCCTTACCAGTCTCTCTGTTCTGTCTAGCTGTTACTTCTAGCAGAGGAGCAGTCACTCAGCTGTAGAACTCAGTGCAGTTCCTAACAAACTACTGTGAATCTGCTTTTCCTGTCTCCTGGGCACTTTTTGTCCCAGGGGTGACCGTGGCAAGGCAGCATGGTCTTGAAATGCCAACAGTCAGCCAGTTATACTGGCTGGAATTCCTGCTCAAAGCAGTTTGCATTTCAGATTGGCACTGCAGACCTGTTTAGTGCATCTCTGCAGCCCTAGGGTGAAGGTCTGGGCTTCCTTGAAAGGGAAAAGGATGAGCCAGTCGGTCCTGCTCAGCCAGTGGCTGTCAGACTGCGCAGGTGGGAGGGTAGCAAACCAGATGAAGAACAGTCTCAACCAAAAAGTCTTTAAAATTCATGGCTCTCATGAGCAGGTAGCTGGTTCTGAACCTTTGTGCCTCTAGGACAGCACCAAAGAAGCTTCCTCAGCCCTGAACTGGGAGCTCAAATATTCTGCCAGAAAAGGTTAGGATCTCCTTAATTTGAGTGAACAGAAACTCATGTTTGTAAAGCCACTTGAAGGTATAAAATTTCTTATTGGGAATTTTTTCTTGTTATAAGATTCCTTGTTCTGGATAAGACATGACTAGGTGTTTGCATGTTAATAAAATAACTAGAGAACTTTTGTTCTGCATGGTTTATTTCTCCAAGTACCAAATCTTGCAGGGTTCCAGCTTCTGCTTCCTTTGCCACTTAGTTTTCCTGTTGCTTGTTTTCACTCCTCCAGGCTGTGGATCCACTGTGGTATGAAGGGAGAGCATTGCCTGATGGCCTGTGCTCAGCAATAGCTCTCTCACCCCTCTCTATATGCAGTCTGGTGCTCTGAATTTTATCCTTGAAACAAGAACTTCCAGGTGTGGGCAGAGTTTGGCATGGAGGGCTGTGATTGTACAGTAGAAGAATAAGGCTGCATGGCTGCTGCCAGCCTGTGACTCCTCAATCATGTGCACCTTGGATGCCCTTCATGGATGGTTCCTGGGCCACCATTCCACGTTGGACTCCATTTGAAAGCACTGAATATCCAGCCTGCATGGGACAGTCTTTGTTCAGAGCTGTTGAGACTGGGGTGAAGTTGATCCTGGCTCTCAGGTCTGTGCCCAACCTGTTCAGGCTTCTGGTGTGGTGTGAGCTGTTGTTTCTCAGATGTGTTATGTAGGTGTGAAGCTTCCCAAGCTTGGGAAGGTCCGCAGGCTTTTTGAACAGCATGGTGTGTTATCTGTTACTGGCTTTGTTAAAGCCTTGGCATTGGCTTCCTGAGGTGGAAGATGATGTCTGGTCACCTCAATTTGGATCATTATCTAGCAGACCTGTGTAACCTAATTGCCAGGCTATTTAACCTAGTAGTTCACAGCTGATGACTGAGAACCTTCCAGGCTGAGGCACTGGCAGATAATTCATCAAAGCGTCATTTCTGATAATGCTTTAACATAACTTGAGTAATACAAGGTAGAATACACCTCATCTTGGTTTGAAGGCAAACCACAAGCAGATTGTGGTAGTGATGTGCAGTTCTGTTTATTCTGCTGTCTCTTCTGGGTGGGAGGGGATAGGTACTACTCGTGTGGCTGCATTGCATTAAATGTATTTGCGTGTTACTGCCTGTATTCATGGCTGTAGCCAAAACTGCTGACACTCTTGGAGTGAGAGAGGAAGACTGTCAAATTGCTGTCAGGATATATGGTTCTCCAGAAGATTAGGGGAGGGCAGAAAAGTGAATTTTATTTGAAATTAAGGAAAACACTAAGAAGAATTCTTCCTGGCCACCCAGGGCATATTAGTTCTTTATAGATCTATTGTGGTACTAAATCTGAGACTTAAGGTGTGTCAAGAAAATTTCTTTAACAGAACAGAGCACCCTGCACTGCTCAATGTCTGCAGAGCAAAAGGATTTATTCAAGGCAGGCTACAGTGTTTAACATTTCTCATTTGCATCTTGACAACTGGATGGTGGAGCTCGGGATGCGGTCCTTGTGTGTCTGCCTGTGGTCTGTACCACTGCTGGGATGAACTCCTTTTGTGGTCAGCTTCTGTTCTCCCTTCCACTGTGCAAACCTGCAGGGCTGATGCTGGCATGGAGACCATGGGGTTTCCTCTTGGAGTGAAAGTGTAGGACTCGTGCTTTTTCACAGGCATTTCATAGGATGTTTGAAGGTTCTCTCCTCTTCTTGCTGGGTTACTCCAAGGCCAGGCTGGATGCAAAAAAGCTTGCCTTGGGGGTGTGACCATTGCCTTTGTGAGAGCTTGGTTAGGGGTCACTGTCCTCTCCTCTGGGAAGCATGTGCTGGTTGCAGAGAAAGTTCTCTTTCCCTTCTGCAGGGCATCCTGCCAAGGAAAACAGACTCTTAAGGCAGAAGTGATTACATTGAGATTGTGTGCTGTCCTGGCTGTTTCTGGATGAAGCAGCTGGGCATTTCTGCTTTATAGAAATTGGCACAAAACAGCTATGGCAGAGTAGGAGTCTGGCTTTGGTAGCTGGTGGAGGCAAAGCTGAGAACAGGAGGATCCTGGCTGAGGCTGGGAGAGGTGCCCCTAATGACAGGGAGGGCAGTGTGGTTGGGAAGGTGTGCCTTGTTTGAGGTGGAGGCTGGTAAAATATGAATCACATCTGTTTGAAGTAGTGATGAAATCCCAGATGAAGGTTTTCTGTAATACCTGGCCAAACAGTCTGGTGTGCTCCTTTCTCCCTGGTTAGAAGGGATGGTCCTGACCTACTTTTAGCAATTGTGGTTCTGCTGAGCACTGCCCAGGGCTTGGCTGTTCCAACAGCACACACGGATCTGCTGTGCCCACTCTGGGTGAGGAGCTTCCATTGAATGCTTGGCAGACAGGGAAGAGATGTTCCTGAAAGAGGGACTGTGGGTGCACTTAACTTGGGTCTGCCACTTCTGTGCTCTGTGGCTCTGGCCCTGGGTTCACTTTCCCATGGTGTGCATTAACTTTTGTGTTACACTGTCAGGATTCAGTTAGATGGTCTCTAAATGTTAACATGAGAGATACTGCCTTCAGAAACAACCAGGGAGGTTAGGCTTCCAGCCTTCTAAATATGTGATTAGGCAGGACTGGAGTACATTCTTAATATTTAAAAATAAATAAAGTCTATAAATGTACCATAAAATAGAAGTTTAAATAGAATATCATCCTGGGGCAAATTGCAAAGCTCTGTGTAGCTCAGTGTCCTGCCTTTGACAAGATCCAGAAGCAGATGCTTAATGAGGATTGTAAGAAACAGGGCATGTATAATGTGGTGGGTTTGTTTTGGGTTTTTTTTTTCATTCTGCCCCCCGCTCTCCATTTGCCTCCCAGCTTATGACCATCATCAGTTTAGGGCCCTGCTTGGCACAAGGAATTGTATGTCATCGTCTGATCTTGACTATATCTATTCTCCATTAATTTATATAATCCCTCTTCTCACTTGTTTATGTTTCTGGTCTCCATGACATCCTACAGCAGTGAGCTCTACAACTTAATTATGCATTTTAAATGTTATTTGAAATATTCTACATCCAGTGACAATGTCCCTGAGCTGACTTAGGAAAGTTGTCTGTAACTTTGGTGAGTGCTCTCTTGTTTCTGCACTGTAAAATATGGTAGTATAACCATATAACTCCATGGATAACTCCATGTTTTGCATCTTGACACTGTCACATTTCAGACCTCTTGACTTTTCCATATCTTCCCCTGGTTGTTTCTTTGTCTGTCCAAAGTCCTACTCTGCTGATCACTCCTTATATGGAAGCTGCTCCGTGCTTTTGGTCATCTTTGTTGTCCCTTTTGTTATTGTCTCCTTTTTCAGATGTGGGAATCAGAACTGCCTTCAGCATTCGACAGCATAATGGGCATATGTGTTTTCTTTCCTAATTACTCCAAAGGCTGTATTTGCCTTTTTGCTTGATACTCAGTACTGAACTGACCTATGACGTTTTCAAAGCTTTTCTGAGTGATAACAGCTAGTTTTGATCCTGTTGTGTTTATGTACTTACAATATTTTTTGTTGGTTTTGGTATTTATTGACATTCTAAGATATTGTGTAGTTACTTTAAAGTGCATGAGTTCTCTTTTAACAGTCTTCTCTGAATTCGACTGTGATTACTATTTTTTTTAATAATACAGTTTGCCACTTCTAGACATATTCCTCTTCTCAGATCTTATGTGAACATACTGAACAGTGCAGATTGCAGAATAAGTTCTTGGCAGATCTCACTGATAACCCACATCTGACAGGGAAACACCTGTCTTTTAACTACTTATTAAATCATGATAGGGACTATGACTTTAATTCCACAATAGCTTAACTTGTTTTTTCAAGAGTCCTAGCTGACAATTCTTTTAAAATCAGTTTAGTTAATATTAACCAGATTAAAAATTGTCTCTTGGATCGCAGTTAAACAGAAATGGGAAATCTGTGTTTGGAACTTCCTGGGTGCTGCAGGGGTTTCTCTCTATTCCACGTATTCATCTATATTTTGGGCAACAATTGTCTTCTTGAACTCATGCAAGCAAATTTAGTTTTATGTGGAGTGATGGGCTTAGGTTTATGTAGATTATCATAGAAACAGAATTTACTCAGCAGAGCCATTTGGATGGCTAACTTCAGTGAGCCCTGCTTTCCTAGCAGGGTTTTATTACAGCTGTAAACCTGTCTAGGCTCTTTGGATATACTCTAGGAGAATATTTGGGATATTTTTTCCCAAATAGTTTTTTCTTCCCTAATTGAAAGAATATTTAAGTCAGTGATGGTATTTGTCCACATGCAAACATAACATGTGATGTGGCAGATAGAAGATCAAAGGGTTCTTGTATGGGTAAATGGAGAACTGGTGGGTTCAAACTGGGGAAAATAGCATTTGCTCAGAGTGCAGTGCTAGCCAAAGGAGTGGCCTGTCCGGGTCGGATCCTGTCAAAAGGGAATGCTTATCCAGGTCAGGTAGCTAAAAAAGTAGGATGTTGACAAATTGGGATGAGCTCAGAGAGCTACTAGAAAAATTAAGTATTTCTGACTGAAGAAGCTCAGACCACTTAATGTATCCATCCAAAGGATTACACGTGGCTGCAATCTGTGATTTGGGAAAGCTCAAAGCTGGCAGGATGTGTAAGGGAAGGATTGTATTATGCTTGTCTGCCCTTCGTCTACTTCTTAGGCATCTATTATTGTCTGCTGCTGCAGCTAGGGTTTCTGTGTAGGTGGACCCCTGTCAGAGTTAGAATAGCTGTCTTTATCTTCTTGCCCAAGTAGGATTAAGAAGGAGGATTAGTTCTCAAACCATTCATGCAAAAAGTGACTAGAAGCTTCTTTGAGTTGGAAGATTTTGTGACAAGCAAAGTTAGACAATATGACAAGGCATTTTACTTGGGGTAGGGAACCCTCAGGCATCAGCTTGCGGGGTTAAGGTGGTAGTTTCTGTAATTTAGGATCCCTAAGAAAAAAATTGTGGTATCACAAGGAGACTTTAGTCAGGAGCTCGTGGGCTAGAAGGGATGTTTAGTGGTGTTTTGTGGTTTGATTACACAGAAAGTTGGAGCAGATCCTAAAGGACTTTAATCTTCAAATGTGTAACACTGGCAGAATGTTATCTTTTGGTTGTGTTAAGATGCTGTGAAACTAACAGCTGGCTTGATTTCCCCTTTTAAAAATGCACATGCAACATGATCTTGAGTTCACATTGAGTTAGTGTTTGAGAGGATAGTAAAGTGGAAAAGTCAATCCTTGATTTGCAATGATAGAATATATATGAAGAAAGCTTCATCAACAGTAAGCATCTTGTGGTTATTTTATATTCCTTGTAAATGTTTGTGTAGTTGTTCTTGGTTTGTGAAAAGTTCACTATTTAACATTGTATTAATCATTAACACTTCATTAACCAGTTGTACTGGAAGCTTAGTGTTTATAACACATTTTCATCAGTGCAAGGATAATGTTTGGTTGTGCTAGAGCTGTTTAGAGGAAATATCTGTCTACTACCCTCAGTTAATTCCAGTATGGCTGAAATTAATATTTAGGTAGGCCCAGAGATGTAGAAGCACTTTCTGGAGTTTTTCCAAAGAGCAATGCACAAGCATTATTGAAGTATCACATAGTTGACAATATTTTGTGAAACATTCTTGCAGTGTAACTTCAACCCCATCCAGAAAAGTACCTTGTAATGTTCAGCAATAAATATCAAGGGTTTAGAAAACATAATTTTCCCAAGTATTTATCTAAGAATGCTGTTAATTCTGTAGTACAGAGTTTCTGCCACCTTGCCATTTCATATTTGAGATTGTCTTTAAGGGTTTGGGGTTTTTTAATATGTTATTTTGACCTCAGCTTTGGTGTTTTTCACATCTGGTATAACAGAGCTCCCTTGTCTGTGCCAGTCCTGCTCTGACAGGATTGCTTGGACTTGGGATTCTCCTCGGGGTCAATTTTACTTGGAAAACTGTGGCTTGTGTTGATCACTGCCAAAGCTGTTTGCTGCAAGTCTTCTTGAACAACAGAGCAGGGAACTTGCCTGGCAGTAGTAAATAAGAGTCAAAGAAGATTTATTTATTTAATGGGAATGCCATCTTTCACAGCAGAAAGCAGCAAGTCTCTGTTGAGCATATGAAGCTTAGAAGGGGGCTATAATTCAGGGTTTTTGTGCAGAAAACATAGCAGTGGTCATCTTCCTGCTGCTGGGCCTTTTGAATGTTCTGGAGCACAAGGGTCATCGTGCAGCTGGAAGAATGGTGCTTTTAATTTTTAAATCTTTCAGTCTCACACTGTGGGTTGGCTCTGCAAATGATATGGTGGAAATTGCAGGTGCAGATTTCAGAGACCTAATTTTTTTCCAAGGCTAATTCTGCTGGGTTTGGTGGTGAGTATGAAATCTTGCCTAGAAGTTGGAACATTAGCTGACTTCTCTGTGTTTGGAGGATAGAATGTGGTATTAGAGAAATAATCTGTGAGAATTGGAATAATCTCTGTGTGTTGATATGCTGTTAAAATGTGCCCAAATGTGTTCTTGGTTTGTTTCTTTAATAAATAAGCAAAATTTCTCAGAGGGATACATGAGGTCAGAGAGGCAAAAATAGTGCTACAGAAAACACGGTCTTACTTCAAATTTTAAGTAACACAATAGTGCCATTGCTTTAATCTTACTGGTTGTTGTTATGTGGCTGTGATATAAATATTCTGTGGCAGAACTGACTAATCCTCCAGCCCTTCTGTTGTGATCCAGATTAAATAAATGAAACTCAGCAGTATTATTTGGATATTAATATTTTATGGCAAGTTAGAGGCAATGTTCAGAGTATTGTCTGGAGCATTTTCCTATTTAACGGGAATTCATCAAAAAAATGGAACATTTAAAATAAATCTTTAAACCTAGGCAATTGCATTCAGAATTAATTAAAGGCTACACACTTTTAGTGCAATCTGTCTGCAACAGCTGTGTTATACACTAGCAGTGAGCACAGGAAGCAGAACGGTTCAGTAAATCCATATAGAGCTCCGTAGTGTAGCCTGTCATGAAACCATCAGATTTAAATGTAGGTTATCCTCCTCCTTCCTGTCCTCCCAGAGAGGTTGTGATGGGCTTAACTGAAAGGCAAGCATAAAAAAGGCAGTGTTGCCCGTGCTTGAGAAACGACTTGAAAAATGGAATCAAAAGTCACTGCTGGCTTTTTTTTCCTCTCTATTCTCATGTAGGGTGCAAATGGTTCTAGCTACTGACAGCTACACAGTCATGCTCATTTCTAATGTATGTTTGCTCACCCAGCAATAAATACAAGTTCATTTGCTAATGGGTCTTTAGCAAAGAGCAACAAAGAGCGCTATATTCACTGTTTATCCATTGTGCAGGGTGATTAGAACCAGCCTGCAGAACATGCTGTACTACCATTTTGTTTTGTTTTCTCTGTTCTCAGAGTTATGAGGACTAGACTAGTTTCTCACCTGGATCACGTTTAAGGACTGGCTCTTAACAAAGTGACTTCCAGGGGGATGTTTGTGACTGAAAGAAGAGTAGCTGTATGTTAGAGCCTTGACCACAGCAAGACCTGATTATGGTCTGCTGGAATGAAGGACTAGTTGGTTTTCCAGCCTCTTTCCAGTAGAGGTGCTCCAATAGGTAAAATGCTTTCAGTGAAACATTTGGGGTAGGTTCAAATATAGATTGATGAGCTTGTAACAAGATCCATGTTGCTGGAGTAGTGTCATGTGCTGGGCTTTGAGTTGAAGTACTGGTTGGTTCTGCCCTGGTGGTTGCCAGTGGGGCTCTGTGGGATACAGAGCAGAGTTGTGCAGCTTGTAGGCATAACCTCTAGCCAGAAAGCTACTGTTTCAGAATCCATAAATCCTGGAGACACATGCCGATTTTACTTTGTAAGTGCTGGTAGAGGAAGGTTGCATTAGCTCAAAAGAAGATTACAGATTCCTCAGAGTAGTGTAGTATAATGACGTCTTGTGATTCTCAGCTGCTTCCAGATCAAAGATTCTCTTCTCCATGTCATTGTTGCTGTTCACAACATAGTCAGGCTCCTGCTGTTGGATGGCCATCAGCCTATTGTTTTGTTTGCAGGCATTTTCAGCTTTGGAACCAAGGAGACTCCAGACAGTCACACGACAAGCCGTTGTGACATCTGCATGTTGGCTGTATAGAGGTATAGGGACAGTTGTGTGGTTAAGGGATTCCTTATATCAAGTTCTCTCCAATAGAAATGATGAAAAAGCATTAAAAATAAGTGACATGTTGGAGTTGGAGCAAGATCTTTTCTGCTGATGTAAAACTGTGGTGATAGAGTCAAATTAGATCTCCTTCCTTCAGTCTGTGTGTATCTCCTTGCTGGGTTTTCCCACGTAATGTCTCCCACATGAGGAGGGTTTCTCTCAGGTGCTACAATGCACTCGCTTACCACCCTGGCACAAGAGACTCCTAGGGTAGTTCAGGGCTGTTTGCCAGTCTGGGTGAAGCAGAGTGTGTTCATAGCTCTGAAGCAGAAAGCACTAAGTGTCCATTATCAGGGCAAACAAAAGCCCCAGTGTGCACGTAGCCCAAACACGGCGCTGGTGCGGTGTGAATCAGCGGCTGTGTGCTCTGGGGGCAAGCTGCCAGCCCAGAGCCAGCATTCCTGTGCCCAGGCATATCCTGACAGTGCTGCCTACTTACCTACAAGAACCGTGTGAAGTGGAGCTTTTCCAGAGCTTCACAAAGCCTATATTTAATAAAGTGTTGTTTTTATAATACGTTCCATCCGCTGGATTTCACAAGTAAACTAATCCTCTCAACTGGTCTTTAGGTAGAGCAGAGATGCCAGTTTTACTGACAAAGGAGCTGGAAAGCAGACTTCTGTGGGGCTTTTTTTGCAATAGCAGGGGAGTAGAAGATAGATCTAGAGTCTTACAGCTGTTGTTCTCAGCCTTGCTACTGTGTTTTCTGCACATTGTGTGCTGGGCATTGTATAGAATGAGTGTAAGACACAGCTTGTGGGTTGAGAAGTTTGTGACCTAAATTGCTTAAGTCCTGCAGTAAATGCTGGAGTAGTTTACTCTTGAAATGCTGCAGGTCTTTTTCTTTTTCAGGTCTTTCACCTCTGTGCTTTAAGCACTTCTGAGCTAAAAGCACTTTCAGCTTACCAGGAAGACCCAAGAGGGCTGATGCCGTAGGAGGGAAGTGATGATAGTTTTCTTAACTTTAACTACAAAATTAATACCACCCCTGAGGAGCTGAGTTGCCAAAATGAGCACAGCAGATTACAGGGCAGTTCTGGAGGAGATACTGTACTCATCAGCTCTGTGGAGCCTCTGACCCAGCTTGGCAGCTGTGTAGCTCTGTGCAGCTTTGATACCCTGTCTGCAAGAGGGAGGGAGGGGTGGAAGGAAATAGATTCACAGCTGCATCACCACCTACTTCTCAATTTAAATGAGGTGGTACTCATAGTAAATTATTGAGTACTTGCAGCTGTTTCTCTTTCTCCATGGGGGAAAGCATTAATCTAAATGTTGCAGGTACTTATTGCCGTATTTCCACCATGCTATGGGGTTCCCCATGTTGTCCAGACCAGTTGTTCCCATCCATGGCATGGCTTGAGTGGATCACAGGAGATTTCAAAAGGAGTTGGTCTAAATATCCTCTGGAGAGGAGCTGAACAGGTCTGGTAGTTTCCTGGGTCTGTCCAACATCCATCCAGTGTGGACTTACTTGCACTTTGAGACATGGGACAGGGAAGGAATGGAGCATTGTCCACAAAACAACCATGTTTAAACCACCTTTCACAGTACTGGGAGAAGTGCTGTGGAGAAATGAGTGCTAGTAAGAGACTTCTACCCCAGAGAGTGCAGTAACAGGTGAACAGGTAAAGGTGATCTCCCCCTCACCTGGATATGCTGTGTAACTTCCCCAGAAGATGGGGTCCCAAAGGGTCTGGCTTGGCAGGACTTGGGGGAGGCTAGGAGCTGATGTGACTGATATTCCAGAGGCTTAATCCTGGCACCCAGGTTCTGCTTGGGTGGGTGATGCTCAGTGGCAGAGATGGCATGGGAAGGTTTCTTTTGAAGCATAAGTGGAACAGCCTTAGACCCACAAGAGGCTGTTGATAGCCATAACTAATAACAAAGAAAGGGTTTAATTATGATACCTAGATCAAATACAGAGTGAAGGGCTTATAAGTTTGCTCCAAATTGGATCTCAGCTACAGTTCATTTAAACAGTGGTCCTGCAGGTTGTGTTTGTCTTAGACAGTGGTTTGTTTTACTGTGGTGTTGCTCATTAACACCATATGCAATGTGCTGGCTCCTATGGAAATTTGGTCCTGTCCTGGAGAACTTCCAATACAGCATCATAGCTCAGCTGTGCAGGAGTCGAGTGAAATGTGGATTTTTCTGATATTACAAGAGTAGTGATCAGCTTCAGTGTTGCATTTACTTGCAGTATTGCAGCTTCTCCTGAGGATGCTGTGCCTGTCATCTTGGTGTGGAGCTGACTGAATTAAATCTCTGATACTCCTGAAGGCCTCTTGCTGTAGGTGCTATTGAAGGATTTTGAGTTCATCTTTACTTCTGGGTCCAAAGAGTTATAACAGCCTTTCCTCTCTTGCAGAGTGTTTACCATGCCTCTGGGAACGTTCCTCCTTCCTGTTCTCTGTTTCTTGGGAGCATCAATTCCACAGGGACTGCAGTATGTCACATTCTCACACAATGCTACAAAATTCCTCCACCTGTCCATGGACTTGGAATCTGGGACCATTTACTTGGGGGCCACCAACTTTCTCTTTCAGCTGACATCTGACCTGCTGTTGGAGAACATGGTTCAGACTGGACCAGTTCTGGACAGTAAGGATTGCCTCCCACCAGTCTCAAAGCTGGAGTGCCCTCAGGCACACCACACTGACAATCACAACAAGCTGCTACTGGTGAACACTGTGCAGAAGGAGCTCATCGTGTGTGGCAGTGTCCACCAGGGAATCTGTGAGAAGAGGAGCCTGGCGTCCATCGACCGCGTCCTCTTCCGGCCAGAGAGCCCTGGTGACACTCAGTACGTTGCTGCCAATGATCCCAATATCACCACTGTGGGACTCATCGCCTACTTGAAGGATGAGGTGCCCTTGCTGTTTGTGGGACGAGGGTACACTAGCAGAGGAGTGGGAGGAGGGATTCCTCCCATCACGACCCGGAATCTCAGGGCCCACGGAGGGGACATTCAAGCAACAGACTCTCACTCCATTTTCTCCTATGAAGAAACAGCAAAACTGGCTGTGGGCCGGCTGTCAGAGTACAACCACCATTTCATTAAATCTTTCACTTACCACTCTAGTGTCTATTTCCTCTTCTACCGGCGGGACCTGAAATCCCAATCACGTGAGTACAAGACCTACATCTCGCGCATCTGCCTGGATGACTCCCACTATTACTCGTATGTGGAGTTACCTCTGCTCTGCCAGAGCAAAGCCAATACATACAGCCTCCTGCAGGCAGCCTATGTCACCAGGCCAGGAAAGGAGCTGGCCCAGGGGCAGCTGGACACCGAGGGGGAAGTGCTGTTCGCAGCTTTCTCTGCCTGGCAGGCTTCTTCTGGGAAACTGAGCGAGGAGTCTGCGCTCTGTGTCTACACCATGGAGGAGGTGGATCGCCTGACCAACTGGACTAGGGATGTTTGCTACATGAGAGATGGGAAGTCAGAAGAAGGGACAGAAGTGGCATATATTGAATATGATGTCAGTTCCAACTGTGTCCAGCTGCCAGCGGTAAGTGGCTTTGCACTTTCGAGCAGTCTGCAGCGTGTTCTTGTGTTGCTCTGTGTTCCTGAAGTTACAGGATGCTTACACAGATGGATGTTGAAATCTGGGTTAAAAGCCTTTGGGCTCAGTCTGTTGTGTCCCACATGGGCAGGATTCCTTGCAGAGGGAGAGGAACTGTATGTGGCAGTGGGAAGAGCATCTGGTGTGACCTGGCCCTGAGGCCTGTCTTGTGGCAATACCAGGCAAGAGCACTGAAGCTGCTGTTCAGGTCCTTCTTTATCTGTGTCATCTCCTGGTCTGCACTGCAGAGGAGAGGAGCATGTACCTGCTCCTGTGTGTTGGGAAGGGAATTTAAGGGGTATGCTGGGTCCCTGTTGCTTATGGCGAAGTGCACCTCACAACAGCTTCCTGCAAGGGCACTAAGGAACAAAAAGGAACATTAGCAAAGCCAAGTGTCAATAAAAGACATTCAAAACCCTCCTGGATGCATTCCTGTGTAACAGGGTTTTAAGTGACCCTGCTTTGGCAGAGGGGTTGGATTAGATGGTCTCCAGAGGTCCCTTCCAACCTTAATAATTCTGTGATTCTGTGAAAATCCCAGTTTCCTATAGACTGTTTTAGTCCTGCAGAATTTTGGGCACAAGAAGGATCTTTTCCTGAGCTGGCTCTTTTTCTCCAGAGCTGTAAGAGGTGATAATCCTTTAAGTTCAGTGACAAAAGCATGATGGGATGTTGCAGGATAAAAATGTGACCGAAAGTGGCTGTGACCCTGAATTCTCACCATCTGGCAGCCACACTGGCTGCAAAATCAGGGCCAGTGATTCAAAGACAGGGCAGCAGCGCTCTCCTGGATGCAGTGTCCTGGCATGAGGCTCTGTGACTATGAGCAGCCTGTTTGCACCAAGAATATTTCAGGGCCTTAGCAGAGCAGTGTGTTATCTTGTGTCTTCCCTCTACAGAGCAGGCTGTCCAGAGAATTGCCTCTTCCCAGCCTGGTGCTGCAAAGAGCAAAGTGGTACCACAGAGCTTTAGAAGTTTCTGGGATTGGGTGTGTGGTTCAAAACCAGTCTTAAATTGTGGTTTTTTATGGAAAAACTATGGTTTTCCTTTCAGTAGCTAAAGCTGACTCTAGAGTACTTGTGGGACAAGGGAAGGGTAAAGAGCAGACTTGGAGAAGGATGAGTGTAAGGGTAGGAGGAGTATGTATGAGTTGGGAAGCAGGAGACTGCCCAGCTTGATGTCCTGCTTTCACTGTATTTCTTAGGCATGTCCCATGAGTCCTTTGAAAGGCCACATGGAAGGACCTGTCACAAGTGATTTTTAGGGGAGCTTAAGGGAGTTAAATGTTGAACAGGTATGAGCAGATGAGAAAAATCCTTCATTCAAGATGATGTAGAGTACCCTTATACCATTTGATCCAATGGAGAAGTGGATGCACAGGGTGGGAGAAAAAGGCAGTCTCTGTGATTCCTGGTGCACGATCTCAGGGTCCCAGCTGGATGGTTTGGCTTGAGTGGGCTGACCATAGTGTGATGTCTTATTAACAAGTGTGTCCAATGATATGTAAATGTCCTAACAAACCTGATCCTTCACCATTCAGCACATGGTAGCGGTTGTCGTTCAAATTGTATCTAACATCATGTAAAGGTCTGTGCCAACTCCAGCCTGCTCCAGTCAGGGCTGAGAGGAAGTGGCTGTCAACGGACATTTTATGCAGGAATAGTTTTAACTTGTTTTCAATGGTGGCAGCTTGTGCTGGATATAAGGATAATGCTAATTAATTTCACATTTTTCTGCCTCCAAACCAACTAGCGCATAAGGTATGCCCTTTTCCTTAGTTAGCTCTGCCTCAGGGTTTCAGCCCTTTTTGGGAGGCTAAAATTGAGTTTTATGGTTCAATACAATCTCTTCAACTGGGGAAAAAAAAGCCATCTTGTTTTCATAAGAATTCAGACCCAGTTTGTTTGTTCAGGTTGCTGGAGATGTGTTAGTTATGAGATGCAGGAAGCTATGTAGATGCTGTTTAGTGACTTGATAAAGTGGAAGTGTGAAACATGTTTCTACAAGGCTTGAGAAGGCTGCATGTCTTCTGTGGGTGTAGTTTTCAAGGCATGTATCTTGTCCTTTTGTTTTTAGTCCTCTTCATGCATAGATATAGCTTGTCCTATTGTTGTTTCCTACCTGTGCAGATAGGATGCACACAGCAGAATTCATAGCAGCAGCATTTCATTAAAACACTGGATGATCCCTCAAGTGCATTTTCTGCAACGTTGCCAAGATGTTATTCATTGCAAGCAATTCAAACAGCTTCTATGTAAATTTATATAAGTACTTTATGCAGACAGCCCCTGCGAGGCCACGGCTGGGCTGTGCCAGTGCTGGGAGAGCTTGCACAGGTCATGTTGGTTTATGGTAGATAAATGTTACATGTGAGTGACTTCCCCTTGGCATCACAAATAGGCAACAGCAATGCTGAGCACAACTGGCTTACAAATATTTCTGACTTGTATGTGGACTTTTTTTAAGCAGTCTTTGAAAAATCAGCCAGTAGTGGGGTTATTAGGCGCCAGAATTTGTACAAAGGTTGCAAAAGATGCCTAGAATCCCATTCAAAATAAGCACTTAATGCTTTGGAGCATGGAATTTTGGCAGTGGCCTGCTTCCTAATAAATATTATAGGAATTGCATAGCTAGAGAAATAGAAATCTTTAAATTACAAGAAGATGATTGGAAGAAGCTTAAAAATCAGATGACAGGCAGTAAGAAAAACATATGCCACTAAAAATGAATGATAGTTTAGAGGATGGTAAAAACTGGCAATCATTAAAAGCTATAACCTCCTCAGACTTTGTCAGAACCTTACACCAAGTATGCAGAAAAATCAATGAATTAGTATTTGAAAGGAAAACAATAAAGCACTGGACTGAAAGCAGTGCTAGTCTAACTGGCATGGTTTGTTAATGGAACTGCTGTGTCAAGCCTTGCTTCCCTGCTCTATAAAGATATAAACAATGCATTTGAGAAGGGAACTAAGCTGAGCAGGTTAAATACATTTTACTGTGGGATTTCCATAGACCTTACCAAAAGCTGCCAATTGCTTTAGTTTCTCCAGGAAGCAGTCAAATATTTAAAAAACAAACAAAGCCAACAACAACACAAACACACACAGGGAAAAAAAAAAAAAAAGAAGAGAAATGGGAGGAGGGGGGAGAAAGGGCCAGGTTTTTCCACAGGATCAGTGAGTGGAGATAAGCAGACACCTCAGGAATGCCATGATGTGCTGTTACCATGGATCTGTGATGGGGGCAGCTCCATTGCCTGGTGCTGGTTGGTACCATGCAGCCTGAGCTGCCAAATGCAAAGCCACAGACATCAGACAGAAGGAATACGTAACCCTGCTCACAAGGAGTGTAAATTGAACCACGTTGCCTGAGGCAAGAGAGAGAGCTGGAGTCAGTATGGACTGCATGGGTAATGTGCTGCTGCTCCATGCTTAGCTTTGTCAGAGTAATTAGTAAGGGGCTGGAGAGGAGAGTGAAAACATTATCCATAAGGGATTTCGTGATGAAAATCTTGAATTTACACAAGCCACATAGTTTGAAGACAAGTCACTGATCAATTAAAAAATGGTGTTTTAGATATTAATTGTTGGGTGAACAATCCTGCATTCAGTCTCCAAAAGGATACTGTGAAATTGAAATGGACATGGAACAAGGGACCAAGAAAGATATAAAGCAACAGAGGAACTATCCTAGACAAGACTGAGTTTGTTACTTAGGAAAAAGATGAATCATAATGGGATATCTTTTCTCTGCACATATCAAATAGTAAATAAGTTGACAGCTTTCATTGTCCCTCTTTAGAATGCAGTAAGTGAAGGTTTGGTGGCACTGGGAGGGAACTAACTGGAACAGAAGAATGACTGTTTCTGCACAGAGCAATGGAGTTAATGTTCAGAGCTCTCACAGGACTTAGAAGGATTGAATCAGTGTGCAACTATGTCTCTTGTATGTGCTCTCTGATTCCTAAGTGCAGTTAGTAAGCTCTTTGGAGCAGGTTGTGTCCCACCCTGTGTTTATCTATGTCCTGATGCATTGGGATTCTACTTCAGGCTTAGAATTTAACTTGTAGGTGCTGCAGCAAAACCATGCAAATTGCTTGAGGTGAAACTTGTCACAAGGTGGCTTTGCACTGGAAACAGAAATTCTCTTCTTTTTCCTTTGTTCAGAAAAACACAATAAATCTTCCCCAAAGCAGTGTCATGGCAGTGTGTAACAACAATGTTTTTTGGAGAACTTGAGAGGGTTTCAATGCATTTCATTACTGAGGCTGAATGAACTGGCTGAAATGGCTGCAGATTCTGTGAGGGTACAAACAGCCAACGTACCTAAATTAATTATTAAAATATGGGTGGTTTTGCCCTCAGTAAAAAAAGCTTAGAGGGGTTAAAGCTGACTTCACTGCTGGGGAATTTGGGTACAAGGGGATGGTGGAAAGTGTTAAATGTGCTAATGTTATTTGTACCCATTTTTTTTGTATGATTTCCCTGTTCTTTTCACTCCTCCAAAAAGGACACCCTGTATGCCTACCCCTGTGGCTCTGACCACACTCCCAGCCCTATGGCCAGCCGGGTACCCTTGGAAGCAGCCCCACTCCTGGAGAAAACTGAGGCCCGTCTGACAGCTGTGGCAGTGAATGTGGAAGATGGCCACACCATTGCTTTTCTGGGAGACAGCAGAGGAAGGCTGCACAAGGTATAATCTGCATGCAGCAAAACAGATTAAACTAACCAGGGATGCTCAGGTAGAAGGGGAAAAGGGCAGTTTTTCTTTTTCCTTGGGAAATTTGGTTCCTACTAAAGATTGCTATTATCAGATGGTCTCTTCTCACCCTGTACTGCCTGTGGAAAATGTGAATGCACCAAACATGGTCACATTGCCTTTGGTTACATCTGCACTGAGCCAGCAGCAGGGCTGGTGCATCCTATGTGGTTTGCACAGGTATTTCTAGGCATGTGCTTCATGTGGCTGAAGTCACTGCATGGAGGTTCTAGTGGGAGGTTAAAATCCTTGCACACAGCAGCAGTTCCAGTTTGTTCCTGTTGTAGAATGGGTGTCCCCAGCTCCTGTGGTGGTGCTTTGCCTGCTCACAGCTGTGACTCTCTTGCAGGTGTACTTGGGAGCCCAGGGAGGGGCACACACCTACGCTTCAGTATCTATCCAGGTGAACAGCATGGTGAGTGGAGACCTGCTGTTCGACCAGCTGCAGGAGCACCTCTTTGTCATGACCCAGTCAATGGTAAGAGCAATACAATCCTTTCCACAGAGGAGTTGAAAATACTAGATGTCCAGATAACTGCTGACAGGAGCAAAGGAGGCGGGGAAAATGCACCTGGCTAAGCCTGTGCTGGGCAGCAGCTGCCTGCCAGTCCTCTTACAGGAATGGGGACTGACCTTTCCCAAAAGCTGGAGGAAGCATGGAGAAAGCCTTGTTACCCTAATCTGTGGCTTGTTTGTGTGTACATTTTCTGAAGTCTGTCAGGCTGTATCAGCAGTGATGGAGGAATGTGAACTGCAGGCTGTAAAAAGCTGCTCTGCTGGCATGAATACAAGGGACCACCAGTTCCTGGATTCCGCTGTGTTGAGCAGGAACTGTATGGACAACAGTTTGCATCTCCATTTGAGCAGAAGAAAGCCTCTGGGTTCACATGTAACCCATCTTGGTTTTGCAGGAGATTAAAAACAGAAAGGAGAGATTTTGTGTAATTAAGGTGTAGCACTTCTGGTTTTAATCAGTTAAAAGATCAGGCTGTTCTTCTGTAACCTACAAAAAGCAGAAATGTGTGGGAAATGTCTTCAGATAGCAGAGGTGTTCTCTGACCAGGGATATAATAACAGTCTGGCAGATGAAATCAAGCTATGGAAGGACCCATGTGAGGCACCTTTCTCTTTACCCCTGGTTTCTGTCATTCTATTTGTGCCTAGAGGCAGTTGGAGGAGAAGAGGCATTGCAATGCCTCAGGCTTTTGGGATATTGGTGTCTGCTGAGTAGGAAATCCAGCTATTGATACTTTATTTGAGAGGATTTGTACCGCCACTCATGTCAGCTCCTTGAGCTGGAAAGGAAAGGATCCTCCTAGCAAAGGAAAAGCAGTCCTTGAGTTACTCTGAAGGAAAGAACAAAAAAAAATGAGAGCCACTGCTTCCCTTCACTCCCCCAGTGCACTTTGAGATACTTGTAAAATTTGTAACACTTCAAAGCAGGAGTTGAAATCTGTGAGTGGAAGAAGATTAGGGAAATCTGAAATATATCCTGAAATATATCCTTAACAGTAGTTGTTCTGCCAGTTAAAATATGCAAATTACATTATGTACTTAGCAAAAGTAATAGGTCTGGGATTAGAAGTTGGTATTTCAAAGTAGCTGACAGTAGTAGCTGAAGTGTAGTAGCAGATTAAAGAGGGCAAGAGGCTGAAATCAGCAAGGATGGTAAGTTAAAGCAGAATAATTTTGCAAGTAAAATTTACCCCGAGATGGCAGAAAGTTTTTGTTCCACATTGATCAAAGTTTCAGGGTCTACTTTCAGTCAGAATGATAGTTCTGCCAGGTAGAGCTGGGCAATAGTGCAGATGGATTCAGAGGCCTCAGCTGTAGCTTCTGTCTCTAGCTTCAGTCACCTGCTTGTCAGGAGAGATGATCTCACATGACAGAGTCCAGAAAAGTAAAGGAGTGGATGATATTCAGTCAGCTATTCTGTAATTCACTTTGTTAAAATGCAGTTTTATGACTAAATAAAATTTCCTTCTTGCAAAATGTGTTGCAGAATAACCAATGAATAGCAATACAGTTTGCTTTCCTCAGTGCCTCTCTACAGCCTGATATTTAGATGTCCTTCACCAATATGTGAAATGGCCATTCAGATGGGCTCTGGAAACTTGTTCCTTTTTTCTTTGTCTTTATGGGAGGATAAATTGAGGATCAAAAAAGTTGTTTTGATGAGCGTGCAGATGATGAGACTTGCTAGTTAGGCATAAGAAGCCAATGACCTGGGAGCTGTGTTGTGTGTGCTGTGTTTTCCACTTTTCTTTCTCTGACAGGTGGTAAAGGTTCCCATAATGGAATGTTCCCTGTACTTGGACTGTGAATCCTGTCTGGCACTGAAGGATCCCTACTGTGGCTGGTGTGTCCTTCAAGGAAGGTAAGATAGATCCCTCTTCACCTGTAAGGATTTTGGAGGGAGAGTGCCTAGGAATTGTCTCCACTTACTCTCTTCCTTATATCTGTGTCTGGATTTAGTTTATTTTTAGTTCCCTTATGGGATATTTGCTCTAACTTATCATTCCTCTCTCTGCTTCCTTAAAACACTGCAACAGCAATAGCAATTGCACACAGGGGCATCTTGCCATGCACACAGGGGCATCTTGCCATTGCTTTTTGGGTCTTCAGCACCACTCGTGATTCTCCTGTTCATTAGATTTCAGCCTGGTTTTAGTCTGACTTCAGCTCAAACTACCAACATTGCAAGTTTAGAGAAACTGTCTTGTCTCTTCTGGTGTCTTATTTAGCACTCTTTCAACACTTGTTCCCCTACTGATGTTGCTTAATGAGACATGGTTTATTCCAGTGTCTGTGTCTGCCTGCTGGCTCTGCTTCCCTGTAGAAGGTCACAGGAACTAGTTCATGACCCCTGAAGCCCAAGAAGTGCCTACCCATCTATAATTTCACAACAGTTCAACCTATTATTGAAGGTGGTGAAAGGCTGGGACTTCGGTGGCTAGTGTAACAGCTTCCCCAAGGCTTGGGACAGCCAGTGTCTGCTTGGAAGCCAGACACAAACTGCTGCTCAGGTCTCTCACAGGGCTTCTTGCTGTTTCCCTGCAGGTGCAGCCGTCGCTCCGAGTGCTTGCGGTCCAGGTTGAGTGAGCAGTGGCTCTGGAGCTTTAACTCCACACAGCAGTGTCTGTCTGTCCAGTCACTAACTCCAGCCAATATCAGCAGAGAGGAAAAGAGAAATGTGAGTGGTGGTGGTGATCCTATAAGCTTGATGATGCTCAAGCTTATAGGAAGTCCTCTGCAAACTGAGGAGTCACAAGTCTTTCTGTTGCTTTCACTGGGGTGCTGAAACACTGAACCTTCAGGCACATTGTTTGCCTCACATGAGGGACTTATCTCCTGGTACAGCCAAGCTGTTAATTCAGTTGTTAGGTTGTTTCTTTGTTTTCCCTAAATGTCCTTGCCTGCTAAACTGAGTATTCTGAGTGCCTGCTTGGATAGGGACTCTCCTTGTTTTAGTGCCTGTGTCTGTGGTTTCAGTGTTTCTGTCACTTGCTGTCAGGAAGGCCTGAAAGGAATGGCCCAAAATTACAGCTCCTGTCTGGCATATGATAGCTGGCAGAAAAGCTAAGAAGGTGCTGGAGTGATTTGAAGTCTGTAATTGTGTCAGGAGGTGGCAAGAACCTGTCTTTTGCTAGAGGCTTGGGCAATGGGGGAAGTTGCTAGTTGCTGGAGGGATGCCAAGTTCAGTTCGGGAATGGCAAGAGATGATGAATGGAACAGTCAGTCCTAGGAGACATTATAGGAAAATTAGTGTTTTTGTAGATAACTACTTTATGGGATTCTTCCTTTGAAAAAACAGAACCAAGTAATTATATTAAATGAAGGCAAATTATTTACTGGATATTATTAAACTGACAGATATTCTTGGCCATCTCGGACTTACCTTCTCTGCGAGAGGAAGAATTTTACTCGTGTTATTTCGAAGAGTACGAAAGCCCAGCAGTTCTGACAGAGTCAGGAATTATGTGTCCTTCTCCAGATCCCAGCCAAGCACCAGCTTTGCCAACAGGAATAGGTTAGTGAAATGCTTTAAATGGAGCATGATAGCTCTGATAACATTGTTGGGAGAAAGTATGTTGTAGGTCATCGTATTGCCAGGATTAACAGCCATGAATGTATGTGGACTGTCAGCAGGTGTTCATTTCATTCCTCATAATATCTGTTTGCTTTCTACTTGTGTCACACACATCCTGTGCTATTTTGGGCTGTTGCCAAATTCCAATGCCAAATTCTGATAGTTGGAAAGGAGATCCTGTTTGAAGGGGTGTATGCAAATCTGATTGTGATCTGAAATGCAGTCTAGAGAGGTGGCTGGTTTGGCAGCTTTTTCATAAATCTGGAGAGAAAACTCTCATAAATATTGCTTTAGTATTAAAACCAAACAAAACGCAACCTTCTCAAAATCCACGTAGTGAGAGAAGGAAGTACATGTAAGGAAAGGCAAGAAGAGACCCACGGTCCTTAAAGAAATAAATAAATCTGCAATGCGGCATAACCTCAGAAAATACACAGCCTGTGAACAATAGCTGGCTGAGTATTGCTGATTGGCCACTCTAAAGAACCTGGAAAGTTCTCAATTTGTTTTCTTTGCATTGGATTTTACCCAGCCTGTCAGTGTGAGCTCTGATGAGCTGATCTCTTCAAAGATCTTGTTCATCTGAAGTAAAAGGCAGGTGTCCATTGGGACACATTCCACACCATTCACCTAAATGGCTGAACAGATTTTTCTGTGCAATTATGCAGCTGGCTAGTAGGTATGAAGCAATCTCCATGGACATAACATGACACCAGAACCCAGCTAACACACTCATTCAATCTCAAACTCCTTCATTCTCAATATTATTTGCAGTATTTTAATACCTGGCTTTCACACTGCTTTAGTCTGGAACAAACCCACCAGGTCTCCATTCAGGGTGGTCAGGCAGAGGGAAGAGGGCTTCATGCACTGCCACTGCAAGCAGAGTGGGCAGGATTTGCCTCTCTGTTTACTTGTATGGGCCTGAATTTAAGCACAGTTGTGAAAAATCAGTGTAGATAAAGCCACAGTCTAGTTCTCATTATTCTAGGCTTCAGATATTCTTATCAACTCCTTTGTAAGCCAGTCTTGCTTTTATTCCAAGATGCCTTACCTACATTACTTTCATATTGTGTCTGAGACTTATCACGTGGCTCCTGTTCTGTAGCATAAACTTGCTCGTGTATGGTTTCTGTCTGTTTGATCTATTTGTGTTGTCCTTTTGCTTCCGCAGTGCTTCTCCCACTCAATGAAATATGGCCAGGTGTTCCTAGCACAGAGCTTTGCTGTTTAACTGTGCCAGCTTCTTCTTCATGTTCTCTTGCTCCTCAGACTTCCTCTCTCCTTCACTGTATTGTTATTCCTTCTCTGCGTGGCTTCTGTACTCTGCTAAGATGAATTTGAAGCTGGTAACCAGATTCATACATTGTTTTCTAAATGAGACCTCATCAGGGCCTTAGATACCAACACTTTCCTATTCCTCCTTATAATACTTTCCCTAGTTCACTAAAATATTTGTCATTTTACAACTTTATTTTAAAGGTTGCATACCAGCTCATCCATCATGTGTAGCTGTTGAGCTCCAAGTTAGTAGCACAAACTCTTGCTCTCAATCTGCAAGTGCTCGACCTCATCCTCTGTACTGTCAAACAGCATTATTGGCAGTCATGGGAAATAATGGCCTTTCTGGAGAAAGGGGTATTTATAAATACAGTGTCATAACCCTGAAATCCTGGGAGGTGTTAGCCCTTCCACCACTGCCAAATGCAATCACGCCTATGACAGTAATAGGAGTTGGCAGTATTGCAGTGACTCCAGCCTCCAACTGCATAGGATATATCCTTATTTTCTGCACATCCTGGGTTTCAATACACCCTTCATCCCTGTTTTGTTAGCATACTGCTTCCCTTGCCATCCTATCAGGAACCCAGCTTAGACCTGACTGTTTCTTCACGTTGTTTGTTTTGTTGTGATTAGAGATTGTTGCAAGAGGAGCTCTGAAATCTCATTCTGAGAGGAGCAGTGCACAAGGTTCTTGTTACTTACTTTTATTGCAAACTGCCTTAGAGAAACAGCAGCTCCGGGGGTTGAGCAGAGAATGCAGTAAATGCAGTTCCCATTATTTGGAGAACTAATAACTGACTCTAAGGTTGATTAAGCAAGATTAATTAGCTGATTTATTTATGCAAAATATCTCCTTCCAGCTGATGCTATCAGCTGTAGTAAGATTTGACCATCTCTGCAGCTATTTGGTCTACAGAAAACAGTGACAGTCTCTTCCCAAAGAGAACAGGGCTATCCTGAGGCTTGTAGTTGATGTGAGACCTGGATTTTAAAGCAGATAAGCCTTCAGTCGTTGCAAGTGAGATTACAAATCTTATAAACCTCTTCCCTGACTCACTTCTTAGTCTGGTCATAGAACAAATCTCTCAAGGTGAAGGCAGCATGTGAAGGGCACTTCAGTTCTGAGGGTTTCATTTTCCTTTGGATGATAAAAGCCTCAATGTTACTTCCTCCTGTAATACAGAGATGCCAGTGGAATTACAGAGATAAAGATGGACGGATCTTCACACTAGGCTTCTTTCCCATGGGTTGGCAAGAGCTGTCACAAACTACTCCTGATGAACTTGTCCAACCTGTTTTTAGTGTCCGTAGGATAATCCAGTGATTGAGGTGCTAAAAGCATGGAAGGGAATCTGTCTCAGTGTTTGACAGTGTCTATCCTAAAGCATGCTGTGTCTCCTAACAGTATGGCAAACTTGTAGGGGCTCCATTTCTAAGAAATTTTTATTTTCATTTTCAGATCATGTCACCATAAAGCTTGTAGTGCGTTTCCATGACATCTTCATTGCTTCTGTGGACTTCTCTTTCTATGACTGTGCTGCAGTGGCCCTGCTGTGGAAATCGGCACCGTGAGCACCTGCTTTTTCTCTTCTGTAGTTTTAGGGAGGGTGGCTGTCCCTTTCTGGGTTGTCCTGTCTCAGCAACTGCTCTTCTGTCATTCTTCCAGGTGCCAGAAGTGTGTGAGCAGTCTCTGGGGATGTAACTGGTGCATCCAGCAGCACCTCTGCACCCACAAAGCAGCCTGTGAGGAGGGAACCATTATCTACAACGAAAGGGTGCGTCTCCTGCTCAGTCCTGTGTGCTCTCACGGCCTCAGAGAATCAGATCTCTTAGGTAAAATAGCAGCTGTCAGTCACATCAAGCAAGGAGGTGAGCTGTTGGAGCAAAGAGGAGCTCCCCTTGGAGTGACACAAGGCTCTGCATCCCTGGTACTACACGTGTCTGGGGGAGTGCCATCAGATGAGGCAGGTCACTCTTGTCCTGGGACTATGCAGCCAGTGTTGTCAAAGTGGAAGGACAAGAGCAAGCTGACAGGGAGGCTGTGACAGGAAGGTGGAACGTGTACCCAGTTTGTGGCTGCCACAGGTGGCCCTGCATTTTTGTGGAGGATGAAGACTAGCAGATCTCCCTCCGAGAGGAGGCCAGTGCAGGCATCTGTAGGAAGAGGGAGTGTTGCTGGATCTTCTGCACTGTGAACATTCCTCAGTCCCTTCACAAAAGATGGTATAAGATGTAGTTCTCATTAAAATCTAGAGGGTGAAACAGCCTCTTGTCTATGGGAAGTCATAGGGAGTGAGTTTTATTCTGTTTAATTTCTTTCCCTCTTCTCATCCCACCGTGTTGTTTCTTTCTAGGCCCAGATCCCAACCTCGAGTGTGTATCCCTCTTCAGCTGCTCCCCTCACCAAGTCCTCTACCACAGCCCCCACCACGGCCACAAAACCCGTCACCACCCCTGTGCACGTGGGCCCGAGCACTGTGCCCCACACGGAGCCCATCCACGTCACGCCCTCGGCAGCCTCGGCGACACGGACGGAGCCCGCGCAGAGCCCCAGCCACACCCCCCCGGCCCTCTCCACCGCAGCCGCCTCTCTCCAGGCTGCCACAGAATCCCCGCTGCCACCGCCTGCAGACAAACCTGCTGTCACTGTGCCAGAGACAACTTCTCCTGCTGCATCTGTCCTCTCCAGCCCATCTAAAAACATGGATCACATGGCCTTGCCCACTGAAGGGCCAGCCACAGCCCAGGAGGCCCGGCACACAGACCCACCCACCACCCTCGGGGCTAGCCCTCTGCACACCTCTGCAGTGGCAGCTGCAACACCTTCCCCTCATGTCACCAGTTTCAAGTGGCCTCCAAGTCCTTTTCCTACCACAGAGGCACTGACATCTGCCATCTCATCTCCCCAGACCCCCAGCCAGGTGCCAGGGAACCCTGTTGTTTCTGATGATGGTCCTGAATTGCCAGGAACTGAGCTCTCTGTTTCAGGGCTCCCAACATCAGCTCCCCCACAGTGGCTCCTGGAGGAAGGCACAGAGCTCCAGGACACAGAGGACTGGATGGATTTGCTGCAGGCTGAGAATGACACCTCTCTTTTCTCTGCTTCTACTCTTCTGTCGGGTGATGGCGATTCTTCAGAGAGGGATGTCCCTGACTTTCCCAGGATCCTTCACCCTGACCTCGATTATCAGTATGATGCCCCTGAGTTTTGGGAGGAGGTAAGTTACTGGCCTTTTGTAATTCACAATCTAAGGCTGTAACTCTTTGAAGTTTTCTTACAGATTGCCAATCTGGTATTTCAGCACACAGGAGGGGTTATGTCCTGTGTTTTTTTTTTTTCAGAGTGAAGAGCCTAGCTGGGGTCCAAATGCCTGTCCCTGTGTGCAGGGAATCCAGGGATCTTCGCTGTTTCCAGTCAATGTGGCAAGGAAGATAACCCTGCTTGGAAAGAACTTCCACCTCTATCAGGTAGTCAGCTCAATGCCATGACCATCAAGAAATTGCATTAATGCAGGGCACTGTTTGGACAACCTGGCCACTGGACTGCTAAAAATGTGTGTAAGATACAGGTGTGACTCTGCCTAGGTTTCTCCTAGAGGAATAACCTATTTCTGTGCATAAAAAATTCCATAGCTGGATGTATTTGTGTGTAGAAGGTCACCCAGAGAAAGGGAGACTACAGGTGTGCACTAACCTGCTGGAGAAGATATGCATGTATTTGGATTATATTGCACCTGTGCTGCACTGCAGATGGTAGCTCTTGGAATAACTTTCTGCTGAATCTGTCCTGTTTGTTTGTGTCTCTGTAAGCTAAAGACAAGTCATCTGTTCCTTTTCCTTTCTGGCATGCTCATGTTAATGTGGCTATTCCTGCCATACCTGAAACTTCTGCAGTGGGGAAAACCACCCTGTTGACAGCTGTTTCTTGGGTGTGCCTCTGATAAAAATTCCCTTTCTTCTCAAGACAGAAGATGATTTAGTAACCTTTGACAAAAAACCAACTCAGAACATGCAGCCCACAGTCTAATTGTTACTTTATACATTCAACCTGACATACTGCACTGCTCAGAGGAGCAAAGCTGGTTCCAGAGAGATGCATATCTAGCTTTTTTACAGGAAGTATCTAAGCAATTCAGTGGAAGGTTTACAGGAGAGAGACAGGGAGGAGAAATATACACGCTGTTTTTGACATGCTCTGCCCTGATCCGTGTACTCTATTCTTCATCTCCAAGCTAGTGTTTCACAGGGATGTACTGGCATAACTTCACAGTCCCACTGGCTGTTTTTTTAAATTTCTCCCTCTGTGCTAAGTTCTCCGTACAGTGACACACGCGCTCCCTTCTAGGTGTCTTGTGTTTGTTTGCCTTTCATGCATGGAGGCAGTCACAGCATAGAGAGCCCTTGAATATAGCATAGAGTCAGCATAACAAGGGGAATGAGAGGAGCACGTTGCTGGCTTGGGGAAAGGTGCTGAACTGGAGAGGCAGGAGGACACTTGTGCTGCCTGGAGCCCTGTGTCACTGAGGAATGGTGCCATGTGTCTCCTCCTGCAGGACCAGCAGTGGGACTATGAGTGTGTCTTGAATTTGGAGGGGAGGACAGTGGTGATGGAAGCTTATGTGGAAGGAGAAGAAACAAACAAGTCCCTCTGTTATATCACCTGCCAGATGAACCAGGTGAGTGCTGTGATTACTGTGCCATTTCCCAGTTCACACAGGTGCTGGTTTTGCTCAGCAAAAGAGTAGGATGGAAGGCAAGCTCTGGGGAAAAGAGCAAATTTTGCAAAAGTATTTGTAGAATATTTAGCACTCTGGGGCCCTCAGCTGTGATGCTGCTGCCTGCCAGTACTGGTACCTTCAACCTCAGGAAGATTGTGCAGTCTGAGCCACATGACTGTTGCTGCACTAGCTGTAGCAGGGGATGGTGCTGTCTCTGAACTGGCCAGCATGGTGCCACTCCTGCTTTAGCTTGAGGCACTGTTGTTTGTCGTTCTCTGCATCATGACTCCCGTGATGATTGTTCTTTTGTGAAAAGAAAAATGCTGTTAGTACTGATTTTGTCCTTGGTGATAGAAGCAAGCCCGTGGATTGTAAAATTATGAGGGAAGACTAAAACAGGCATGTACACTTCTGGATGCTGTGTGAATTTTACTTAAGGCAAGATTTGCAAGCAGACATGTTATTTTTAGTTTACAAACTCATGTAGTTAAGGGAGAAGAACAACACAGGCTCTTGTGCACATGAGCCATGCAGACCAATTTTGATCCTACATTGTCAACTCTACTGAAATTACATAAATGCCAGCTTGAGCAGCTTTCTGAGCAGGTGGCTTGTAGATAGGAATTGGCCACTTAGGAATGCAGTTAGGAAGTTAGACAAGTATTGTTGTGAGCACAGGCTTGGTTTTCAGTGTTCATCTTAGTGAACCAAAACCTGCTACTCTTTCTAGAGCAGAATTGTGACTGCGAACCAGTGAGGACAAGCCTGTGCTGCCACTGCCCCAACTAACACTGCCTTGTCTACATGCATGGAAGTTCCATGTAGGCTGTGTGTGCCATGCACTATTCAGTATGGATGCTGGTGCTTCTTGCCTATTCAGCTGTTTTGTTTTTGCCTCTGTTAAGTCCTCTTGATGATCTTTGTCTTTGCAGTACAGTTACACGGCACCCCAACTCGAATTCAATGCTGTGGTGTTTGTACAGAGGCGACGACACCTTCGAGTGGACAGTGCTGCAGATCTTCATGGTAGGAGTGCAACGCCTTCCCACTAAAAACACAGCAGATGAGGTGGAAGGGAATTGAGAAATCCTCAAATGAGGCTTTTTATACCTGTGGTAGTCCTATCACAAGAAAACTAAGGAAAACAGGGCTTCACTTCTGTCACTTGTCATGGGGGCAGGAGGAGGAGTGGGGTCCGTAAAAGACACCAGGTTGCTGGGTTATGCTGTGCCCTATGGGGATGTTTGCAGGTACCTCTGAATTTTTCTCCTTTGCAGTGACTTTTTACAACTGCTCTGTGGGACACACTGATTGTAGCCGCTGCCAAACAGCTGACCCAAAGTACAACTGTGTGTGGTGTGGAGGTGACAACCCCAGCTGTATCTTCAGGGGCTCTTGCAAGGAAGAAATTGAAGACCTGTGTCCAGCACCTCTCATTCACTCTGTGAGTAGTTTGCTCACTGGTGTACTGCACACAGGGCTAGGAGAGCTCCGTTCTGCAGTGGAAGTCAAAAGGTTGTGAACTCAGAGTGCGAACAGTGCAGCTCATTAATTTATTCAATTCAAGTTCAGTTGGGGTCCCTCAGTGTTGTGAGGATTCTAGACTGTTCCTGGGCTTTCAGTTTGCTGGTAGAGAACAGTGGGGAATTACTCATTTGTATCTCAGCTGAAATTGGCACACCAGAATCATTCAGGAGCTGGGAAATGGTCCACAGGATGGATCCTCCAACTATCCTGAGCCAGACCCTGAAACAGGTTGGCCCAACTGAGCCTGGGGCAAGGGAGGGTAAAAGCTAACAACAGCACAGCAACGATGGGAAAGGCATGAAAGGTTACTAGAATTAATTATTTTTGTCTCTTTATTTTAAATGTTTCTTGCTAACTGCCACATGACAAGTGTCTGTAGCCATGTGTCCCTTTTGCTGTCAGCTTGTCCTCCCTTCAGTGGCACACAACATCCATGTGCTGCATCTTGTCTTAGTTTACCTTGGATGCTGCTCAGGGACAGAGCTTTGACATTTGTGCAGCATGCAATTCATTGTCGTCCTGATGCTGAGGGGGGAATGGTGCTTGCTGCTTCAATACTAGTAACATGTATTGGCTTGTGCATTCCCACTCTTCAGGAGAAATGCCCTGTGGAGTGGCCAGCATGTTGATGGGAAGGCAAAGCAGGGCAGTCTTTGCCTTCTAAGTGGATTATCACCTCTGGGTGGGGACTGCTGGCAACAGCGAGGTACGGGAAAGAAGGCTCCAACTGTGGTGTTGTTTATGGCCTTTCTTCTGATGAGGCTGCAGCCTGAGACTAGTCCAAGCCAGTAAAAGGAGTCAACAGCAGTGACCTGAGCAGGCAGAGTTTGCACCAGGGCAGCTGAAGGGCCCTGTGCTGTACATCAGTTCCCAGACTGTGGAGGTCTGAGATACTGTGACATTTACACATGCGCGGATGTCTTTGCAGGTGTACCCCCTGTCTGGACCAGTGGAAGGTGGCACTAGAATCACCATCACTGGCTCAAACCTCGGGCAGAAACATCAAGACATTGCAGAAACTGTCACTGTTGCAGGAATTCCCTGTGCCGTAGATGCTCAAGAGTATGAGATCTCTAGCAGGTAGAGTATCTGTGAAACCTCCTCCCAGAGGCAGGCGCTGGCTTTTCCCTTGGCTGCTGACCCAGCCTGAGATGTCTTTGCCTTTGCTGTAGTAGGTGTTGAGCCCTGCCCATTCCAGGAAGTGCCCTGAGTAAGGTCACTGTGTGAGCAGTTGCTCAGGCAGTGACCCTAGAGAGATAAGGTTGTGTACAAGGCGACAGACAGTGATGCTGTATTCCACCCACGCTGCCCAGACAGAGTCCCCAGTCAGGTCAGGGAGTTGTGGGCTCAGAACCCTGCAGCTGCATGGGTGTCTCACTCAGCCACAGGAGATTTCAATAAAGCAAAGGACATGGCTTGTGCAAGTGTCACTGATAGGGAAATAGCCTGACCATGTTAACATGGGGTGAGGATGGGAACGTGTGGTTCAAGGCACACCCCTAGGCTGTCAATCTTCACTTGCTAGTGAGACTTCCCCCCCAGGAGCAACGTCAAAGAAAAGATCCTCTCTGCCAGGAACAGATGAGGAAGTCCTGGTGGTCCAGTGCCACTCTTCTGGTGGCCAGGAGTGCCTGACAGGTCACACAGTGCTTGTAAAAGTTGTGGCAAGGAGGAGGATGAGAAGCAGAAAGACCTATCCTCATGTATCTGGCTCATGTTAGTGATAGAGAATTGTGCAGCTAGTGTGTCTGGCCAGGGCAGAACAAAATAATAAAGCAGTAGTTAGGTGTTCACAGGTATGAATGGAGGATAACTAGGAAGCAAGGAGAAAAAGATATTTGTGTAGTTGGCCTGTGGCAGGGCAGGTAGGTGGGAGCTTTGGACAAGGGAGGGAGAGGAGCCAAACAACCAGCAGGAGAAGAGGAGGGCAATTGTGAGTAACCTCTTATCAGAGCTATCACAAACATGTTTTTCCATTCCATGGTAGCAGTAGTTGTAGCACCCTTCCCTCTAGGAGCCAGGTAAGATCCTGCTGGGAATGGCCTGCTGTGTTGAGCAGTGTTGTCCTGTCTGTGCAATTTGTTTGTCTGGATCCATCTGCTTTCTGTTTTCATCCTAGAATTAGAGCTTAATCTTTCTGGGGTTAGCACTGCCTATGTTCTGTATCTGTAAAGCACTTGGCATCACAGGGTCTTGGTTTGGACTGCACTGCCTAAGTCCAAATTCCTCAGCCTCTTTAGTTGAGGGGATGTAGCTGTGAACCTGGAACCCACTCCTGAACAAGGCCCAGACAAAATTAATCTCCTGCTTTGCAGGAGGGCTCGGAAGTCTCCTGCAGATTAGCTTTTCTGTTAGCAAATTAGTGCTGTAACATGGGACTTCTTGCTGCTCTGTTCTAAGTGTTCTAAGTGCAGTTAGACTTTTCATCTTGTCACCATCTCCCATAGCAAATTATGCCTGGAAAAAGAGCTGGGAGGAATGGCTGGTGCAGAGCAGGGGATCTGGCTGGTTGCAGAGGCCACTGCAGACCAGTGACAGCTAAACCCAGGTCTTGAGTCTTCTGCATAAGACACAGCACTAATGTGTGAGTTGACCACTGCTGGCCTAAGGTCCCTCCATATGCAACTGATTTTGATCAACTCTGGAAAATAGAAGAGTTCTTGGACTCTTTGTGTATCTATGACACAGTGGGATTCATCCTGTCTGTCCCAGAAAGAATAATTTTAGATGGGATGAACCTGTTTGGAACTGGTCCCTGCTTTTTTCTGCTGCACCTAACCCAGCTTTTTTAGAGGTGTTTCTCGATGTTTGGTTGCATATCCTGAGCATCAGATAAGGGTGGAAGAAGGGAACTGTGGTTGCTACATGGTTTTAGGACATGCTGCAATGGATGCAGCTCCCCTGCTCTCCCCTGGTGTGACTTTGTTCTTGGACTGTCCTGCAGCATCGTGTGCGTCACTGGCGGGAGCTGGGCAGAGAGGTTTGGGCATATCGTGGTGGAAGTGCCTGGAGGAGGTCGTGGAGTTTCTGGTCATGTTTTCACCTATCAGGTAACATAACTGTAATGTCCCCTGTTTTCCCAGTATCTCTGCTAAATGGCTTTTTATTGTATGCACTTACAGGACCCTACCAAGCACTTGCTGCTGGTATTTTTATCTGATTTTTCTGCTGCTTGTGTTGTGTGGTGTACTGGGATTTTTTTTTTTTTGTTTGGTTTGGTTTGTTCCTCCCTCACCCCCCTTTAGATTATAAGAACAGCTGTACTGGTAATACTAAAGATCCTGTAGTCTAGTGATTTTATTTCTTTTTTGACAATGGTAGCTGTTAAATATTTAAATATACTCTGTAGTTTTCCTCTGTTTCCAACTTGAAGATTTTTTTTATTGATGGCTTAACATCTTACTAAGACTTCTGACTTTTCTTTTGTTAATATGCAAATTGCTGTTTGAACATGCATTTATCTTCTGACCTTCAGCAGCTGGTATCAGTAAGTCCAAAATTCCTGTGCATTGTGTGGAGAAATGTTTCCTATCATTTTTAAACATGTTTCTGATAACTTTTTGATATCTTAAAACCAGCAACTATGAAATAATACTTAGGTAACTTTTAAATACAATTGCTTCTTTTTCTTCCTTTCTATGCAATTTACAAGAGATTTTGAGAAGTCTTAAATTAGTCTATTTTTGGCTTGATAGAACCATTTTATGTACTAGATTATGCTTGTTGCTCTTCTCTTGGTTATCACCAGGATGCTATTTAGAGACTAGCAATGGTGTACATGTTTACTTTTTATCCTGTAGTCTCCCTCCTCCTTCTTACTTCATGGATCTTGCTTTTTGTTTCTCAGCAGTGACTTACTTATGTCACTCTGCCTGGTTTCTCTAAATTTTGCTGCAGCCCCTCAGCGGTACTAAGTTTTTTTTGTTACAGCACAGGTCTCAACATAAATCCTTAGGGCTCCCTGCTGTTCATCTTCTCATCTGCTAGGCAAACAGGCAATTTATTTGCTACCTTGTTTTTCCCAACCTGAGTTATTAATCCAATTACTGATCTGAACAATCCCTTTGGACTGTAATCCTCTGGTTTGTGTGTGAGGCTCACAGCTCTGCTGTTTGCAGCATCCATATGCCTTTGGCAGTCTGTGGAAAGGTCCTCAATTTGTGGTTCTTGCTGGTGGGATTGATCCCTCCTCTGCTCAGTAAAGTAGCTGCTGGAGTGTAGCTGAGCCCTGCCTATGGTTTGGATCTGTAGCTTCTATTTTCAGAGCATTGGAGGACACCAAACACATTCTGCTGTTTTCTTTCCTTGTCTTGTCTTTTGAGGTCTTTATCACTCACTTCCCTTTTATTTTTTTTTCCTCCCTCTTTTAGAATCCAGAGCTGAAATCCATTGTTCCAACTCAGGGTCCCAAAGCAGGAGGAACCTGCCTTACCCTTCTAGGCTCAAAGCTGCTGACTGGGCATCCTAATGAGATCAGTGTCCTGCTTGGAGACCTCCCTTGTCAAATGTAAGATCAGAACTTGCCAGTATGTTTACTATGCACTGTCTTGAGTCCCTCCTAGAGCCTCCCAGGGTGTGGTGCTGCCTGGAGCAGCTGGAGCTCTGCTTTCTTCTGTGTTTCAGGGGATCTTCCCTGTGAGGGTCATGGCAGAAACCTCAACCATCTTAGATTCCGGCCCACTTTCCCTGGATGTGAGCAGGGCTGCACACCTCTGTTCTGCTTGTCCCTTGGCAGGACTGTAACCCATCCTGACACTCTGCTTTTGCTGGTGGGGAGCTGCAGTTGGCTCCTGCAGCCTGATCCCAAGAGCTGCTTGTTCTCTTGCACCCTGGGACATGTACACCTGTCTCACCTCACTGCTGGTGAGAAGGTGCACATGCCTTGGTAGCATGTGTCCAGTCCCTTCAGTCTGGACAGTGGCTGTACCTGCTTTTCGTCCGTGTGCTGCTCCTGACAGCTGCCCAGCAATTATTACTTGCACAGATAAGGCACAAGAGCTTTCAGCATGAGATTTAGGGAACTAGCAGAAGAGGTTTGCAGAGTCTTTGCAAAGAGAAAGGCACAGTTGTATAAAATCTGTCTCTGCAGTAGCTGTGTTAATGCCTTGTTGTTCTTGTCTCTCCAAGCCTCTCTGAGATGACAGAGGATCAGCTGGCATGCCAGACAAGTCCCAGCAATGTGTCCACAGAACTCCCAGTCACCATCAAATACGGGGAGCAAGAGCGGAGATTGGAAGGATCCCTCTTTAGATATACTCTGGATCCAAACATCACTTTTGCAGAGCCACCTAAAAGCTTCCTCAGGTAGAAAGAATGAGTTTCCCTTCCCCTGGACAGTGTGCTGGTGCTGCAGCACCAATGGCATCTCTCAAGTGGCACTTTGGGGTAAAGCCAGGCTTGTAAGAATGAGCATGAACAGAAGGATGGCAGCATGGACAAAATTGAGCTAATGAATAACAGGTGAGTCAGATCAGCTACTTTTGTCTTTCAGTGGAGGGAGAGTGCTCAGAGTTCATGGATACAACTTGGATGTTGTACAGAAACCAAAGATCCGAGTTACAGTTTCTCCATCTGAGCGCCGGCGCCGAGGAGTGGGGCGATGGCGAAGGATCATCCCAGACTCTGAGTGTCCTGAGGACTCTCTGTGCAGCATCCAGCAGGTAGCACAGCACTCTGTGGGGATGTGGGTGCGCAAGTGTTGATGTTACACCTCTGAAGAGGTGGACTTTCTGTCCCTAGGGCTTTTTCCTCCCACCACTTGCTGTTATCTGTTTGGATTGTACCAACAGTCTTGGCCCATGGAACTGTTCTCTGCCAGACTGAGAGGTTAAGCACTTTCACAAACATTTCCATGGGCTGGGTCTGCCTCTGCCTAGAGATGTGCAGGATTGTGATGTGGGACAGAAATAGCAAGGCAGCAGTGTGGAGATAAAGGAACCTACATTTGAACCAGAGAGCTTGTGTGGCTCAGTATGTCTGTGCTTCAGATTCTTCCTTTTCCATATTTCAGTAAGTCCCTATAGTTCCTGGAGTGTCTTTCACTCTGAGATACAAAACCAGGCAGTGAAATTACCAGCATCACAATAATTTTCTGCTCTCCTGCTGCCAGGCTGCTGAGATGGGTCATTACAGAGGTATTGATATGGTCACCAAGGTCACAGAGCATGCAGCAGAATTTGCAGAGGTAGAGGGTGGTTTGGCAGCCCAAGTACAAGAGGGATATGCATTATTAGTGCAAATGATGAAGGGCTTCCTGTACATAAATGTGCTCCTGATGCACATGCAGCAATAACAGCTGGTTTTATCAATGTTCTTAGGAAAGAATTGTGGCTGTAGGGCAGGAAAAAAAACCCCAAACTCTAATACTTTCACCAAATATATAAAACATATCCAACCAGGCATGGGAACACTTTCACAGAAGCATTCAGACTGGGAAAACAGCCTTGCATTGAAGGTGTTTGGTCCTATTCTCTCAGAGCGGGGAAATCTAAAGCTGGTCTCTCTCCAGAATTTGCTGCCAGGGGAATGTCAGAACTGATTCCCACTGCTGAGACCTTCCAACAAAACCAGTGCTATGAAAGCTTTCCTTTAGAGGAACATGGGGAATTCCTCGGGTCTTGAATTCTTCCCCTTTACAGTTAAGCAGGGTTCTTCTGGCATTTCTCCAGATTAGAAGAATGCAGACTGGCCCCAGATTGTTTGGGGTGAAAAGTATTGCCAAGCTGCAGGAGAAGCATTGGTGTTCCATTATTGACATTTTTTTTTTGCCTTTTCCACTTAGTTTGAAGAACCATGTCTTGTTAACTCTTCCTACCTGATCCTGTGCAAAACTCCAGCCATTAACCTGCTGTTGAGGAGTGTCCGTATCAAACTGGAATTTATTCTGGATAATCTGAGCTTTGATTTCAACTCACTGCATCCCATGCCTTTCTCTTATGAAGTCAACCCCATCTTAAAACCATTGAATGCTGAGGACCCTGCCAAACCGTATCGTCACAAGCCAGGAAGTGTCATCTCTGTGGAGGTAAGACAAAAACCAGCTGGAATTAATGTTCCTTGTATGAAGTTTTAAGTTGGTATCATGAAGCATCCAAGGTTTTTAAAGCATTTGATAGGTTACAACCTGTCACAGCACATCTGCTTTGGCCTGTGAGAAACAGTACATAAGAGGAGGGAAAAGAATGTATCAAAAAAGCCTCTGGAGTCCATAAATCATTGTTAGGGGCTTCATAGGTCTTGTGGAAACTTCTGTGGTTTGTTTTTTGGGTTTTTTTTAAATCCTAATAAACTGTTTGTATATCAGATATTAGTACTACATTATCCCCACATCCTGTTCTCAGCTGCCGACTCTATCATAAGTTTCCTCTAGAAGTAACTTAGGAGTAAAAGAATCCTGCCAGTGGGGAAGACTTGTTACTAAGTGGAGGCAGGAAAATCACCCATTAAAGATGAAACAGAAGAGCACAGTGACTCTATTTTTACTGTACGTGCAAGAAAAATTTTTGAGGTGTTTCTTTTGTATGGAAAGGTACTTTCAGTCCAGTACTCTTAAAGAAAGTAATGGCTGCAACTATAGGTGCAGATTCTCCACATGCTCCCTTTTTGCATATGGGTAAAAAACTGAGGATGTAAGAGCACAGAAATGTCTAGACCACTGCCATTGGAGTTGAATGTATCTTGGAGATGTAGGCCAGTTTGAGAAGACTGGAAGAGAACTTTAAAAGACAAGGAGGTTGATCTGTCAGCCTCTCAGGATACCCTGACAGAGCTCTGGGCTTAGAAAGCATTAAAGCATAGAAATGTAATTAACATCAGTCAGCATGGTTTTATTAAAAAAAGCAAAAGTCTTAATCCCCCAAAATTAAAGCAAATAAGAGAAATAGCACAGATATGTTACACCTTTGAAAGGCATTGATTGACTCAGCTGAGTGAGCTGGTTAACTGACATGAGACTTCCTTTTTAAATATACAGAGTAAAGAGCTGAGCTTAGCTGTGTTTTGGCTGAAGAGCCTTAAGAGGACAGGCTATTTATAACTGTACTTATGCAGCATGCTACAGGTCCTGAAGCTAGAGCTAAATCATATGCAACTGAATTTTTTAGCTTACAAAGTTACCTCCTGCAGTCTATTCACATGTGAGCCTAAACAAAGAAGAAGAAAGGCTTCTTTCATCTCATGGTATTGGTCTCGTGCATCATCTCTGAAGCCATGGCAATACATAGTTGTTTTTTCACTGATCTCATGTGCTGTCCAAATGTATTTCAGGGGGAAAATCTAGATCTGGCTATTTCCAAGGATGAAGTTATGGCTATGATTGGGGAAGGAATCTGTGTGGTGAAGACACTAACAAGGAATCACCTCTACTGCGAGCCCCCCTCGGAGCAGCCGGCTCCGCGGCACCGCACCAAGCGCGAGGGCACCGACCTGCTCCCAGAGTTCACGGTAGGGAATCAGCAGCACTGCCAGGAATCCTGTCATTTCCTGAAGCATGTGCAAGAAGTGAGAGTGGGATGTGAAGTCAGGAAAGGTAGAAGCCCTGCTGAGGGACAGGGGAGGTAACAGGGGTGGCAGGGAACTGGTCTTGTTCTCGAATTCTGCTCTTAAAGGATAAAGTTGCCTGAAAGTAAACAGTATAGCTGGGTTCAGTGTGCCATGGGACAGCTCTTCTGGGCAGCTGTGTGCCCCCTGTGCTCATTTGGAGAATCCCTGTGGCTTTGTATTTCATTCCTGCACAGAGGAATGGAATCATCATGGCAAATGCTTTCTTCTTACAGGTTCAGATGGGAAACCTGAACTTCCTCCTGGGCCGAGTGCAGTATGACACGGAAAGCCAGCTCACCTTCCCGCTGGAGGCACAGATTGGTTTGGGTGTTGGTGCATCCTTTGTGGCACTGATTGTTCTGGTCATTGTCTTCATATACAGGTAAGAAGTTCTGGCATTTATGAGACCTTTAAGTTCCTCACAGTGTTTTTCAGTGGATGTGACCAAGTGTGTACATCTTGGGCCTAAACAAGATTACGGTTTTCTTTATTTTGTGCCAAATTCTGAGCCCCTAGTGGTGTTGAATGCGGGAGGCATGTTGCACTGCTGGTCACGGTCTGCACTGTGGTTCATTCAGAATCTGCTGGGTGCTTCAAGAGACACATCTCATTTATGGAACAGTGTGTGGTATCCTGCAAAGATGATGCTGTGTAGAAATTGCCTCAGGACCAACTGCCCTGGAGTCTTTGGCAGCAGCACAGCAGTTGGCAAGGACAGTCCCTGGGCTAGTGCCACCAGGAACAATTTTGCTTCTTATTGCAGGAGGAAGAGCAAACAGGCTCTGAGGGATTACAAAAAAGTTCAAATCCAGCTGGAAAATCTGGAAACGAGTGTTCGGGACAGATGCAAAAAAGAATTCACAGGTCAGTCACTGAGCCCCTGGGTTCTTGCAGCTTCAGAGCAACTTGGAGAACCACCCTCAACCCTACCTCTCTTCCCATTCCTGTGTACTTGTCTGTGTAGCTCAGAGCAGGGAATAATTTATCCTGTGCCAGTGCATAGAAACACAGAGCCAAATTCTTCCTTTTTTAATTCTTTAATTCAGAGCACAGTGATCTATACAGACCTCTTTCATTCTCCACTTCATCCTTCAGACTCAGATGAAGAGCTAAAGTTGAGACAGCACTCTTGGAGGGGTCTTAAGGACAACTACTAGTCCAGTATTTTTGTGGGGCAAGTTGAATTGCAGCCCAATGAGCTTACAAACTTTGTACTTCAGCTCTTTACAACGGTAGGAGACCTGGGGCTCTGAAACGCTGCAGGTGACTGAGACTGTAGTCCCCAGTTAATGTGTGAAGGAGTGAGGAGCAGGTCTCTAACACTCTGTCTTTGCTTTAGGTAATGCCTGTAACCACAGATGTGTGCTGAATAGTGGCTTCCTCTTTATAAAATTGGAAACCAGCTCCTGATTGGAACTTTGCTTATGCTATTTCTCCTGCTGCCTAGTCTAGTTTTAAATGTTCTAGCAATGAGACCCCAATATGCCTCTTCCTGACAGGAAACATCCTTCCTCTTTCTCAGTCCCATGCTGCTGGCCCTGGTTCCTCCACTTAGCTCATGCTCTGCACCATCAGTTGAGATCAGGTCAGTTGTGTCATCCTCATGGGCATTTTCCTTTCCCTCAGACCTGATGACTGAGATGATGGACCTCACAAGTGACCTTGTGGGCACAGGGATCCCCTTCCTGGACTACAAGTCCTACGCAGAACGCATTTTCTTTCCGGGCCACCGTGAGTCACCACTGCAAAGGGACCTTGACATCCCTGAGTGCCGACGGCAAACAGTGGAGCAGGGCTTGGTCCAGCTCTCCAACCTCCTCAACAGCAAGCTCTTCCTCACCAAGGTAATGTCCCTCTCTCTGCTGGCAGCCTGCTGCAGGGCCAGAGCCACGGCACTGGCAGCAGGAGGTGGGCAGTGTCTGTTAGGGTTCATTCTTTAATAGTTCCCTGCACCACTTCTTCCAAGAGCCAGCAGCTGTGACTGCTTTGTTTTCAGCAGATTCACACACTGGCTTATCTCTCTCTCCCCACCAGTTCATCCACACTCTGGAGATCCAGCGCACTTTCTCTCCGAGAGACCGGGCCTATGTGGCATCACTGCTCACGGTGTCACTGCATGGGAAGCTGGAGTACTTCACTGACATCCTCAAAACACTCCTGAACGACCTTGTGGAGCAGTATGTGGCCAAGAACCCCAAGCTGATGCTGCGGAGGTGAGTGAGCCAGCCATGGTCCCACTGGCAGCTACCTGAGGGGACAGAGGCAGCTTTCTGCCTGGCTGGCAAACTCTGAGAGGCTCTGCAAAGTCTTCTAATCCCACTTTGCTATTTAGAGGTCCCTGGGTTCACAGTCATGCCATGTTTGGAAGCTAAACTGAGATCTCCCATGTTTAGATCTCCAGTAGCCTCCTATCTGGTCCATCCTTCTCATCTGAACACATTTCCCTTGTTTGAGACCTACCAGAGGCTTTCCATTGTGCCTTGCTTCTTGTCTCTCCAATTCTGTGATTTGGTGCCTCCTTCAGGCTGATAAGTGCTTCCAATAAGTAGTGTCAAAAGCATTAACCATGCTGGTCTCGAAAGGCTTTTTTACCCTTTTCATTCTGTATCATGAATGTGCTCTTCTTCCAAAGGGAGTGATCTTTACCTCCAAATCTCCCCTGGTTCTGCACCACATTCCTGTGACCAACCTGATGCTCTCTTTCAGGACAGAAACAGTAGTAGAGAAGCTGTTAACCAACTGGATGTCCATCTGCCTGTACGCATTTGTGAGGGTGAGCTCTTTGTCCCGTTGTGATGTAGGGAGGTCAAAAGAGGGGAGACAGGCACAGCTTTGCTTTGTGCTTCACTCTTAGCTGAAATAGTGCCAGGGTCACCTTGTATTTCAGGGTGAGGAATAAGAGCTGGGCTGCTCACTGGAAACAGGAATTCTTAAATCAGCATCAATACCACTTGTTTCCAGGATGTGTTACCAGGTCATGGAGGCCTCAGTGTAGCTCCTTTATCTTGAAATACACAGGCCACAGGCTGGTCTGTGCATGGGAGGACAGATGCTGGTCTAATTCCTTTTCTGGAAGGCTGGGGGAGGCAGCAAGGATTCTCTCAGATTAGTGACACAGAGGCAGCAAAATGCCTTGGTCATGTGCATCTCTCTGGTAGTTGGACAGTGCACTTTTCCTGTGCATGGAGCAGGAGCTGTTGGCACACTCTGTCTTTGCCTACTGTGGCTCAGCTGCTGTATCCTCAGTCCTGCTTGATATCCATGTTTCCATGCCTGGGGCTCTGCTGGGAGGAGCAAGCTGAATTTCTCTCCTTCCTTTCCATGCCAGGATTCTGTTGGGGAGCCCCTTTACATGCTGTTTCGAGGAATCAAACACCAGGTGGACAAAGGGCCAGTTGACTGGGTGACAGGGAAAGCCAAATATACCCTGAATGACAACCGCCTTCTGAGAGAGGACCTGGAGTACAAAACTCTAGTAAGTGCCAAATCTTCTGTCCTCTCTGGTACAACAGGGCTGAATGTCTCTGCTCCCAAAACCAAAGCACAAATGCAGCATCCTGCCACTGTCTCCTGGGAGGCAGGTTTGTTCCAGTAGCACAAGTGCATAGATGATGAAGAGCTCTGCTAAATCAGGTGCTTTTGCCCCAGGCTGAAAGGAGTCTTCACCACACTTACCTGTGCTGTGCTGTGTCTACAAATAAGGGGATGACATTGCTGATGGCACATCTAAGCTCCTCCCCAATGCTCTTGAGCTGCCTTCCAGCTCTTGACACAAGGCTAAGGACACAAGACTGAGGTGTTTAACATCTGCGATGTCTTCTTTTCTGAATCTCCCAGTGAAAGGACTAGCTGTTAACTTGCCTGAATGCCAGCCATCAAAGGTGTAAATGTGTCAGATGTAATCTTATCAGCTGAGTAGCTGTGACCTTTTCTTCCCCAGACCTTAAATGCTTTGACACAAGCAGGAATTGGTGCAGGAGGGGCAGAAGACTCTCAAGGGATTTCTGCGAAAGTGCTGGACTGTGACACCATAACGCAGGTGAAGGAGAAAATCCTAGACCAGATCTATAAAGGGACGCCGTACTGTCACCGGCCAGACCCAGACACCCTGGACCTCGGTGAGCAGAGCTCTTTGGTGACAAAACTCAGTGAGGAAGTGAAGGAATGGCCATTTGCTGTCTGTGCACAGCACCCTGGCATGTGTGACATTTGTCATTCTCTGCTGAGGGTGCAGAATCACTGACCACTCTGGCTGGACACACAACAACGAAGAGGCTGTAACAGAAAGAGGCAGGGGTGGGAAAGAAGCAGTTGGGTTCACCCTCTTTCACTTCATGGTGTTCTTTGCCAAACTCAGACCACAGCGATGGCTTGGGCAAAGGGATATGGAAAAAAAGTAGGCAGTGCAAAGGTGCTGTGGGCATAGACTGGCACTTTCTGGCAGTGAAGTCAGTGGCAGCCTCTTAATAGTATATGTCAGGGAGAATTTTGCCCATGGGAGCTAATGAATGGTAGAACTTACATTGGGAGAGAAAACACTCAGTTTTCCATCTTCTTAATTCTGTTGATGAATAATGGTGACATTTAGGGATGAGAAGGTACTGAGGAAATAGTAGCTGATAAGAACTATGGGTGCATATTTGTGGTTTGAACCACCTGCTTGAAGAGTCACAATCTGACAGAATTTGTAGGAACATGACAGGTGGAACCTGGGAGGCCATGAGACCACCTGTCCCTGTGCTCAGAGGGGTCTGTCCTGTGACTGCAGGACTCAGCATTATTAGAGGCACTTGCTCAGGTTACTTTGTGAAAAAGAAATAGCACAGGTAAAAGTTGGCAAGGACCGGAGGGTGTTAAACGAGGTCAGCCAGGGTGATGCAGATGATGCCTCGAATTAGCAGTTAATCCTTTCATTTTCTGTGTTTCAATGGCTGTAGAGTGGAGATCAGGGCTGGCAGGTCATCTGATACTGTCTGATGAGGATGTGACATCTGTTGTTCAAGGAACTTGGAAACGTCTGAACACCCTTCAGCATTACAAGGTCAGAACTCAGTCTGCCATTGCTTTATCTCTCTTCTCACCCTGCTACACACTGTCAGGCTCTGCTTGTGGCTCTGGCTCCTGGTGGACCACTGTCAAAAGGTTGGACCTTTCTTGCAGAGCATGTTCAAATTAAGTCAGTGCTGTGGCTGCAGCCCGACTTCCTCAAACACAACCCTGTCCTTATCCCATACCTGAGATGTGGACATGTGTAGGGCTTGGAAGAATAGGCACAAGTTCATACTGCAGTGAAGGTGATGTGCTGGATCTGTTCCTGTTCCAGGCCAGATCAGTTAGGAGGTGATGACGCACTCAGCTGCCAAGTGCCTTCTAACAATGGAAAGAGGGATTTTTTAATTACCTTGCACCAGTATGTTGTATCTTGCACCAGTATGTTAGTACCTTGCTGCAACATGTTCTAGATGTGAATGACCTCAGTCCCTGAGTATTATCTTCATTGTACTTTGAACATTTGTTTTTTAATTGGTACAGACAAGATTTTCTCACCCTCAGGAAAGACAGTGATGGTACCTCAAAATCCCTGTGTCTGTCCCTATTTCTAGTGATGGTACACCCTGTTTTGCTTTACAAGCACTTGCCTATTGTGCTGATGAGAAACATGCCATTTGCTTTGAATATTGTTGTTTTGCTTGTGTGCAGGTGCCTGATGGAGCAACAGTAGCACTTGTCCCACGCCTGACCAAGCACATCCACAGGGAAAATCAGGATTACATCCCAGGAGAAAGTGAGTTTGGTGTCTTGTTCTCATGAAATTATTTTAGAGCACTTGCCAGTTAGTGGGACAAGTCTCTTGCTGTAGCCCCAGCTTTATGCTAGCTCAGAAGGCTGACACATGCCTTGGGCCCTCATGGGATTGTCAGGAAATGTGAAAGCTTGGTCGGTGAAATCAGAGTAAAGCAAAAGTGTTAGAGCAGAGGAAGGCTGGGCTGGATGTGAAAATGCAGACAAGCACAGTTGTCTGACTCTCTAGGGCTGACCACAGCCTGCAACTTGCAGAAATCTTTGTACCTTCAGGTGCTGAGCATGGCCTGAGAGGGATAGTGGGATGTCAGGCAGTTTCCTTACTGCCTGGCAGAATGAACAGCTCCATGGATTCTCCTGTGGCATGAGGAATAATAGCCACAGGCTGCAGCTTAAGAGATTCAAACTGGATATGGAACAAAACTTCTTCAGCAAAAGGGTGGTTCAACCCTGAAACAGACCACTGGGGTGGTGGGGGATCTCTGTGTGGGGAAGTTTCCAAGACCTTGAAGGTTTTGAGCGAACGAAGGCAACCTGCTGTAATGTTGGCAATGGTTGTACTCTGCAGAAGGCTGGATAGAGGCCTCCAGAGATTCCTTCTCATTTGTGTTTCTGTTATACTGGGAAGTCTTGCTTTCTTGGGGCTCAGCTGGCCAAGGTCTACTGTGAGAGAGCCAACACTCATCTGTAAACAACTGCTTGGTTTAGAAACACCAATGCTGGAGGATGCAGATGAAGGTGGGATCAAACTTTGGCACCTGGTAAAACCAACAGAAGAGCCAGAGCTTCCCAAGCATCGACGTGGGAGCTTAAGAGATCGAGAGCGGGCCAAGGCAATCCCAGAGATTTATCTGACACGTCTGCTGTCAATGAAGGTGAGAAGAAGCACACATTGTGTTGTGCTTGGGATCTTCCCTTCCTTCATATCCCCAGTAGATTACAGAGGTGTGTGTGAAGATGAAGCAATACACTTTACCTGCAGTGGCTTTGAGTATATTGAGTCTCCTCTATATTCTGCTGTGTTCATGAGGTTCTCCCTGGCCTCTGTTCCACAAACTACAGGGGCTTCCTTTCTCCTTTGTTGCTGCTCCCTTCAGTGGGGGTGGAGTACCCTTGGGTGGGTGAGGGGCTGTCACTGAGAAGAAGAGGGTGACCTCTCATCTGTGAGGCCTAAAGGCCTAAGCTCTCTACTCTCCTCTGCCTGTGCTGACCCTGTCCTACTTGATTTTCCACAGGGCACTCTGCAGAAGTTTGTGGATGACTTGTTCCAGGTGATCCTCAGTACCAACCGCCCTGTTCCCCTGGCAGTCAAATACTTCTTTGACCTGTTAGATGAGCAGGCCATACACTATGGGATTGCAGACCCTGAGACCATCCATATCTGGAAGACAAACAGGTAGGGTGTTCCTGAGGGCCTTGGAGGAGGCACTGCTGACTTGCTTAGAGCTTGCAAAGTGACAGCCACCTCTGCTTACTGAGGAGGAGAAAAATTCAAGTGCAGGGCACATTTTATGCTCTGCAGGGCAGCAGAGCATAAGGTGAAGAGCTGGTTTTGTTGGGAGGGCAAAGCAGAGAGATGCAGAGAGTGTAGAATATCTTTCAGCACTGTAGCTGCTACCTCTGCTGATGCCCTTTTGCACTTCTGTCCTCTCTACAGCCTCCCCCTGCGGTTCTGGATCAACATCATCAAGAACCCCCAGTTTGTTTTTGATGTTCAGACGTCGGATAACGTGGATGCTGTGCTGCTGGTCATTGCACAGACCTTCATGGACTCCTGTACAATAGCTGACCATAAGTTAGGGCGGGTGAGTACAGAGGGAGAAGGGACCATGGCTGGCACAGAGAGTTGAGCAGTGCTGCCTTAGGAAGGCAATAATGTTTACATAGCACCATGGGAACAGCAGGCCAGGCTTCCCCTGGCTTCCATGTGCAGCTGGAGAGTAATGGGGGCCCCTGGGAAGAGGGGAGGGAGGATCAGATTTTCTTTAGCAACAGGAAATTGTTGAGGAGTGCTCTTTATTTACAGCTTGCAGCTACTTGGGGGACAGAGCTGAATTCCAGTTGGTTGTGGCAGACAGTGGGAGTCACAGGATGCAACTTGGGACATTCAGATTGGCCATTAGAAAGACTTTCCACCATCACTAGTCACCCTGTGCTGAGGGTGGAACAGTCCTGAACAGGTCACCAGAGATGGGATGGGTGGATCTCTGGAGCACATCAGGCATCAGCTGTGCAAAGCCATAGCCAGTGTGGTCTCATACTGGTGATCACCCAGCTCCAAGGGGAAGGCTGGACTAGGGATCCTGGGGTGCCTTCATCAACACATCTCAGGGTACCTCATACTGCAGTACTAGAAGACAGCCTGCTATTTGAAGTGCCTCTCCATGCAGAGGACAAAAAATTCCTGATCCCAAACAAATGGCAGAAAATAGAAGTGATGGTGTTACCTGCTGAGGTTAGTCCACAGTACAATAAAGGAGCTTTTCATAACCCATTCTGGTTTTGGATGTTCAAGGACTCTCCAATCAATAAGCTGCTTTATGCCCGGGACATTCCTCGCTACAAGCAGATGGTGGAAAGGTAAGTGATGGATGTGAGGAGCTGTAGTTCCACCAGTGAGGGGGAGGGACCATGCACTGATTGCCTGTGTGCCCCTGTCCAGGTACTACGCAGACATTCGTCAGACCATCTCTGCCAGTGACCAGGAGATGAACTCTGCCCTGGCTGAGCTATCACGGGTAAATAAAAGTATTTCAGAAGTCACCTGGCCCCTCACTTGTGTATCCAGGAGAGAGTTATTAATGCAAAGATGAGATATTCCAGCTGAGTGTGCAGTTCTGCTCAGACAAACTGAGTGTGGCTAGTGGCTGCTCTGCACCACAGGGAGGGTGAGGGTCTGCCCAGGCAGCACTGGAGAGAAGAGGGGGTAGTGAAGGATTCAGGGCAAGAAATACATGTGATTTTCCTTTGCTAGGAACTATTGGTGAGTTGTCTTTCCTGTTGCTTTCTTAATGGATTGTGAGGACACAGAATTTGACAGGACAATTGTTAGGTGTCTCACAGTTTTGTCTAATTTCTTCTCCTATAAACAGAATTACTCAGGTGACCTCAATTCCCTGGTGGCTCTACATGAATTGTACAAATACATCAATAAGTACTATGACCAGGTGAGTGTGTGTTTCCACAGGTATGAATTTCTTCTTCTATCACCCAAACAAAAAAACTAGAAAAATTAACAATTAAGGGCAGCCAGACTATTCCAACACTGTGTATTGTTTCATTGGCATGCATAATTCATGTCATGAGTTTGTTTTACTCTTATTAAAGAGCAAGGGAGGAGATCAGCAAAAAGAACTTGTCGCTAACTTGGAGACTCTTGGGATTTCATGTGCGTTTCTTTATTTCTACTCCAATATCCAAATACTCTACTTAAAAAAGAAATGCAGTTAGTTCAGATTAATTTACTAAAGACTTAATTTTCAGGTGAGAAGTTCAGCTTTTTTTTTTTTCCCTGTGAAGTCTGTAAGTTTCTACTATGAATCTAGAATACTTCTTTGGTGGTTAGAGAGTAATTATCGTATACCCACTCTAGACTAGAGCATGCTGAATTCCAGCTTGAGGTTCTCCATAATGCATGTAGCTCAGCTGGCTGGGTGTTGTGTGCTGGAAAAAGGCTGCCATGAGCTCTGTCTTGTTGCAGATCATTACTGCCTTGGAAGAAGACCCAACGGCACAGAAGATGCAGCTTGGATATAGACTGCAACAGATTGCAGCAGCTGTGGAGAATAAAGTCACAGATTTGTGACAGGCACAGACAGACTGCTCTCCCCTGGCTGAATGGGGACAGTGCTCATCCTAGTTGATAAACAGGGTGTCCTGCTGCCATTGGAACCAGACTCTCCAAGGAACCTGCGGGTGACATGAGCAAGGGGATGGCCAAGGCAGTACAAAGTACAAGCGTCCTTGCATCTCAGAGAATATTTTTTTACAGTTTTTTTTTCTTTTTAAAAGCAAAATGAAACAAAAAAAAAAGGACAAACTCTGTTTTTTCCCTGGCAGACTGCTGAGGGACCACACAAGTCTTTCCTACAGATGTTATGTGAATGTGCCAAGTTTGCAAACCATGTTATTGAAGAGCTAGGTGACAACACTGAGGAGCACTGTGTCTGTGGAGTCCTCAGCCTTGCACGGATGCCCTTTCCAGTGCTGGAACACTCCCTGCTGCAACCACTCCCTTCCTTGGGGATCAGGAAGCTTTTCCTGGGTTGACCACTGTGCTAACCTCAGTTCCCAGCTAGCAAGCACTCCTGAGAAACTCCTTGCAGCAATGTTCCTGCTGGTCCCAGATGTTGGATGTAGAAAGGAGAGTGTCCAATGGTGAAGGTCTCTTGCTCCCCGGTGCTCTGGTCTCTGACAGCTCGTGCGTGGCACCTGCTTGGCTGGAATGTGCTCACCAGCATGGGTGTTTGCCATAGGGCCCACTGTAAATGAACAGCACCCCATCACCCTTTCCCTCAGGAAAAATTCAGTGTGTGAGAGTCGCTGCCTGGCTCACTTCGGTCTCCACTGACTCAGCTTGGATTTGTCGTCCTGGTTCCTTGTGGTCAGAGGTTGCCCTGCTCTTTGGAAAAGCACAACAAATGCCTTGTGCCACTCCCCCTTCCTCCAGTGTCCAGCTGTTCTGCTGCTCTGAACTGGACTTGTAAATACCCTCAAAGTTAATGTATTTAAATGCTAAAGGAGAATGTTTAACTTTGTGGCTTTGAGACAAAGCTTTTCTTGGAGAAGTATCTCTGTGCACTTCTACTGACAAACGTCTGTCAGCACTGGAGCAGTTTTCTCCACTGCTTTGTCTGCAGGGATAACTTGTACGTGTCTCTGTTGTCGTACCAGCAGCTCGCCTTTCCCCACGCCTCAGTCCCAGGCTCTCTTTGTGCTCTTCTCTTAGGCTTGCCTTACACCTAACTCTCAGCTCCACTGCTCAGACTCTCCTGTTGTGGCACATAGAAGGGTTATTTGGTGAGCTGTGAGCTCAAAGGAGCTGTCAAGCACAACCATGATGTTCCCAAGGAGGGTCAGGTGTCCTGCAAAAAGGAACGATTTGTGCATGGAGGAGAGGGTCTGGAGCAGGCACAAGCACAGTTAGTTGGCAGCTCCTCACTGCTCCCTCCTTATCTCCTCCACTTTGTGAACTGTCCTCTGCCCTTCTAGGAGCTAATTTATAAGGGTGCTTTACTTGTTCTCCCCTCCCAGCTGCTAATTCCACACTGATGTCCTGTGTGCCTGGGGCAGGTAGACAGGTCTGCCTCCTCTGCCACTACTCTGAGGTGGTGATTGTGTGGGTCAGGAGGGAGCAGAGCTAGAACAGAGCAGGATCACATCCCTACCTCTCTTCACATTGCATGTAGCAGTTATTCCAGGCCTGCTCCATCAGCCCTGTGGCTGTGCAGTTGCAAAATTGTTCTTGGAGCAGGCTAATGCTGGCCTCTCTTCCTACAAAGCTGGCTCTTCTGTGGCCCTCTCTCAGCAATATAGCAGTATTCCCAGGTATGTGGTGTGCCCAGAGCATGAGCATCCCTGTGCAACCTTCTGCTCCTATCCTGCTGTACAGAGCAGCAGGGTGGCTGGCTGGCTGCTGCCAGGCAAAAATGGGGCTGCAGAGTTTGTCTCTTTCCCCAGGTAAGGACCAGTTAGGGTCTCACTCCTGCCTGACCACCCATTTCCACAAAACTTAGGGGAACTTAGCATCTCTGAAACCTTTGTCTTGACTAAATCTGATTAAATTGGTCACCCCAAAAAGTTGAGTAGAGGAAAAGGACTGCTGGATGGGAAGAAGCCAGTACAATGCATGTTAGCAAAGCCCATTCCTTCAGGGACTGTGGGAGGAGATTCCTTGGTTTGAGGCAGGTGCAGGTATAGTGTTGGAGTAGCATTGTCCCCTTGTGTGTTGGTGGATGGACTTTCTGTCCTAGGAAACAAGGCCTGGTTTGTGGCTTCTCCAGCTTGCCAGAAGCGACAGAATCTCTGCTGGATTTCTGGCTCTACAGACTGTCAGTGTCTGCCCCTATTTTTGCAGAATTATCTCTGCACTTTCCCAGAACAGGGTGGCTTGAGGCTTAGTTCTCATTCCACCTCCCACTGGTATCCACATTCTCCCTGCTTCTCAGTAGTGTTCCTGGATCTTGGAAATCATCTGCTTTCTCTGAGTGTATCTGTGAAAGTCTGCTTTTATTAGAGCAATAATCAAGATTTAAAAATAGAGCTAAACGTAGGTGATTGACTTATTTAACATGTTCAGCTTGTCCTTGCATGGCTGGACAGGACACACTGCCTGGTGCAGTGAGGGTGGAAAGCTGGTAGTGCCCATCTCCTCCCATCCCACCTGTCCTCAGTGTTCTAGATACCAGCATCCTCCTCCCTGTGGACACGCAGCACTGAAGGCCCTCACTGGGATCAACTTGGTGTTTAGGCATGGCCCCTCTTATCTCCGTCCGTGCCCCTCTCCTGTGGCAAAATCCATTTCTGTGGCAGGTTTCTGTTGCATTTAAATTTGCACAAAACAGGTTTATGAAATTCCCTATTGCAGGGAAAACTTATTTATTTATTGCTCGTGATCCTTCCAGGTTTTTTCCAGTCTTTGCCTGATTCCACAACTAATTGGACATTCCTTGTCAAGGACAGAGAATCCTGTGTGGGTGTTCCTGTTTGCTCACAGGTAGCAAGTTCTGTGGGCACCAGCAGAGAGAGCCCTGCTACCGCAGCCGGTCCCCTGCTGTGGGACACTGGGATGTCACTGCTCCAGTGGGACTCCCAGGACGGTGAAGTTCCTGAGTGGCAGGCACCCAGCTTTATTTAGTGCTGCGGTCAGGGGGAGGGACTTGCTTCTGCCGTGGTCTGGGTGAAAGGCTGAGAAGTGATCAGTGTTAAGATAAATCTCCGTTAGTGTATTTGAATGTCTCTCCCTTTGGCACAACGAAGCACAGCTGGCGCCTGCGTGACGTAGATGTGAGAGCACTTGCTTTCATCTGTCCAGTGGCAAATTTAGGCTGTACCTGAAAGCATTTTTATTTTGGTAGAAATGATGGCTGATTTTTGTAATGAAAATAGAGGGTTCTTGGATTCTGCTGCCTTTGGTAGAATGCCATTTCTTTTTCAGGGTGTGCCCTGGTAGCAGCAAAATGCTTTTTTTTTTTTTTTATGTGTGCCTTTCTTGTGGGGATGATTATTTTGGTTTCCAGAACACCCAGGGCATTTGCTCTTGTAGTATTTTTCCTGGTCCTTTGTCGTGGTGACTCTGCCCTCTCCCAGCCTTGTGACTTGGTGTCTGTCTGTCTGTTATGGTATGGCCTGACCTGCATTTATGCCCTGCCACACCTTAGGTTCTGCTCAGAGCACCCAAGGTACTGTCCTTCTCAAGTTTGAATTAATAATTAATATAAAAAGCTTGGAAAAAAAATCTGAATTTTGTTACATAGTGTAATAACTGTTTGTAGATACTGTTCTGAGATGTAGGAATCTATTGGTGATATAAGAGGTTTTGTCTGTAAATAATCAGTTTAGAGTCAAAATGATTTTAATAAAGAGAATTCTTACACAATAATTCAATAAATTTTAATATACAACTTCTGTGTCATGCCTGTATTGCATGTTGATGCAATTATGCAGAGTGTATTCGCCTCTTTTTCTTCCTGAGTGGAAACTGTACTCCTAAGCACAAGGACCCGGGAGCTGTGTGAGGAGCGAGGCTTTTCCCTCCTCCCTAGGCTGTGTTTCTTCAAGATAATCTTGTGCCACCTTCCATCTGCATCCCTCTGCAGTTTCCAGAGCTCAAATACCATCCCTGCCCATGGGAGCAGGCAGCCTCCCTCCAGGCACTGGTGTTGGGCTGGCACTGGGGGCACAGGGTGCGTGGCAGCTCTGGCTGTGGTCTCTCACTGTGGGTAAGGGTTGCTGAACCTACACTGTTGTCACTGTTGGTCACTGTTGTCCACCAGCATGAGGCAGAAGCCAGTGTTCCTAATTTACAAAAAAACTTAAATGAATTTCACAGTTCTTCCCAGACAGCAATCTGGCTCATCTGCCCTCTTTTCTTCCCCTCCCCTTCCTTTACTATCAGAGTTTTGTAGAGTCTGCTTCTCCCCCTCTTTTAGTCCCTCCTCTCTGTACTCTGTGTTCTTGTTGCCCTTTAAGGGGTCACAAACCACTTGTCCCCTGCATGCTGCCCCGCAGGGCTCTGCACCCGGCCTGGCGCAGCCTCTGCCCCCTCCCTTGGTATTTTTAGTGCAGGGAAGGCAGGTGAGAGCAGAGGGGCACAGGCAGGGGGAGAACCACTCTGGGAGGCCCTGGCCTGGGTTTGGCAGCCTGGAGCTGCAGCAGAGCTACTGCAGGCAGAGTTAACCCTTTGCTGCAGGGCTGGGGCCTGCTCTCTGCAGCCTCAGCCAGGAAACCCGAGCCGTGCGAGCCCAGGGCCCCAGTGAGGGGGAGGCCAGGCCATGCCCAGCTCCGGTGTGAGGCTGCAGCTTGTGGCAGTGAGGGAAAAAAAATGTGATTCTTACCGTGTGTGGCCGCCTCCTCCCCAGTGCTGCACGGTGCTGGGATGCTTGCGTGCCCCCAGGGCTGTGGGGAGGATGCTGCTGTGCTTGCTCTCCAAGAGAAAGGAGCAGGGGGAGCGTGGGCTCTGTGGCCAGCAGCACCGTGCTGTCATGGAGTTCGACTGTGTGCAGGCACTGCTGGAGAGGCTGAGGTTCCTCAGGTCTGGCAGTGTGGCACACAGGTTGGTCTGGGAACAGGGATGGCTCTGCCAGGCAGATGGTGCTGCAGGAGCAAGTCTTGCTGACACATTGCTGGGAGCAGGGGGAAGAGTCAGGCAGGCCCACGGTTACTGGGTCTGGAGAAGGCAGAGCAGAGGGGGAGGATTTCTCTGTTTCCATCTCAGTAGAGCTGTGAATTTCCCGCTATAAATAGTTGCTGTGGAGACTGAATCTACTGCAGGCTGACAGGCCTGCTGCCAGGGAGGCAGGGAGAGGCCAGCAGTAAAGTGAATCCACCGCAGCTGTCTGAGGTCTCCTGCTCTCCCAAAGCCAAGGTTGTTCCCAGAAGAGGTGCTGTGATCTGATACCCTGCCCCACTCCTCACCACGTCCATCCAGTGATGCAGAAGTTTGGTGGGCTCAAGGACATCCCTCTTGGGGCAGTGCAGACTAAAACCAGAGCAGGACCAGCTGGTATCTCACTTTGGGCTCCAGAGCGAGGCAGATGACAAAGGGAATGGTGTGTCCTCCCCATGAGCTGCTGCATGGTGAGTCTGTGCTGGGCCCTGGGGCTCAGAGCCCACTGGGGCCCTTTGTGTGCTGTGTGCTCTGACTTGCAGGGGTGCTGTGCTCAGCAAGGGCTTGTAGGGCTGTGGTGGTGCAGAAGCTGAAAGTGTGTATTGCCCTGGTGAGTTCTGCCACTCCAAAGGTCCAGGTGTCATAAGGCATGACTGGTGTTGGGCAGCTCTGTACACTGTCCCATGCAGGTTGGGTGGAGGAGTCCAGGCTAGATGTGAAGCATCGTTCCTTGTGCATGGCTCTCACAAACCAGGCAGGAGCAGTTCTTGGGCTGAAGTTCTCTGAGCTACTCTAGGCCTGCAGCAATTCAGTGGGCTCTGCACAAAATAGTTGGAATGACAAAAGCAAAATAAATCGTATTTAATGTGAAAGTGTCAAGAAATGAAGGATTAAAAGCACCAATTGTCCTTTATCACAAAGCTTAGAAAAGTGCATTTCACTTTCCTGTACCAAGTTGCATAGCAACACTTCATCTTTAGCAGTGCTTCCATCTAGAGAGCGTGGATGGAGGTAAATCTCGCATGCCTAAGGATAGACTTGTCTTGCCTCTGCAGCAACAGGGCCACCAGGGCCCAGTGAACTGCCCAAAAGCTCCATCAGCCCTAGGGCTAGGATGAGTCTTACACTTTGGGTCTGCCTCTGGGTCCTGTTTTCTCACTGAAGTCTCCTATCACCAGAACACTCCACCAAGGGAAGAAGCTGTTGAACTCCCATCTCCACACACTCAGGAGTTTTCCTTTGGCAGGTGAATGGTAAGCCACATAATTAAAGCTTGCTTGCTCTCAGCTCAGGCCCTTCTGTCCTCATGATGTGAGTGAAGAAGGCTCAGGCAGTTGCTGGTGATGCAGGAGTGTGTGAGGGTACTGATAAGCTTAGTCTGCGCCCAAATAAGGAAAATTTTTATTTCAGTTCTGTTTCATAGGTAAGATGTCAGTGAGCATTTGCTGTGAAGAGTGGCCATGCAGACATGCAGCATCTGGGAGGTTTATACCCTGTAAATGCAAGGGTTAGAGGTGTAGAAATGCGAGGAGGGAGCGGCATTTTGAGCTCCTTTCAGACTTCTGTGCAGGCTTGGGTGACCAGAGTAACATCAACTCTGGCACTTTGGGTTTTCACTGACAGGATGAAAGTCTTGAGCCCAGTCTGACCCTTAACTAGAACTGTGTTGGGAGCTCACCCAAAGACAGGCTGTGCCTCTGGCTGCTGTGCTGGGAGAGGAACATCAGCACATGGAAAGAAACTTCAATGTTTTGAGGAAGTCAAAACATTGAGTCAAAGCAGGTGCTCTGTCTCAGCACCTGGAAGATGTTACAGTTCCAGAACAACTCCCTACCACCAGCACTGCCAGCCCTCTATAACTATTTCTGAAAATCCTCTGGTTCAGATGAGTTCTTAGCTTTAGTGACCTGATTTGGAGAATTTAAAGTTCATTATTTCTACCTGTGCTAATGGTCTATGGGCATTACTATCACCTGTCTCGAGCTCTGACAGTGTGTGTTAGCCTGAAGCTCCAGCTGTACAGCAAGTGACATTTCCAGATTATGAAAGGCTGGGTTGGGAGTGCCCCAGCTACTGTGGCTTAAATCTGTATTTCATTAGCAACAAGGGCTCTGGGCTGCTATTTCAGGTGATCAGTACTGAAGCCAGTCCTACATCAGTGCTGCAGCACTGAGGGACAGCAGTTGGATCAGTCTGGTGTTTATGCCTTGGACTGTCATAGTAACAAACCCCAGGAGCAGCCCCTTGCTAGGATGTCCTGTGGCCTTGCTGGGATGTCACAGGATGGTCAGTGATAAACCCGTGCTCCAGCCCCAGGGCTGGACTGTGGCCAGAGGAGCAGCACTGTAGTGTTTAGAATGCAAGTTCTATTTCAAACCCCTCTGGAGCAGGAGCCTGCTCCTGCCAGCCAAAGCCCAAATTCCCTCCTCAGCCAGGATGGGGGTAGGGAGGGGGTGCTTTCCCTGGCTGTGGGAGGGGATCCCACAGACCCCGCTAAGCCCCTGAAAATACACACTAGGAAACCTGAGACTCCCACCTGGCCCTGGCCAGGGACCAGCCTGCCAGCTTTCCTCTTCTGAACTCTTAAAATAATCCCTGTCTCCCTGAAGTGCCAAAAGTGTTTGTAACAGCCTGAATCCAAGAGCTGCTGAAGGGAATGGGAAGGGGTGAGGGCACAGCAGAGGTATGGCCACCCTGCAGCTCACCAGCTCTCTTGAAAGGAGTAAAGTGCTGAAGATCACATTACCCGTGTCCCACAGCTTGGTGTCCCACTGCCTCCATCCCATCGTGCCAGGATCTGCTGTGCTCCAGGGCTATGGAGGAGCAGGTGCAGCAGGAGATGCCATCAGCCCAGCACACAGGTCAGTCTTTGGGCATGAGGCTCCAGAGATGAGATCATGCCAGGCTCTTCCCAGGCTAGAGGCCACTGGGACCTGTCAGGCTGTCCTCAGCTGCTCATTCAGTCTAAGAGCATTTAGAGATGTCACTAATATCTCTTGGCAATGGTTTTCCACAGGAGGCCACCACCCCATGCAGGAGGGAGAGGTGTTCAACACGCGATACCAGGTGCTGCACAAGCTGGGATGTGGCACCTTTGCCACTGTCTGGCTGTGCCAGGACATGAGGTGAGGGGCTGAGTGCCATTCAGGGAGGTGGGAAAGGATGGCTGATGTCTTGGGCAGTGCTGGACTCTCTTGCAGAAACAGCAGAGCACAGCCAGGGAGCATACCAGGCATCCCTGAGCAAAGGGAAAACCTGACAGCAAGATCAGTGGGGTGCAATGAGCAGAGCTGGTCCCCAGAAATCAAAGAATGTAAATGAAGTGGGATCAGGCCTTGCTCTGCACTTTCTTTTCTTGTTTAGACCCTGCAGTATCCGTGTTCTTTTTCTCTCCAGTCCCTTGCTGGTCCCTGGGGCAGTTGTGCTGCCAGATGCCAGCAGGAGGGATGCCCCATGGGCCTGGCATGCTGTAGACCAAGGCCAAGGGTGCCTGCAGAAGGGCAGCACCTACCCTGGGGAGCCCAGGGCTGGCTGACTGGGAGAAAGGGAAGTGCTGCTGGTCAGGGCCACTGACATGCATAGGCTGACAGCTGTGGTTCTTTTCCCAGGAGGCAGAAACAGGTAGCTGTGAAGGTTCTGAAAAGCAGGGAAGGCTTTGCTGAGACTGCCCAGGATGAGGTTGCTTTCCTCCGCTGTGTAAGTATATTCTGCGGGTCTGTGCTTTGCTCCAGCAGATGGCCACTGAGTTCAGGTTTGAGTATTAGCCTCATCATCCCCTCTGCCTCCAGGTCTCAGTCCAAGGAGCTAGGTGGGGAGTAGGAAAAAAAATGAAAGCTGAGGAATTCATAGAAATCACCCTGGCTCAGCACTGGCCTCTGAAACAGGCATCTTCTCCTTCCTCCATCATACTGGGACATGTTGGCTGTGTCCCACTTGCCCTGCCAGCCCATTTCTTTTAGCTGAGACTGAAATCCAGCATAAAGGAGGAATCTGCAGAATGATAAGGTGGATAATCAACAGAATAAGGTGGTAATGTTCTTAAGCAGGAGATGGGAGCATGTCTACTGTACCTGTGTCATTCACAGAGGAACGTCACTCAGATGACATTGCTGTATCACAACACTGATACTGAAGTAAAAGGAAATATCTGCAATAGAAAAAATATATGATGTACCAAAACACAATAAACATCTGAAGTCAGAAAGCTTCTTCTGGCCTCTGCTAATGGAGGTGGTAATTAGGTGCCTGTGTCTGGGTTGTAGCAAGTTGCCTTTGAAGTTGGCTTGAACTGCTAGTTCTAGAAAGCTTGTGGTTACAATCCTTCAAGTTTGCTCAAATACAAAGTTACATCAGCTTCAGATGAGTAAAAGCTATTAAATTCTGCATTTTAAATTACTCTGTGGCCTTTCTCCAATAGGTTTGAGAAAGGTTTAGTTAACACCTAAATCTGTAGGCCTTATCTAAAGGGAGATGAGCCAGATACAGTGATGCAAGAGGAAGTACCAAGTGGCACTAATTTAATGTAATCAGAGGGCTGCTTTTCTACACATCAGCACAACCCAGTGTAGAGAGTGAGCCTTACCCCTGATTTATTATTAATTCTGAGAGACATGCCTGCCCATTCAGCAACACACAGCTGTTTCCCAAGGCTTGTTCCCACCAGCACTGGGGGTTAGTGCCTGCAGAGCTGCCAAGAGAGATGATCTGGTCTCTGCTTCCAGGGCTGCTCACTTCTGCTGTGCCAGAACAAACCTTCTGGCACTGGTGCAGGTGGATCTGGCATCTGCAAAATGAGCCAAACCAAAACCCTGGCAGTTGTGGCCGTGAAGAGAGAAAAAACCAGCATGAATTGCTGTACCAGGATAAGTGCTCTGGGAGAGCAAGTCCCTGGTGCTCCTGGTCACACAGGTGTGTGGTGCTAGGGGTGCTGTAGCACCTGTGCCTGGAGTTTCACTCAACTCAGTACCCTGGGCCAACAGCACATGTCCAGGTGAGTATAAGGAAAGCTGAGCACAGGGTGCTGCTCCCACTGAATGCTCCCCTGGCCTGTTGCAGTTTCCAGCTGCAGATTTCTCGGGCCAAGGATGATGCTTATGTGGGCAGGATTTCTCAATGGACTTACCTTGAACCCTTGCAAGCCCCTGTGAGATTCAGTACCTGCAGCCCCCTGTAACAAGAACTGTTTCCAGTTACCCATGTGCTGTGTGAAGAACCATCTCTGCTTTGTTTTTGGACCTATTACATGCCGGGCTGGGAAGCCCCCTTCACTGAGCTCTTCCAGATGTGGAAGCTGCTTTCTACCCTGATAAGACAAGTAGCATTTGAGGGGCCAAAGACAGCCACAATGTCTCTGCCTCTCTGCAATTCCTTGAGGGAAATTGCCTGAGGCCTGGTGTGAGGCAAAGGAAATGGACAGCCATTGATGCTGGGAGCAGGGAGCTGTCTTCTTGGGGGAATCCCCTTCCAGCACAAGCAGGAGCACTTTCTGGGTCTGCCTGGAGAGAATAAGCAGCGGGAAATGTGCTAGATACTATCAGAAGGATTGGTGTGAGTTGTTTTGATATTGTGAGTGTGATGGTCCCACCTGGTCAAGAGCAAGACATACAGAAACTCATTCATGGTTTTCCTGAAGTTGTTTTCATGGGATTTGTCATGAAGTGCCAGAAGAGAAAGTCTGTCAGACAGGATAAAACAGGTGCAAGGTGTCCTTGCACATATATATGTCTCTAATTGCAGCTTTCTTGGAATCCTCCCCCTCAGGTAAGCTGCATGAAGAAGAAGGACCTGGCAGGAGAAAACATCGTCTGTTTGTTAGATGACTTCAGAATGATTGGAGAGAATGGTTTCCATATCCTTCTGTGGAGAGTGCTTTTCTGGGCCAGCAAAGCCTGGGCTTGCCTTGGAGAGCCACAGGATGGTGTAAACCTGAGTGCTGTGCTGCCATGAGGAGGATGAGCAGGGCTGTAGCTGGACCAGGGCACATGGGTGGGGCTGGAGTTGAGAGGCTGAATTAGGAGGCATTTGGTTGCATTGGTGAAAGGCAAAGGGTTGGTGGTAACACCTTTCCCTGTTAGTGAATCCCTAACTCTTCTCCACATGCCTGCCTGGTATTTGAGGTGCTGGGTCCTTCCATTCGAAGTCTGATGGGAAACTACACAGCCCAGGGACTGCCCTTGCCTTTTGTGAAAAAGTCTTTACAGCAGGTGAGAGCTTAGCTGCAATCAGGCAAGGGCACCAAGGGGCTGTTGGCTGAGGGATGTGCCACAGTCTTCCTCCCAAGGGGAAGGGCTTGGGTGTTACTGCCTAAGCCTGCAGCCTCCTCAGGTTTGGGAAGGAGTCAGGGCCATGAAGTGCCAAGAGCCTGCAGATGTACACCAGGGAGTCGGGCTGGCACTTCTGTTCCCATCAGCTCAGTAATCACTGGGTTCTCTGCTGCTTGTAGAAGTAGCAGGGGACAAACAGCCTGCCATAGTTCTACTTCTTGTGGGCAAACCATCTCTGCTGTTCTGCTGCCCTGAGAAGTCCCCTCTGGCAGTAATGCCAGACTGCTGGCATTTGCCTTGGCATCCAGCCGTGGGTGCTCTGTCAGCTCCAGCAGCTTTCTGCATGGTATCACTGAAGGCTGTCACGGTCTCCCTCCCATCTTTACATGAATTTCTAAATTGCTGATTTGATCTGGTTCTCTTTCCATGTTGAGGTTTCCCTTTGCAGAGCAAACTTTTCCTTCCCTTCCTGTAAGGATGTGTTGTGCCTATTTAAAAGAAGGTGAAAACTGAGTTTCTTCAGGGCTGGTTCTGCTTAAGGAATGGGAAACCTGAGTGAGACCTCAGAACAGTTAAAATTACTTTTTGCCTCTTGTGCTGAGATTTATCAGAAGTCAGCAATTTATCAGCAATCTTCACTTGCCAAGATGAAGATTTGCTGCCCTGATTCCTGTGCCCTTCTAGGGATACTAAGAAAGAAAATTGCTTCCTCCTTCATCCTATTTTCTGTAGTAGCCTCTCCTTTCTCTAAAGAAGACCCACTAACATCTGAGTAAGTGACACAAAAATGTAGTGGTATTACCTCTGTGCTTCATTTCACACTTAGGCTTTTGCTTGATACATTATCTGCTTTAATTGTAAAATCTCAGTTCTGTTTTCCCCCTTCAGATCAGCACTGGGCAATATTTACTTCTGATTCATTCCAGTTTAGTTATTTAAATATTTCCCCACATTTCACAGTTACCATTTAAGGCTGATATTTCCCTGGGGCTGGTGTTCATCCCAGAATAGAATTTGATAATACAGAGAATATTTACCAGTCCTTTATGACAGACCACAGTGTTAAAAAACAAACCTAAATCTCCCCATAGCTTTTCTCTGTTATTGATTTCTGATAGTGAGTGTTCATCTCTGGTAGGTGTTGTTTATCTCTCCCCTGTGACAGCCCAGGCTCTCCCTGCTGCATCACAAGCTGTTCTTTCCCTACATGGCTCTCCTGCAGGGCCCTGAAATCCTCTCTCTGCATTCACTCATGGTCTCTCCCCCTCCTGTCTGTGCTATCCTGTGTCATCTTCTTTCCTTGTATGATGGGACACCCTCCCATGCCTGTCATTGACACCAGTCCCTTTACATGTCATTGTCATTCAAATGGAAGCTGGGGCTGGTTATAATCAGTGGGAAGGCATAGAGGTTCTAGGACACAACAGCCATACAAACAAGAATGTTTTTTCAGGAGGAAGTTCAGCTTTGTAGTCATAATGCCTCCTCATAGCCCCATCTTCTTCCCATCTCCCTGGGCTTGCCCATCCGTGCTGATATCTGCGGATTGTCACGCTGCCTTTTGCTGTGTGTCACCCCAAACAGCCCTTTCCTCACTGGGCTGTCCAGGCCTCCAGTTGCTCCTGGGGCTCTGCTGCTGTGTGGGGTGCTGAAATCCTTGTGCCTGCTCCCATAGGCCACCCCAACAGGAAACCATTTATTGCCAATAGTTACCATCAGTGCCCAGACTGTCCCTGACTTGCACTCCCGCTGTGCCTGCCTCCTCTGGCAGCTGCTGGGGCAGGAGAGGCAGTGGGGACCCTCTCAGGGCTGGTGTGACAGTGCTGCCTCATTGCCCAGGTGCTGGCAGGGCTGCACTTCCTGCACAAGTGCTGCCACATCATCCACACAGACATCAAACCAGAGAACATCCTGCTGCAGGGACGCAGCAAAAGGCTCCAGAGGCTTCTCATGGATACACTCGACTGCAGCCAGGGAACAGAAGTGAGGCTAAAGGGAGCAGGTGAGCACCCCAGGGCTTTTTTAACAAAAAAAGTAATTAGGTGTTTATTGGCAGGAGAGAAATGAGAGGCAGCAGGTACAGATACCTTAGGAAAGGCTCACATCTCCTGCAACAGCCAGTACAGAACATTATAGCCAGCTTATGCTGCTGAAAGGCCTCTCCTTTCTCTGCTTAACACAAACACCAGGCTGGGCTCAAGGCACCTACAGAAATATGGTCCTGCAGGTGGGTTTGTGTGAAGGACAACTACAGGTCACACATATCTGTTAACAGCCCCACCACAACCTCGGAGCTCACTCTCAAGGCTTTAGGTACAGGACAGTTCCACGTGTCTGATGTTTTCAGCTACTGAAAGGTTTACGTACAAAATGGCTAGGTCAGAAAGCTGTATGACATTCCTGCTCTTTATTTCCCTCATTTCTGAGGTTTGTGGGAGACTTGTATGTGCTGCTAATCTTCAAGGCCTTCTGAGACATAATTTATTTGCACAGAATGGTGTGAATATTGAATAAGATGTAGGGCTGGAGAGTTTCTCGAGAGATGATCTCATCTCCAAGCAATGAGACCTTTCATATTATTCTTGCACTGTGCTCTCCTGTGAGCATTGCTCCCATGACAGTGTGGTTTTGTCTCTCAAACTCTGGGGCAATCAGGGAATGCTAAATTAGTGACCGAGCCTTTTGCTCGGAGCAGAAAAGCACAATATTAAGCATAGGCTGACAGCTCACTGTAAGACACTAAACCAGGAATTACCTTTTTCCGGGATGATATGGAAGCATAACCTCCACGTTGCTTGCCAAGCAGGCTGTATCCAAGGTCTGTGACAGCCAGGGTTGCTGAAGGCTGAGGAGAAATTACAGATGTTTTGGTTCTGACTGGTGCTCTCCTCTGGGCCCACAGTAATTTAACCTTGGTGCTAGAGGAACCTTGCAGCAGGACAGGAGCATATGGTCATACTGTTCCACTCCAAGCTACTGCTCTCCCAAACATTCTCTTATGTTTTTACTGGATACCAGGTCTTCTTTTGTGTTCCTTCAAAAAAGAGGGGTGGCATTTGATTTATGATAAGAAGTATTTAAGACCTTTTAGGCCAAGAAACTTTAAGGGAAGGCAGACGTGCCTCTCCTGTGGTAAGTGGTGTGTACCTGCTGGTTCAGAAAGACCTGATTTCTCTTTGTCCTTTCCATCTAGGAGGTGATCTTGGCAATCAGTTGGAAGAATCTGATTTAATGAGCATAGAGGTGAAAATTGCAGATCTAGGAAGCGCATGCTGGACAGTGAGTCTGCTCCAAGTCTCAATCCCATGACCATGTGGGATACTGTGTGCTTCTTTCCATCCCACACTGTGTGTCTGTCTGTCCATCTACAGCTGACCAGCTATTTCAGAGATGCCAGTATTGGGGAGTGTTATGTTTGGCACTCTGAGCTCCAAGCTGCACACAATCTTCCTGAGACACTGCCAGCTCTGGATGTTTCTCCAGCTTGCAGTTAGTCCCTGCAATTAGAAATTTAAAACTATGTTGAGTGTGAAATGGTGGGAGGTAGATTCCCACTGGTGTCAGTGGGGCCAGGAACATGCTGGCTGTGCCCTGCTCAGAGCTGGGAACACGCATTCATTTGTGTCCCCAATGTCCTGTCACTGCACAAGAAGCTTGTGACCACCAGCGTTGCCGTGACTGGTTTAGGGACACCAGCCACAGGGTGTTTGTTTCTGTTTTAGTACAAGCCTTTTTCCAAGGAGATACAGACCCAGCCATACCGTGCCCTGGAAGTGCTTCTTGGATTAGACTATGGCACCCCTGCGGATATCTGGAGTACAGCCTGCCTGGTAGGACTGGGGACAACACTGTGCGCGTAGGGGAGGTGACAGACATTACCTGGCCAGGGCAGCATGTCCTTAGCATCCACCTATCCATATAAAGAAAGCCTCCTTCCTGAGAAGGCAAAAGGGGCTGTTAGAACTCATTCACTTTAGGGCAAAAGTCTGCTGCTGGTACAACCCACATCTAATTTAGTTTAAGCTCTAAGGCTTACACTCCATGTAGATTAGCTCAGAGGCTTGCCTGCATCAGGCACATACTGCTTTTCATCCTGATGGAGCTAAAGGTGTTGTTTCACTGTGGTACAGATCAAGCCAGTGTGAGTATTTCCACATTTTAGGATCAGTTTTGTGTGGTTAAGAGGGCAATTGCTACTATCAGTTAGTGGGCAAGGAAAACTCCAAGACAGTTAGTGAATTAACAGTGCTACTCCATTTCCAGGCATTTGAAATGGCAACTGGAGAGCGTCTATTTGATCCTCAACCTGGGAAATACTTCTCCAGAGATGATGGTAGGACTCCATGAGTTTTATTCATTTCACTGACAGAAGTGTCACAGTCTGTATCTAAATTTATCTTCCCTCCCTTCATCTAGATCATGTTGCTCGTATTATTGAACTCTTGGGAAGAATTCCTCCTCAAATTGTTTTCTCATGGAACAAGTCAACAAAATTTTTCAGCAAGCCAGGTAAGAACTGGCATAAGGAAGTTTATTTTAAAAATCACTGCAGATCTCTGACACACTCCTACTCAGCTCATGCTGACCTCCCTCAAAAGTTAATCACACAATGCAGGCTACAAGCAGGGATGGAACACAAATGGAAATTTCATAAAGCGCAGTAACAATCCCTGCCCTGCCTATCTTTGCAAACCATGAGCATTCCAGGGATGAATGCAAAATCCTGGAAAATGATCATAGCAAACACTGAACAGGTAAAGCACTTCCATTCTTTCTCCTTTGGATATGGAGAAAATGGAAATACAGACAGGAAACTGCTCCATGCCAGGAAGGCTGAAGAGTGTGTAACAGGCTGCATTTCACCCATTCACTGGCAGAGAACAATGATGACCAGGAATGGGGCACTCATATCCTTCCAATGTGGCGGCTATATTTAGTCTTCTGATCCAACTGTAACATCTCTTCTGTTTTATTCTCCCCAGTTCCTTTCCCTTTGACTCATGAGTCTTGAAACCCTTCTTTGACCACAAGGCATCACATGACTCCACCCTTCTGCAATCTGGCCTATCATCCTTCTCTGCTTTCATGCTTACCAGGCTACCCACAGCTCATTCAGTGCTTAGCACCGGTCCCATGCTGGAATTTAACAAGCACTTCCCTGCACATCCTCATCCTTTGCTCTCAGTCATGTCTTCTATAGTGCTTAAAAGAAATGAGTCAAAACTAGTTCTACATTCACTCTCCCTGTGAACCAACCTGGCCTGACCACACATGCCTAACTTGAATCACTGTATTTACACCATGCACTCCCCAGGACGAGGTTGCTTCTTGCTCAGCCATACACTCTGCTGGGCCCCACAGAGCTGCCTGGCACATAACAAATTCAACAAGAGTGTCTTGCAAGCTCTGACGCTGAAATAGCATGATGCATCCGGGTGCCTGTGGGCAGGCACAGGGTACAAGCAGCAATGGCTCTGGCATGGTTATTCTGGGAACACTTTGTGCACTCTTGGCACATTCTCACCTAAGAAAAGTACTCAGGAACACGGAGACTCCGAACACTAGCTTGAAAAGGTGGTTCCTGAGAAGCACCCGAGCGCCAAACCTGCAAGGGGCAGCGCAGGTGGAGCTTACAGAGATAATTCCAAGAAGGGAAAAATCTTTCGGGATGCTTTGGGTTAATTGTGAGGCGAGGCGCGGCAGCCTCAGCCGTGCAGGTGTCACTGAAGCGCTGTGCCCACGCTGTTTCTGCCAGGCACGCTCCTGCGGCTCTCCCGGCTCTTTCCCCGTAGCCTCCCCGGCATCCTGGCGGACCGGCACGGCTGGACACCGCAGGAGGCGGCCGCCTTCGCCGCCTTCCTGCTGCCTGCGCTGCACTACGCGCCCGAGCGCCGCGCCAGCGCCGCGCAGAGCCTGCGGCACGCCTGGATCGCCGCACCGTGACCCGACCCCGCTGTCCCC
>VXAX01003292.1:174037-209811 GCA_013399835.1 Leptocoma aspasia | reverse complement strand
CGCCGCTGCCGCGGCTGAGCGCTCGCTCTCGCCGGCTGCCCGGGACACGCCGTGGCGCCGAGCCGGGCCTGGTGCCGCGCAGGGGCCCGGGGAACGGGCCGGCCAGGTAGGCACGGGCAGGCGGGAACCGGCCGTACCCGGCGACGGGAGGGAACGCTGGGGCGGGCGGCTGGGCGGACGGCCGCGGGGGCTCCTGCGCGGCCCGCGGTCTGACGCTCTGCTCTGCGCTGCCTTGGCAGCCCGGGTGGCAGCGCTCCCCCGTGCCCCCGGGGGCCCGGCCCGAGCTGACCCGGTCCGGCGCGGTGTGCGGGCATCATGGCGGGCCCGGCGGTGCGCGGGCTCGGGACGCTGGTGGCCGGTGCAGTGCCAGGGCCGGAGTTGGGGCTGGAGCGGCCGCGGGGTTTTGTCGGTGAAGGAGAGCGCCGGGGAAGCCCCGCTGCGGCCCGGCCTTCTCGGCGCACCCGTGTCCTCGCATTGTCCGGAGGGGCCGCGGGGGTCGTTGTCCGGCTCGGGGCAGCCTCCGGGCTGTGGCTGCCCGCCCCGAACAGCCGGCCCCTCCAGGCCTCGGTGAAGGCGGTGTTTGACCTGCATTTTCTGCTTTCTCATGGTGCCCGTGCGGCGCCTTCCTCCGTAACCCCCGCTCCCGGCGCCGGCGGCTGCAGCGCGGATCCTCCCGCATTTCCTCGCCCGTCACGGCGGCCGCTGCCGGCGCAGGGGGGGGTCCCCGCCGCGGTACCCGCGCCCCGGCCCCGCTCCGACACCGACGGCACCGGCAAGGTCACTGTCGACCGGCGGCTCGTCCTTGGGTGCCGGTGACCGGAGTTCACCGCCGGGCCGGGTGGGGAAGCGGCACCATGCAGTGTCTCGCCGTCCCGGGGGAGGGAGAGAGGCGAGGCCGCGTGTGGCCCTGTGGAAGCGGGGGAAATGGGTGTAGCAGCGAGGGGGGGGGTTGCAGTCCCTTCTCGGCCGTGTCCTCGTGTTCCTCTGACACTAGCTGAGATCCTGGGTGCGCTGCTGCGGGGGAAGAGGGTGTTCTGCGGGGCTGGAGAGGTCACGGGGTGCTGCAGGGCTCCTGTGGCTGCTGCGGGCTCGGGCCATGATGTAATGAGAGCGTTGGGGGTACAGCGGGGGCGAATCCCTCTCCTCGGGTGAGGGAAGAACTTGGTGTTGGTGTCTGATGGTGTGCTGGTACATTATGGATTTCAGGCAGTTGCCCCCACCCTGACTGGGTGTTGCTGCCAGAATCTAAATCCAAAAAAGGAATTTCTTATTTTTTTCAATAATCAGAGATTCCTCTTTTCACTTGTATAGGAAATACTAGGATTTCTTTTTTTTCTGCTTCTTGTGGTTGACCCAGGAAGTCATCTTGTTGCTGGCATTCAGGGTTTTTGTTTTTTTTTTGCTGTAGAGGTGCAGAGAGGAGGGTGTTGCTGTGCTCTGGATCCTGTGGGTAAGCGTTGAAGGCAGTGACAGCAGCTGCTGTTGGCTCTGGAGCTCTGGTTGCTATGAGAGAAGCTTCACTAGACTTGGCTGCTATCTCCAGGGAAGGACAGCAGAGCAGCCTCCATTAGTGTGGTGGTAGAGGGATGGCTCGCTCATGTTCAGCAAAGGACTTTACTTTTTGGGCTGTTTCCGCAGGCCTAAAGCAGGAGCAGGGCTATGTTTTGATCCTGTGGGACAAAAATGTCCAAGGTGGGTTTCATCACCGTTCTTGAGTTAATGGAATTGCATTAAAGTGTGGGTTGGAAACCCCAAGTTACCCTTTCCATATATTTTGCTCTGTGTGAAAAGTAGGGCAGCAAGAATTGATATGATCTTCCTGTGAAGTGAAGGCTGCAGTTGTGTCTTTTTTGAACTCCAGTCTCCTTCCCAGGCAGTAACAGAGCCAGATGCTTTTCTTATTGTTTGTATGTCTCCTTCCTCCCCTCCCAGCGCCTGGGCCCCACTTGCCTTATTGACTGGAATTTCTGCTGTGTGCAGTGGGTGTGTGCAGCAGACACCAGCCTGCTAGTGCTGAGGAGGGATTTTCCATTCACAGACCAGGGAACTGTCAAAATAAAGTCCCGACTCAACTTTGGGGCTGGAAGCAGAAAGTGGGGAGAGGAGTTTTCCTCTGCTGCTGAGTACGGTTTATTCTCTGAGCTTCTTACATGCTTGTATGTCAAAATGTGTAGGAAATGTTGCTCTGCTGTGGAATAGGGAGGTAAAACTCCTGTGAATAATGGGAAAGATTCCTCCCTTTCTGTTGAGTCAAATGCTTGAAGGAACAGTTTGCAGGAGGCCATTTTTGACGTGACTCTGTATTGTGGAATCTGCCAGCTCCCATCCACACTCTGTCTGCCTGACTGCAATAGCTTCCTTTTTTTTTTTTTTTTAAAGGAAGAATGAGTGCCTTTCTTATCTGCTTAACTAACCATTTGGCACTGGCCCCTGTCTGTATGACATTGTGCTGTCGAGTTGGAGCTATCAGCATATTCCAGTTCGTTTGTTAGAGATGAAACTGTTAGTTGAGGTATGCAGCATGGGAATACATTAGCATTAGAAAACACTGCCATCTTTGTAAACTAACACCTATCATGGGGAGCCCCTTGCCCTGGCCTGAGTTACCCAACTCAGAATTACTATGAGCTCGAAGCAAAAAATTCCAGGACCAGAATAATGTGAGAGAGATTGAAATATGCCCTTAAATCCGCTTGACTGGCAGCAATCATGTGGTAGATGCCAAACTCTGTGTAGCTTTTATATGTGAGGATCTATAGCACACAAATTGCCTCACAAGGTGGGGTGAGCAACTTTTAACCCCCCTAAAACACATCAGTCTCCGGGGCTGGATGTGTCTCCTGCTGCCTAACCTGGAGTGACATAACACCAGTACTGAACTCTGAATTTTGTGAGTATGAAAACTGCTCCTTGTTTTAATGAAATACAGAACGTGATCTTCGTGGCCCCTTAGTCTTTGTTTACAGTCTCTCTGTAGGTTGTTTACAGTCTCTCTGTAGGTTATAATGGGGAATTGGTCCATTGCCTCACATTCTGTTGGATAACTGGCACTGCTTTGACAAGGCCCTGGCTCTTCATTTTACTGTCAAATCCCAAGTGACCTGAAAGTAATATTCCTTAGCTAATGTTGTCTGATATTTCCCTACTGCAAGGTGGGGTGATGAAATCCCATGTACATTTGAATCACTTTTTAAAAAGAGCCTCGCTTACCACAAGATTTTATTTTAAAACTAACAGGTCAAAGTTGAAAAAAACACAGGAAAGGAATGGCATTGAACTGGAATCTCAGAACATGCAAAAGTTATGCTTTTTTTTCTGGAGGGAGAAAACCCAACCAGCAGTCATGGATTGAAGTTTTCCAAATGTTCCTTGAAGTAAAAAAAAAAAACCCCAACATTTTTAATTCAAAGTTCCAGGTGCAAAGTGTGCAAGGGAGAACTAAATGTGCGATGTCCCAGACATGTAATTTATTCATCTGTCCAGTCTATGCTTTCTCCCATTTTGGATGATCAGACTTTTACAAACTTGTGTTGAATGATGTGATGAGATAAAAATGTTTCTATCTATTCTGGCAATATTAAAACAAACATAATGACTGTTCAGAGGTTTGAAAATTCAAAAATCATTGTTCTCATGACATTATTGCTGTATTACAAAAGCACATTTGTGTTTTTACTCTGGTGCTGCTTGTGTGTGTAACTCTGAAATTTTGCCAATGAAATGCTGTGTTGTGTGCAGTGTATGAGAAAGATTGCAATAGGCAAAGTGTTCTTTATGTGTACAAGATGTAGTAGCAGTGCTTGAGTTGAAATGTTAAACGTGCTTAAGTGTATAGCGTGTGAGCTGTTAAGTCTCAGTTGCCCCTATGAAACTTAAGCTGCTATTTGATTTTAAAATAAAAATTGTGTTGTGTTTTACTTGTCTGTTTAGTTTTTTTTCCCCCTCTTCCAAACTAAATGAAAAATAGGTATGGGTATTACAGCTGTTACAGATTCAACAGCCAGTCTTTGGCTCCCATGACCGACTTGTGGCAAGAGTTAGTGCACAGTAAGTTTGCACTTGCATTGTTAGGGTTTTGTATAAATCTGGCTTAATCTAAACCTTTTGCTTATTTTGATCATGGAAAAAGCCCCAGACCATAATGCAGCAAGAGTTCAGCATTTTGAAACTGTGTGAGCTGAGATTTTTTTTTTTCCACTTTTTCCTTTTAATTCCTTATTGAAGTTGCTTGGGGGATCTTGGTTAGGGTTGGGTGGTTTTTTTTTTTTTTGGTGGGTTGTTTTTGGTTTGTTTTTTTTTTTCTCTCCACAGGATTTGCTATTTTGGTGGCAATTTTCCAGTATTCCTGTAGCAAATCAGCCGAGCTGCAGCCCCTGTCCCTGCCGAGCAGGGAGAATGTGCAGTGCTCCAGGCCTCCCTGCTGAGCTCACACAGGGGTGGGACTTGCTAAGCTGCTGAAATCGCAGCTAATGCCCACTGAGCATGCTGAGAAACAGTTTCTCAACTGCTCCTAGTTCAAATTTTTTTTTCTATAATTAGCAAAGATGCTCTTTGTCTTAAAGGATGATCTGTGGGACAAATCAGGAGGTTCTGGTTCATCGTCCTCCTTCCCCCCACCCGAGCCAGTGGTGAAGTAGTATTTTCCTGTAACAAAAATAGTAGCTAAAGGGATTTTTCCTCACTTCAGCTGAGGAGTCTGAACTTGAAAAGCTGTAGCCCAAAAAAAGAAATCTTCAGCAAATACTAGTCTTAATGCTATCTTCTGTTGCCACAAGTCCTATAGGAGCATCAATATGGTTGTTTAAATTGTAAATCTGCATCATTCTGATCCTTAAATCTAATTTAAATGCTGAAACAAAGAGAACAAACAAACTATATTTTAAATAATATATTTGAGAAATAAAGTATTTCTTGGTGAGTTTTATTTTCCTCCTGCCAGACATGCACAGACCTCAATTATTTTAATGAGCAATATGGGAAATATTCAGCAAAGTGTACTGATGTACTCAGACTTAAAGGTGGAAAAATGTGGGAGGATTTGTCAGCAGTTTGAGTGGCAAGCTTTTAGTGAGCGGGAGAAGTAATTTCTTTTGTGGTTAGAAATCTAATAGTCCCACATTGACCAAACATGAAGAAAAAAGGGGGGACTAAGAGAGAGGAACGTAGAAGAGTGGCATTGAGAAATGGTCAGGAATTTGACTTTTAGAGTGAAGTTCAGAAATGATCTGTTGTTTATACTAAAGTGTAATCCTTATAAACTTGATAACGTAGACAGGTCTTGCATTCCTCCCTGAGGGTCACAGAAGGGCTAAGTTTAGCAAAGGGGAGGTATCCCAAACACTCAGATCTATCTACTTTTCAAGGCAGCAAACTTTTCTGTTTTCATCCTGTTCTAAACAAGCCTAGTTTTTTTTTTTTTCAGTTACAAGCAGCCTTTTGAGGCAGAATGTGAGTTAGCTTTAAAACCAAAATGCCCTAAAATATTTCAAAGTAATTTCATAGTAGAAAGGTCACGGTGCTTTTGATGTGTTCATATTTAGAACATGATTACAATTGCAATCATACACATTGACAAGAAGATATTGTCTGGATTTGGTAGCTGCTCATTTAGTGACTCAGGCCTATTCCTGTTGTCCTCAGAGAACTCATACCAGGGGTTTCTTCTGTAGCCTTGCTGATTTACAGGACAAAATGTTTTCAGTGACCCCGCCAGCAACCTGGAAAACGGTTTGAAGTTCTTTCTGATACTTTGTTTCTTTCTTGACTGTAGAGCAAGCAGTTTGAAATGCAACTGGTTGATAGGGAAGGCGTGTGAGACCCTGCCACCGAACTTTTTAACAGAACATGCCTGCTGCTACTGATTCAGGAAAAGAAAAAAAGAGGATGCAGCTTGGAGTTTTAGTTCGTTGGCATCAGATTATGTGGCCTCTTGGTTTTGCATGACTTTGAATCATGAAAATAAGTGGCAGAGAATGTTTGAGGATTATGTTGATGGTCATATTTGGATAAGGAAGCCCACATAAGACAATACTGCTCACACTGTAGGACAGAAAGTCGCTTCTTGCTTCTGGGAGCAGAATATGGGAAGTGCAGAGGTTATAGCTGGTGGAAGGATGGGACCAGGAAGGCTGAATTTTTCATCACAGCTCCAGGTAGTGCAGGGAATGGGAACAGAGGCATATTTTTCAGTGTGGTCATGTTTCCCAGCACTGCCTCTGCCCAAATTACATCTTTCTGGGAAAGCTTTAAGTCAGGTTTTAGGACTGGAACCCCTGCAGGATGCTGGTGTGGAAACGGCTGCCAAGGAGCAGTTCTCTGCTCTGTTTTTTATGGGAGAGAGTGAGGAGGTGAGAACGTATCCTTGCTTGTAGGCAGGAAGGAGTACACTGGGAAAAGTTTGAGAACCAGTGATTTGGGAAACTGAAATGCCCTGGGGGTTCAACATGGAGCCCTTAAAATAGCATGCCTCAACCTGAGCTGCACTATCAATTTATAGATACTTAGAAGAGTACACAAGCATTTTGCATTTGTGTGGCCTTTAACTAAAGACACTAAAGTATTATTTGCTGTGTTTCAGTGGCAGTGAATTGGAATAACTTATAATGTTACAAGAATGCTTTCAGTAATGTGGCTGTAGATTAACTTTCACTACAGCTAAGATCTGGAAGCTTCCTGTATAAATACATCTGAAGTGAACCTTTGAAGAAAAGATGACTGCTTGATTGAGTTAAGTAGGCTGTGTTTGACTGTAGAGGAGACTGGCTTGCTGGTTCAAAGTTCTCTTGCAGTTTTATGAACTTAAGGATGTTGGGGTTCAAGATGGCCTGGAAGTTAAGAGGGAACAAGGATATTTGCAGGGTGAAAGTCAGGTTCTGAGCTTGTCACAAACTTGCTTTGTTGTGCAGTTCTTCTAATTTCCACCTCAGGGTTTGCTTGTATATGGAAATTTGTGTGTTAAACTGGAATGGATGTTTGTGATGCACAGTATATTCATTGTACAGCTTTGTGCAGGTTTTTGCTGCACAACAGTTTTCCATGGCAGTTCAGGCCGACAGCCCTGTTCTTCCCAATGTCACTTTTGCTGCTGTTCTGGCCCATGCCTGCCCCAGTAGTGAACTATTCAGGAAGATTACCATTCAGAAAAGAAGTGCATTTCATTTTTGAAAGGAAGAGTTTTCTGCTGGCTTCTGCCTGAACTGCTTGACTGTGGGGTCAGGTTAGCACCAGTGCAGGGAGGGATGGGGAGGCTGCACTGAAGCCGTGCCAGCTGAAGTCAGCTTGAAACTATTGCAGAACTGCACCCTGCGAGCGAGGTTACTCCGGGTGAAGTTACACGAGACAGCTGAGCATATCCAACTGCTCTGCTGCTGAATGGGGGAAGTTTTGTTCCCCCTTGCTCTCTCACCCAACGGGGAGTTCTGCCTTTTTTGTTTGCCAGCTCTGGTTCCTGCTGGATTCCTTTTCTGAACTCCTCCAGCTTGCTAACCCAGCAGAAAGCTGTGTCGGGGTTATTTTATGTTTTAGGTTTTGCTGGATTATTTTTTTGCCAAGATAGTGAACTGAACTGGCTCACTGAGAGACTTGTCAGGCATCCAGAGCCCTCACAAAATAAATAGGGGAGAGCATATGGGTGGAAGTGCAGAGGATGTGGTGGGGACCAGAGAAGGGGAACAGGGTCTCCGCCTTTCGGTGCCACGCCCAGCGCGGCCAGCTCAGGCTGTCCCTGTAACTTCACACTCCTCTGGAAGGAGAGTGAGCCACCATCCACTGCATGCTGACAAACCTGTGCCAGTCCCTGAGTTTGTGCCCTTGATCACTGTGTGTGGAGTGCTTTGTTTAGACAAACCCTTAGTTCCCTGCTTGAAAATTGGTGATGTAGTCTTGCCTTCATCTGTTCTTGTTTGTTTGAGAAGCTGGTCAGATGTGATTTTTAATGTAGGCTTGATCTGTGATGGTGGAGAGGTGTTACCATCTAAGCTTGGTGCTGAACTGTTTCAAACCAGCAAAATAATGTAGGTATACTTTTGCAGAAAGTTAATATAGCTGAAAGCTGGAGTGATGGCTCATTTTGAAAGATGGCAAAAAGTTAATTAGTATAAAAATATTACTAATCTGTGTAAGTAAATGCACTGTACAATGTTTCTTACCTTTTTTTTTTTAAACCTAGGAATTAGAAAGTCTTTGTTTTGTATTTATTTGCCAGTCTCTATGGGTAATGAAATACCAAGGTGTGCAGAAAATTACAAATTACTGAAGATACACTGTCAAAAGTATAAAAAAAGATCATGGCATGAATTCCATGTAACTTCACTGAAAATATATAAAGTATGACTGGAACAACACAAAAATGTAATTCAGCTAAGGTCAGTTGCAGCAGAAACTTCAATTCTATTTCTTTAATATGGAAAACTTGGTTATACCAAATTTGAAATAAAGCAATTGTCTGCACTGCAGATTCTGTTGTGTGCTGCTCTGTCTGCTCACTGAGAGCTGAGGCTTTGTCTCGTACCTAGTGAGACTACTTGGTCTAACAGAACTTGAGGCAGCATTTTGGCTGTTTGTGTTTGAATAAAGGTATTTAAATGTTAGCATGTCATGACATCTCCGAACGTGTATTGCTGTGCAAAAAAAATTCATTATGGGTGTGAGCAGTATGTCTCATAAGCAAGAAATCTCATCTGTTGCAAGGGTAATCTTTTATTAATGAAAACCTTTGCAAATAGCCCCAGATCAATCACTTTGGCATAAGGGAACCAAGCAGAGTGTATGTGCTGTCTTATCTTTACAGCCAACAGCAATTGTTCTGACTTTTTCAGTGTGGAGCTGAATGCCCAGGTGAGCACTGGGGTGATGTGTACGGAGAGCTCTGGGGACTCCATCTGAATGCTTGTGTCTGCTCCCCGCCCGTGCCCCAGGATAAGGACTCAGGGTTGGAACACATCGTTTATCTGTGACAGTGGCTGGGCAGGAGGTGGAAAGTTAGACTAGGACGTTGCATTTTGGGGTATGCCATCCCAAATCTGTCTCTTTAGATATGTCACTTATCAGTAGGAAGATCTCTGCTGAGGTTAAAGCTGTGACTTGTGAGATATGCAAAGGAAATACCTTAACTCTACCCTGCAGTGGTACTCTTTGGAGGGGCTGTTTCTTGCATGCTCTGTCTGAGGTGGGAGGCACTTGGATGCCCAAGTCCCATGGCTATTGGCATTCTTTTCACACCTATGGAAATCACCATTACTGCTCCTAAGAGTGGTGCTTGTTACCTTTCCAGCTTAACTCCTGAAACACTTGGAGCATGTTGTGGGTCACTCAAAGTCAAGAATCTGAGCACGGAAGTGTTTGCATCTGACAACACAGGTTTGATTTCTGGTCGATTCTCTTTGGCCACTGCAGGTTCAAAGTGTCCTTTATGAAATGTTCAGGTACAGAATTTGTAAGAAGATTAAAAACTCAGAAACTGGGAAAAGACTTTCCCCACAAGCTGCCATGGAACAGAAGAGTTGAATTTGATGTGTCACAGTTCCTGTTTCCTGCTCCTGCATTTCTAAGTCTTACATGTGCAGACAGCAGTAATAAATTAATAACGAATAAAGCACTAGCATGTTCTAAAAGTGAGACTATGCATTGAAACCTGCAGTCATTAGTTAAGCCTCTCTTGGGTGCAGCTTGGGACTGTCAGCTTGAAACTGGTCAGCAGAAATTTGTTGAATCACACGTGGAAAGAGAATCCCAGGGACAATGAAATGGGATGTCCAAATGTTGATGTACGTTCTATGGTTTTTGCAGAACTGTATGAAAGTGTAACCAGGATGCTCTCCGTGAAATCCTTTGCTTGAATTTTTTTTTAAACAGTGTTGCACAGCAGAGATGGATGGGGAGCAGCCTGTTCTTGTAAGCAAAGTTTGTAGCTTTCTGTTGCTCTCCCAGTGTCAGAGTTTAGGCGTCATTCCTTTTTCTGAGTAATAGTGAAGCAGTCTATTCCCATGAGAGTCACTGGGCTGAGGCAATATTTGAAAGGAATTCTAAAATTTTCAGTTTCACATGAAGAGAAGGTTGTGAAGGAGGAAAAAAGTGGCTTTGACACATATTCAAAAAAGGATGGAAACTTTTTGCTGAATTGTTGATAGATGGTTGTTACTGAAATGGTACATGAGTTTAAAATGTAAAAATTAATCTTGAACAATGGGACTTTCTATGAAATTCTGTTAGTACTGAAAAGGTATAATTTAGCTTAGGTTAAAATCTCTGAAGTTACACTGATCATCTCTGATTTTTGGAGTCTGCCACTTCCCTCCCAGGATGCGTGTGAGGGTCCTTAGCTTTTATTGACCAGGAATGAAATGTGTGAAATGGCCAGTAACTGAAATTTTTTTCAGGTGCTTTTTGCCCCTGAAAGTTCAAGATGAAATGCTGGCAAGATGATGTGTCTCCACTCCTGTTCTGCTTAGAACTAGCTGTAGCCCTGGCTTTCATGTCTAGAAGCACTGTATGACATCTCAGGAGTGATATTTTGATGTTACTGATAAAAATATTAAGGCACAAAAAAGGAATTGGCTCACATAGGATATCTTATAGGCAGTGTGGAGGTACAACATGTTTGGTTTGGGGGTTGTTTTGGCTTCTGGTCTAGTGGTGCAAATAGCAGTTTTAAGTGGCTCTCTCACCCACACCAGTCATCACCTCTGCCTACATATCCATGTTCTGTAGTGTTGTGTTCCTTCTCTATAAATCTTCAGTTTCTTTCAGTAAAGCTGTCAGTGGTTTTAATACTGCTGTTAGTAGGTGTGGTGGGGAGTGCATTACGTAGTGGATACAGGTGAAAACATCTGTATGAGTTGATGATGGTAGTATGAGCCAGGGTGTTTTCCCTGCCTGTTTTCACTAGCTTTGTAATGCTCCAAGGTAGTTTGGGTTATGAACAATGCTGCTACTGATCTGTAGCCACAGGACTGATAAGCTCTGTAAAGGGGCCTTCAGAGTACTTTGGCAAACTGTGTGTGCATGTCTAGTGCACACAAAGTCTATCTGCATTATTCAGGAAGATAATTCCTGTCTGTGCTGTTTTCCTTCTGTGTTTAGATCATTCTCCTATCCAACTCTTACCCAGCTGAGGTCTCAATAGTTCTCAGTTTTTCCATAATGACAAAATCAAATTAGCCCTATGATGAGTGGTGCATGTGAAATTCCTTTTGGTTAAAGCACATGGCCCTGAATATTTTCTGGCTGGTTTTTTTTTTTTTTTTTTTCTTGTGAGAATTCAACATCTTGTGTTTGAAAGAGAAAGGAGAAAAGATGCAGATGAGGAAATGCTGCTGTTTAAGGTACAGGGAGGAATGCCTAACTTGTTTCTAGAACATAATCTGTCCAGATGTGACTTAGTCATCTTCAGTCTTATATAAAATGCGTCCAATCTGAATAGCTGAGCATCTCCCTCCTGAATGCGGCAAACCTTTTATGCTCATGTGAAGATGTGAAGCTGTAACAGGCGCACACCATCATCTTAGGAGTACCTTCGTACTTGTGAACCTGCAGCATCCATCATACTGTCAAGCCTCATTTACTCATGTGATGGGATTTTTTTTTATTTTATTCCATTCCACATTTTTTTCAAGCTTAAAGAGATTCCTTGCTATTGGCAGAGAATACAGCACTAATAATTCCAGACAGCAGAGCAGAGAACGTAACGTGAGAACAAGGGTGACTCTTGAATCAGAGTGAAGGTTTTGTTCATGTCTGACAAGGCCAAAAATTGATGTTTGAGGAAGAATGTAAGGTGAGGAGATCACAGGATCTTGGGTAATGTCTCTAATTTCAGTGTAGTAGTTCATGCTGTTACATTACATGCAGCCCTGCTCTTAGTCACTTGGATTTCACATAGCTGTCCTTCAAGGAAAGGGGGATAACTTGACTATTATGAAATGCTTTTATATGGATAAGTGTATTTCCACACAAGTCCTTTGTTTATATAATTATTGAGGTTTTGAAGGGGTGGGGGAGATTTTTCTTAGTGACAAGCAGGAACTTGTAAGCTTTGTGGGAACTGGCATATGAGTTGAGATATATTCTGTGCTAGTTAAGGGATGATGGACAGCCTTGTTTAGGTAGTCAAGAAAACTGGTGTTGTGAGTGTGTTGTTAAATAAATGTATTGATAAAGAGAGGTGCTGATAAATCTTATGACTGTGGACATGGAAGATGACATTTTAAATTCTGTCAATACATTTCCCATTAATACACATTTCATGATACTGGGGAAGCTGCCATCTTCAGTCATACATGTATGCAGGGGAAGGTCTCCTTAGGAGGGGTACTTAGAGCTGTGCTTCACTTGGGTAGTTGGAAACATTCTTCAAAGTCTTCTGAGAAAGTGTTTGATGTCATTTTAGTTCTAAAAAAAAGTTGTACAGTTTTTTTCATCAGAACTACAAATACACTTTGCTCACTGTGAAGACTTAATGACTTGGGTTGATGCTGCTTGGGGACCTCAAGGCTGTAATGTATTGCATGATTTTTGTGGTAAATCCATATACTGTTTTTCAGGCTGTGCTTGACAAACATGGCCTAGCTCTCATGTAAGCTGCAATGCCAAGTGTAAAAATGACTAGGTGAGATTTTCCAGTCTTTGTTAGGTGGAAAGTCACATCATCAGAAGGTTATTTTTGGCCTTAAAATACATAGTTACACAAAGACTTAGTGGCCTCAGAGAAGAAATGAGCAATGCCCTGAGCAACTGATCCAAGTTGGCCCCTGCTTTGGGGGGAGGGAGACAGTATTTCAGTCAGTTTGATCTTCAGTTAAACTGACTGAAATACTGTCAGTCAGTTTAATATTTCAGTCAATACTTCAGTGGTCCCTTCAAATCTGGATTATTCAGTGGTTGAGTGCAAGAATGGGTGTAGGAGGTCTGGGGGGACATGCCTGTTTTAGGTGGAGAGGGCAAAAGATAGGAGGAAGAAGGTTGTACTCTGATACTGGAAATGTTTGTGCTGGAGAAATTGCATTAACAGTGGAGACCTGAAATATCTGAGACTGGAACTTGGCAAGGACACGCCTATCTTTATAGATGGTTGTGAGATGAAATGAGATTTTAATTTACTGCTCTTGGGATTCTTTTTATCTGGATAGCATAAAATATTTGGTGATTCTTGATCACTAGAGAGGTGCTAGCGGGATAATAAAGTATTTTTAGGGATTGTTTCGCCACATTTCAACAAAAGATGTGAATCCATCCAGTTGCAAGGTGATGCATTTGGTAGCAAAACTGCAGACCCACCTATAAATTGTGAAACAGCATTTTGGAAAGCAGTAGCTCAAAGGGCTTTAAGGTCTTTACAGCTTGTTGCCTCTACATTGTACTTGGGCCATTATTTTATTTAAAAGGGTTAATGTGATTCTTGGGCATATTGAAGAGGAGGAAAAAAAAGTGGGGGAAAGGAATGTGAAGCAAAATAAGTAATCTTATAAACACAGCAGTGTTGAGACTGATACTGGAATTGAATTTTGGTTTCCATGCTTCAAGAAGAATGCCAGTGTATTTGGAGAGAATTCAAAGGACAGCTGCAGAAATGATCCAGGGACTGGAAAATAAGCCTCATGATGTGAGGTTTAAAGGAGCTCAACTTACTCAGCTTATTGAAAAGACAATTGAGAGAGGACTTGATCTTTCTGTAAAAGGACTTGTGAGATTTGCTGACAAAGGCATAGCAGTATCAACTGAGGTTAGACAAATTCAATTTTGAAGTAAAATTTCTTAGCGATTATAGTAATTAGACATTGGATTTGTTTACAGGCAAGGGGAGAGGAGCAAACATTCATCTTAGTCTTCTACAAAAGGCCCAACTTACTTCTTTTTGGAGAAAATATATTGCGATTTATTTTTTTAAATTATGATAATACACTTTTCCTGACACTGGAGTTTAAGAATCTTTGAAGATTTTGTGCCATGATCAGTTGGTGCAAGTTCAGGTACGTGAACTTGCAGTCACAGCCAAGATCATGAAATTAAGATGAATTAGAGGAGAAATAGTTAAGCTGGTGCTAGAATACTGCCTTGCATAACACACATAAGATGTGAAGTGAACTCTGAAATTTAATGCTTTGTGGTGTGCATCATTGGAACGCAGCTCTTTCCCATACTGTGTTGCTTCAGATGTTTAAGATATGGTTAAGGATTTCTGAAAGCCCCTACAGAGAAGTCCTGATGTAACTGTGTACACTCACTGTATTCAGATGAGCATTCCTGCATTCTGGTTGGCCGCAGCAGAAGTCTGTAAATCTTTTTCATCCTTTTTTAGAAACAGTATGAAAAAAATTACGCAATGGCAATATGATTATAATTCCTCTGAGAGTAAGCACAAACTCTCCTGGTAGGTTTCATTCTTAAATGAATGTAGGATATTCTCTATCTCTCGAGTTAACTGGACTTGTTCAGAAAGTTTGTGTTTGAAACAAGTAATTGTAAGAAGTGGTGTTCTAATGGCACTTGTTTGCTGGTTTTCATGCTGTCCAAATGAGAGTACTTTAGTAATTCTACTTGTCCATCACTTTGTAAATTCACCTGGGGAATTGAGTGACTCAGTTTGGTAATAGCTCCAGATCATGCTTCTACTTTTTATTTGCAGTTGTGCATTCCACCACTCCCTTGACGGCTGCCAAGTTTCTATATTTCCATAGATTGCCTTGTTCCAGATGCCTTTGCAGACATGCAGAGCTCTTAAATTCCCTTCTGGTAGCTCTCAAAATCTGCTGCTTTGTGCAGGTAGAGCTCTCCCAGTTGGTTCTGCCTGAGTGCATGCTCGTCCTTGCCTGTGCAGAGGAGGACATTGAGCTACCTGGGCTGCTCTATTCTCCTGTGCAGCTGCATTCCTGCCTCTCCCCTCTTCCTCCTCCAGGTCCAGTCAGGGAGGAGCCCCATTGCTGTCACCTCTGCAGCTGTGCAGTAAGAAAAGGCTTCTATGTCCTATGGAAGAAAAGGCAGCTGAACATTTTCTGAACATTTTCTATCAATTTGTCACATAAATTGTGCTGTTTCTGAGGTGGGAAAGTTGTTGTCTGGCAGCTGGAAGTTTGCTTGCTTAGGGCTAGAGGGATAGCAAACTGCAGGAACGTGTTAGGGCACTACACACCCCAAAGCAAAGACCTCCAGCTTCGAGATCAAGTGCAGCAACCCCTGCTACTCACCTTGTCCAGACAGCCCTGTCTGCCTTAACCTGCAGGAGCAGCTCGCAGGAAGTGCTGCACACAAAAGAGGTTGTGAGGGCTTAGTTAGGAGTAGGGAAATCTCCCTCTTCCTTGCCTTCCCTCTCAGATGTGTCATTGTCCCCCTCTCCACACATCACGAGGCTGATGGAGAGGACCTGCTGGAGGAGGGCTGTCAGTCTGCTCAGCCTGAGCAACTTCTTGCATTTCAACCTCTTTGTTTCATCGTGTGGTTGTACATACATGTGCTTAGTTGCATTTATGATAATCATGAAAAATATCCTGAATGTATTACTCTGCTCATAATTCAACATTCAAAAAAGATGGAGGTAGCAGATAGCATTACAAAGATGTGTTACAGAACCACTCACTCAGCATCGCTTTCCTGTGAGCTCTATGTGAGCACTCTTGGCCAACTGTTTGATGTCAATGCTCCTGTGTTACCACCCACAAGCAGTTAAGGTAGTTGATGGTGTGCTGAGCTCTTCTTAAGGGAAGAAATTACTAATTTATGTGCAAGTCATCAGAAATAAATCAGGTTTAAGTGATTTTTTTCTTTTTCCAGTCACCAGTTGCAGGTGTTTTACTGCTAATTTCTGGTCATCTGCATTTACTTTGAAAATGTGTTCAACTGGATTATCTGCTTTTTATCTTGTTAATAAAAAAAATGGGCTATTCAAAAAAGTGATTGTGGCTCTCAGCACTGTCTCACCAAGCTTTCCATTTCTTGCCAGCAGTTAGGAAATAGGTATTTGTGAGTTTCCTGAATAAGCATTACACCTTTTTCTCTGTGGTTGTAAGAGCAAGTCTGTGATTATATTGTTTTAAAAAACCTTACCAAAATTACTTATAAAAATTTTTATTCCTTAAATCTGGTTGGGCCAATATATTGTTGGCTGCTGTCTTATTTTGTACATCTGACAGAACTACTGGGTGAACATCCACTGTACATGGAGGATCCAACATGCAGAGCTGGGGCATGCCGAATCTGTAGTACCTGCATTTTGGGATCAGTGCATATCTTACCAGTGCCAAAATACTGTATAATGTGAGATGCAAGTTATCCAGAAAAGTGAAACACGATAAAGAACATCTCTTGGACATTGTTCAGTATCATTGAGTGGTTGGAAGCCCCAGAAGGGGAGCTAAGGGGTTTTGGCTGATGCTGCCTTTGGGTCTCATGATTGCTCTCCACCACTGTCCTACTGATTCAGTCTGCTCTCTTACAGGTTTTGTGCTGTGAAAAGCACAAAACTTGCCAGAAATGTGTGAGTTTGCTGGGGGTCCCAGAACCATCTTATGTGACCAAGAGTGCAAGTGGGCACCAGGTCCTGGGCAAGTGCTACAGTTGGTGATGTCTCCTAGAAAGGTGTCCCTGAGAAGGGGATGTGGTGGGACAGTGCAGCAGGGGGAGCCTTGAAACCTGTCACAACATGGGAAAATTGCCAGAATCCTGTAAAATTCACTGGATTTTAATGCATAATAGTAGATATGTAGCTCATTAATGGATCTGACTCTTGCAGCACGGGTTGCAGATATTTTTGTCACCTGGTTTCTCACTCGAGGCACATCGGACAGACCGGTGTTTGTGGAACGCCACTCAAGAGCGTTACACAAGCCTGGAGTAACTTCCTTACAACGCAGAGAAAAATGTATTTGCATGATCTCGAGCCCAGGTGCGAGGCTGCAAAACTTGCCAGTCACAAACCACAGAGGCCAGGTTGGAGCTGGAATGACACTCGGGGATGGTTTGGGAAGGGGGGAAGGGTCAAAACGAGTCCTGTAATGGAAAGCAGGGCTGAACCTTCGCGTGGGAGCTGCGGCTCCATAATTGCCACAGTGTGATGTTGCCATGGCTGCCCGGGCAGTCCCTGCGTGGTTTCCTGATGTGTGAGAGCAGGCCGAGGCTGCCGGCGAGCGCAGAGCTGTCCTACGTGTTTGGGGAGCTCAGGCGTGCGCTGGCAAGCCGCGGTGATGGGAGGATCCCTGTGTGGGAGATTGGAGGCTTTGAGCTCAGTCTCTTCCCCATCTCTTCCCTCCCAACAGATCAGAGAACGAGCTGTGATTTTTGCAGGACTTTAAAACACCTTTTTTTTTTTTTTTTTTTTTTACTTCTCTCTCTCTCCATTGCAAAGTTCTTCATTCTGCCTTAAGCCGGGGTCATGCCAGGAGCGAGGCTGCAGTGCGAAATGGAGAATCCTGGGGGCACGAAGGAAGGCCTGGGGGGGCTTGCCGGGCCCGGGGGCCTCTGGCATGTTTTGATCCGAGAGCCTTTGGCTGCCTTGCCATCTGCATAGCCTGTGAATAGTTTTCTCTGGCACAGACCTTGTTCCTTAGTGTTGCATCATCTCTGGGAGAAAGGCCAGGTCCGGAGCCCCAGCACAAAGGCTTTCTGAAGCCGATGAAGCTTGTTCTGTGTGCGGAGCGTCTCTCTCCTTCCTGTCGTCCTTTCCATGAGATTCCTGAAGCGTCCTCCGTCCGAGAGCCCCCTCGTCAACAGCTGCTTTTTCTCCGCCGCTTCCTGCACACCTGGCTGATGCAACGTCTGCCTTGGAAGCGCTGCTGGAGTCTGCTCTGAATCTGGGTTGTTTGCCCCGGCGGGGAGTGGCCGGGCAGGCAGCCTTGTCACGTGGAGGCCTTAAATAGATGTATAAAGGACGTACAGCGAGACCTCGAGGCACAGGCAGAGAGCATTTAGTGGGATTATGCAGAAATCTTTTTTCCGATACTAGGACTGGAGGTTGCAGTCCTGCTCCTGGCAACTTGTTAGTGGTTAGCCTTCCACTGGTTGTAAGTTCGGGATACTGCTCTGTGCCAGTAAATTCTGCTGATTCCCCTTCTATATTCAGCGACTTCCCGTGACTCTGGACTGTCCGAATTCTCATGGGAACTGTAATTCTCTGGCTTTGGAGTTGATCCTAGTTATTGCCCTTTATTGCTGAGTTTCTCTCTGACCTTGCATGTGGTGCAGGCTTTTCTCTCTGAAATACCTTCAAAATGCAATTTCAAGGTCTAAAGCTTTTTTTCTTTTGGGGGGGGGGGTTGTCTAACCAGCTTTTAAATTTAAGGTTTGTCTACTTAGGAAAGTTTAATAGTTGCATGGATAAAACCATTCGTGTGAATACTATTGGCGTCCACAAGCAATAAAATTTAGGACAAGGGAGCACTTTGGTCTGCTAAGATTAAACCAATGTTATTTACATTATTTAAATTAATCTTGAGCCTTACTTAATCTGTAGCAATTTTCTGGTGTAGGCAGGTCTCTTAAAACCTGAAAACTTAGGGATATATATGGACATGGTGTGGTGGACTGAGTAGTGGTGTTTCCAGTATTGCTGTTCATAGTTATCAGCCCCATTGCAGAAATTTATTGCCCATAGAACAGTGCCTAACAGGGGGATATGTATTTTACCTGTTTCTGCTTTTAGTCCGGTCTTCTTGGCATCAACTGCAATTGATGACACATGGCAGTGTTTCCTTCCTGCCACCTGTTTTGGCAAAGACTTAGAGGAGATGGTCGCAGCAGTAACATCAGCTGCCACAGCTGGATTCACTGGAGGTTGGTTGTCAAACTCTTAATCTCAGAGTATGTGTTCTGAACCTTTTTGTTTGCATTTTTGTGACATACAGACATTTGACTGTTCTTCTTCACCTCATAGGAAAAGAGGGCAGCAACCTCACAGTATAGGACCAGCATAGCAATTAGGATGTGTTCCCTGCACTGCAGAATCATTTTGCCCCATGACTGTTACAAAATCAAAAGTTTGTGGAACTGGAAGAGAAAAGGGATATTTTTCCTCTTTCCTGTTCCATGTACTTTAGTAATTTTTGTGTCTTCAACTATGGTGCCTTATGTGTAATCCTTTTTTTCTCTTGTATTACTATATATTTTCCAGAAAATAGTAGAGAACAGTATTTGCAAAAATAAAATGTAATAAATATAATAAAATATACTAAATTTAAAAATACAATTTTAAATGCTTCAGTGTTAGAAGAATTCGTCACCTTCACCAGCAACTGGGAATGGTGTGAGATAGGGCCACTGTAAAGCAATGTTTTTAACATAGAAAGGGCTTCTTTTTGAGTCTGTGGGATTTTTCTGAATTTCACCACTATTTCTGTTATTCTTTTAATTTTATTTTGATGATTTCAAATGTTCATAGTGTTGTGATGTTTTCTTGAAGACTTCCTCTGTTTATGACCCTTAAAGTTATGTGGACTTTAATATGACATTCTTGGTTGGGATAGTCCTTTTTGCATTACATTGTTGTCATTCCTTTAAAAGATGGTCTGTGTCACCTTTTGAGCACATTGTGTGTGTAGACCATGCATCTCATCAGCATGGGGTGCAGGCAAAGTTCCCTGGCGTGTGCTACATAAACATACCTCCAAATAATTTGGTTAGCCATGAATCACTGCTACTCTGTAATTTGCTTCTGCTTTCTAATATGGAATTTTTATGGAATTATCTTTATGAATGACTCTTCAACCAATTTAAAATCAATAGAAATTAAACTTTCCAGTAAGGTTCTGTGATGCAAATTGGATGTTTTAAGAAAGTCCAAACAAACCCATGTCTGACATCTTTACCTCTGGAGCATATTGAACTTTCAGGGATGTGATTGAATTGTCCAGGAGAAGATATTTCTGGAGGCAAAGTCTTACCTGCCCTTTTTTTTAATCTCTTATTAAATTTCTTTTCTATTTTTTTTCATGGTATCTGAAATCTTTAATGATTTCAAAATAAAAACAGGATTTTGTTCTGGTTTGCGTAATGTCTTGACTGCCAAAGCAGCAGCAAAGTTTTGAGGTTATTCTTTCTGCTTTTCAAAGTAATTTCTGCAGTCTTGGGTCAGTTGCTGAGAGTACTTGACTATGCATTTTGTAATTTCTCTGCTTGATGGTTTAATTTCTCTCAGTTGCTCCCTCATTATTTGTAGTCCCTTAAGGTGTAGTTCACAGAGAAGTTTAACTAAAATTGATGTTTTCTTCATGAGATAAAATGATGGAATTCTGTGGATGGATATGGTGAATATTGCCTTAAAATGGCTTAAACCTAGTTTAATTTTTTAAATTGGATTTACTTACTTTCCATCTGTTTCCGAATTTTATCAAAATCAGTTTAACTTGCTTGTACCTCAATTTTAAGAATGGCTTACATAACCTTCACTGAACAACTTTATTATGCAGATGTCAGCCAAGTAGCTGTATTCATAAACATGTGTTGAGCTAGTTTGTAGTGCTTTCATAGAGCACTTCAAGAATAATGGGAATTGTTAATATGATTTCATATCTTGTAGGGAACAACTTGACTGATGTATAGGCCCATGGATACCAAAAATGTTTTAAATCACCCATATCCTAAAAGCAGTAGTCTTGCCATTCCCTGATCTTTGACTCCAGCTCTTGTGAGTGTGATGAGCAGGAACAGGTCTCACTGGGTTGTTGCTTTTTGACAATTTACAATTTTAAAATGCTGTTATTCTTGTTCTAAGAGCATGTCAGTGTTTTGTCAAGGTTCTCTAGATCTCAGAGAGCAAAATGAACTCTGAACCAAGTATGTACATGCAAGCATTTCTTTTTGCATATGGTTGCATACATACAGACCAAAGGACAGTTTTGAGAAAGGACAGTTTTTGAGAAAGGCCTAAGACAGATAAATCTTTAATCATTGGGCTATACTTGTCGATAATTTGGTTATCATGGTATGCATAGCTAGTAATGAATACCAGTGTTGCCTGTTTAAACCTTTCTGTTGTAGACGAGGACTGAGTTCTCCCAGACCCTGTGGGATAGAATTGCTGTCTTGCTTTGTCAGCCCACTAGCAGATGATATATGGTTCTAATGATAATAGTGAATACTTATATCAATATTTCATTCTTTAAAACTGGCACAGTTGTTTCCTTGCTGCTTAGTGAACCCAGCTTGTTTTCAGAGCAGAGCTAAGCGTTTGCATTGGTAGATTGAGGCACAGTTCAAGTACTTTCAGCAATCTGTTTCACAGTCAGTTGGAGCTAAATAATTTAAGGATTTATCTGCTCTGCCCCTGTGTCTGTGTAGATGACATTATAGAACAACATGTCTGAAATTCAGGGAATTTGATGCATTTTTTTGACCTAACTGTTAAACACAGAAAACCTTGATCTGATGCTGTTTGCTCTAAAGGTGCTTTCCCTTCTGTGAGGATCTGACCTTGACATGAGGTTTGTGCGTGTACAGGGAGTGCTTGATTGGACTCAGGTGGACTGTGCACATACTTGAGTGGCACTGGCTGATGAGAGGACTTTTTCAGCATGGTAATGGAAGCTGTTCCTGTTTACATTAGATGTCCCATAGATTTTGATTATTCTGAAATTTCCAGGGGAAAAGATGAATGAAGAAGATCTGAGATGCTAACACTTGTTACACTGCTTCACATGCTGAGTGATTTGCCACTGGTGCAGATGACAGTGTAAGTATGAACTCATCAGACCTTGCTGTCTCTGTCCCAGATGAGGCTGGCTGAGAGGATGCCAAAGAAGGCTGCATGGCAGAGCTGCTATTACCAGTTTTCCACCAGCTCTGGACTGGCCTATGGCAGTGTGAGGTGCAGGAGAAAAAAGTGCTTTGAATTTGATATGACTGGTAATGGCGTGGGAGCTTAAAAATGTGCAACTCATTATACACAGAGCTCATCCTTTGTAGGTGACTTAGAGGCCCATTGCTGAGCATAGAGAAGATGATGGTGGTTATTGTTCAGACACTAGTAGTTCTGGGTTGTGAAAAGTCTGGAATCTGTTTCCAGTTTGGGACTTCAATAACTGGAGTTGTTGGGAAGGGTGGGGACAGGTAAAAGAAGTGTTTGTCCGTCCTTTACTACCTGCAAAGAAGTAGTGGTCACCATGAGTGCACATAGAGGTGATTTCCCTGTTCTCCCTGCCCTGGCTCACATGTTGAAGTTTTGTATTATCAGAAAAAGCTTTTGTCAGTTTGTCCACGATATGTTTGTACCAGTGTTACCTTTTTATCTTTCTTGGCCATGCATGAGACACTGGATGCACAGTGGTGAAGTATTTCAGGCTCTCTGTGGACACAGACTCACAGATGTGCACTGACCCTGCAGAGGAACAAGATTAATCCCTGTCCTCCCCCTGTTTGGTAGCTGCTTTGCCCTTGAATCTGTAACTGTGGGAGGGTGCAAGGGACACGTTCTGACCCCCCTGAGATTGTACAGCGTCACCTGAGCAGCACCAAAGGGTGATGGAGTCTGAATTTAGGTAGCACATGCAGTCTGTAAGGCTGTGCCTTACAAAAGGCATTTTTTGTTTGCAGATGAATTTTTCATTATGCTCACAAATACTTTGTAGAGTCTGTCACCAGATGTTGCACACCATGGGTGCCCAGAGGTGTCTTTATGACTGGGACACGAGTGAAAACAGGAACAACCACATCTTGAAGGAGGAAGCTCTGGTGAGCTCTTTGACTCAGCATGCTTGATTGTCCCTATTGGTACAGACCTGTAACACCACAAGTAATAGAGTTTCCAGCAGTAAATTTTCTGCATCTGCTTTATTTGTACATGGATGGCACTGGCTGTGGAAGTGAGCCAATGCAGTGCTGCAGCCATTGCATCCTAAACAGAGTTCTGAAAATTAAATTCACTGTTACAGCAGCAGGTGTTGCTTAACCTTCACTTGGCCAGCTTAGATTTATTACAGTCCTTTCTGTCAATACAGGATGTTACCTGAAATAACTGAATAGCATATATTCACAGTGTAGCCAAGGCAGCCACTCACAGTGCGTCAGTCCCTTGGCTAGTGAGAACTGGGGATCTCAGCTGGGGTGGCTGTGTGGGTGGATGCTCATCTGGGCTGTTCTGATGATGTTGGGGAAGACCAAGTATCTTTATACCCGTATGACTCGTTAAGGAGGCTGGTGTGTAAGTGCCAAATGTGGGGGAAAAAATATCCTTAAATGCTGCATTTTCAGAACCAGCTAAATATTATCTACCTGTTAGGCCATCAAAATTCCCATTTCCATTTGATTCCAAGAAGAATTTTGTTGTAAGGGAGACAGATTTGTGCTGTGGTCCGAAGCGCATTAGATTTTAATTAAGACTTTGAATTTTAGTAAAACATCTTCCAGCAGAGAGAACTGGGTGTGACTTCTATTTTTTTCCCCTTCAGCTGTATTTTTGGGGGTAGAGATAGGAAGGACCTTGGGGATTGAATATACAGGAAATTGGCCAGTTTGGTAGGTGAACATTTAGGTCTCAACCCCAGCGTTTTCTGTCAGGCTGATGTTTTGCATATTAGCAGGCCAAGTTTCATGGAGTCCAGACTAATGTAGCCTGAAGGTGATGTGGTCTTGGACAGCACTTGAAGTTGGTCTCAGCAATTCATTTTGAATTGTCACATTGTCAAGAGTTGAAAGTACACATAAAATAGCAGCACCAAACAGTAAAATCTGAGCATGGTTGATAGTTGGGTAAGTATTGCTGGGTCAACATAAAAGTGAACTGGAATTTGCCTTGTTTAACCTCTCGGTTTGCTATTTCATGTTTCTCTAGTAATCTGCCAAAAAATGGGAGTTATCAGACCATATCAGTGCAGCAGCATTTGTACAGTGGTGATAGAAAGAGGGTTTCCTATGAGAAGTGGGTGAAAACTTGTCCCAGTTACTCCTGGACTGACCAGGTATCCTGTGACTCTCTAGTCCAGAAGCTGCACCTGAAATCCTCCAGTTCTGCTGAGTCACAGGGAGGCTGGAATTTGTCCTGATGAGCTGTCAGGCTGCTGCCAGCTGGGTATGGTCATTGGCAAAGGCGTGAGATCAATAGAGGGAAAAACATCGGAACAAGTATTTAGAAAGATTACTGGGTGGGGGGAGAGGAAGAGTTTTCCATGTTCCTTAAAGGGAAGGCTGCTTCAAACACTGAGAAACTTGTCTTATTTCTTTTAACCTTGTGCTAGAGTTTTTATGTGACTTGATTGAAGGAGGGATTGATGTCTGTAGCTTTTAGCTGTATTTTAGGAGCAGTTTGTCTAATCTTGTGTCAGTGTAGAAATCACATCTCTTGTCACAAGCACAAGAAAGGGTAAACAAGACACTTCTGGAAGGTCCTTTTTTTTTTCCAGAAAACACACTCAAGGACACTGGGCTGTCTTGGGGTGGAGCTGCTTGTGAGCTTAGTCCTGCCTGTTTCGTTTTTCGTCTCCCACCTCCCTGTGAGACCATTGCTTTGGGGCATAACAGGGAATTGCCACAGACCACTTAGAAATCTTTATGTGCTACTTCTGTAATTCACTGTATGCCTGTCATATTCTCTGAAAGATTTTCCACAGGGATGTATGCTGAAGAAGGAAAGTATTTCCTTGTGCCAAGAGAAGTGGCCTGCCTTTTAAGACAGGAAAAGACAACATAGCATGTAGTATTTAAACTTTCTGACTCTCACTCTTCATTTGCCCTTTAGTGAGTGTGTGTTTTCGTCTTTCTGGGGGTTCTGTGTATTAAACAATGGCTGGACTGTGGTGTCCAAAGGCAGTTCCCTGTGAGAAATTCACTACCCACAGGAAAACTTGGCTCACGGCCTCTCTCTAGCCCAGGAGGGCTTGCTGGCAGGGCCCCGAGATGCCGGGGAGCATGTGACAGCAGGCTGGCTTGTCTGCGCTGCCGGAGCCAGGGAAAGGCAGCGGAAAGTATTCAAGTCTGCCCTTAAAGTTTAACGTGCAGAGAGGGTGGTTATCCATATTTTGCTTTGGTTTTGGAGCTACCGTTGCTGCGTGCAGAANNGTCTCTCGAGCTGTGTAGAATAATAGCTCCTTTATGCTCTTCTGTGTTACCGAGGTTATTTACATAACGAGGAGCTGATCCCATTTCACCTCCGGCCGCCATCCGACCCTAGGAAGTCCGCGTTTATCGGCGATTTCTCTCGCGGCCGTGGCAAAGCGCTGTGGTCAGCAGAGAAGGTGGAGCCCGGGCTTCCCCGGCACGGCCGGCGGCTGCGCCCCGGTGCCGCCGTGACTCACCGCGGCTCCCCGCACGCAGCCAATGGTCCCGCCGCGTTCCCCGCGCCCAGACGTCTGACGTGGCTCTGCCGTGGGGAGGTGTCAGGGACAGCCGAGGCCCGCTGTGTCAGGGCTCGCTGAGCCACCGGCGCAGAGTCCGGGATGGGCCTCGTGGCCCAGGGGAGCCATCGGTGCTGTGGGAGCAGCTGCTCTGCCGCTCACGCTCACCTGTGCTGTAGGCCTGGCAAATGCACGTACAAACTGATCTCCAGGGAGAGGTCTCAGCTCGGTCCACCCTGGCATTGTCTAGTTGTCCACAGAGATGGGATTTTCACTCAAGCTTGTTTGGGGAAAGAGTTAGGAAATGCTGGTGGAGGGCTGTGGGTGATAGGTGACAGCTGCTGCTTATATGCAGAAGGAGCTAATAGATTACTTATCTGATAATTAGTCCTAAGTTTACTGGGGGAGGAGGGAACTCATTATCAGCTTTAAGGCAAAGCAGCTCATTCAGTGTCAGTCCAACACTGTAAAAAACCCCCAACGTCCCCACCAAACTACTACCATCTACCTCTTGCCTGGCCCTACATATGAAAATGAAGTAAAAATGATGTGGCATGTCACTGATGGGAATCTATTTCTGCTTTTCTTTGCTGTGAAAGCCTTCTTTAGAGGCGTACAGGGAGACCTCATCCCGTAACGGAGATGCAATGCTTTGTTTCTACCCTGGTAGGTTTCCCCATGTCCGTGACGTGTTGGCCGAGGCTCTGCGGCTCCTCTCCGCCCTCGGAGCGGCCAGTCGCTGCCCTCTGGACTCCGTGATCCCCGACGGGCGTCATGAGCATTGCAATCCCTCTGGGAGTCACCACACCAGATACGTCCTACTCCGACATGGCTGCAGGATCGGAGTGAGTGTTACCCCACGCCTGAGAGAAAGGAGAACGGGAGGGTGCCAGAGGGCTGACCTGGAGTTGGGCTGTAGGATTGGTGCCGGTGCTTTCTCCACTTGGGAGAAAGGGGCTGCTGGTCCACTGCCTGTATGAGAGATGGGTGTTAACAAATGCAGTGTTATGGAAATTGGTACGTTTGACAGAGGATATGGAGAAAAGGAGAATTCCAGCAGTATGAGGCACTCAACCATGGGTTTTGTATCAGCTTGGCTAGTAAATCTATACTCAAGTGCAGGCAGTCGTGCGTTTGCTGTACCCAGGCTTGACGTTGGCACAGTGCAAGCCAGCTGCTTTTCCAACAGCTGCAGTGTGAGGGATCTGCATGCTGAACCTTCCTCTCAGTAGAGCCTGTTAGCTCAGACTTGGTACCAGTCTTGTGTGACTGATATGTGGAGACCTTTGGAGTTTGACAGAGATGTGAGACAGCATCAGCCTGGGTAGGCACCTTTATTTTGTTTCTGCCCCTGAGCAGACTCCAAGGAGCACACCTCAGAGAGCATCGTTTGGAGTCCCCACCACAGTACCATGTGCAGGGCTCTCACTGCAGCCATATCTCTGAGGCCTGTTGGAGGGGACTTACGTTTCTTTTAAAACACTCTGCTTCTGCAGACTCAGGAGCATTTCAAAATCAGGAAATATTGCATTGTGATCTCTTCTTAAAACCCTTGTTAGAATGATGTCAGCTAGGATGAGAGTATGTTTTTGTCAGGGATGAGAGTGAGGGCTGAAGTTTATTTCTGTATGCTTCTACCTCCTGCTTGCCTGCATCCTTCTTTGAAACACGGACCGTAGCATCTCTTTACAAAAATCTACAAATGATGTTTTGGAGATAGGTTTCTCCCATGTATTCTTTAAAGGTATCTACTGTGCAAATACCTGCATGTCAGCAGGATCAGTGTAGAACAGAAATTGCTCCAGACTCTATTAATTTTGATCTGTAAGAGCAGTGGGCTAGGGTTTGAATCACTGGTTTTCCCTTCCATCTTACCCTGATTTGACTGTGCATAGAGTTTGACTACACAGTCGTACTCTCTGCAAGACTGCTAATGCTCTTTTTTGTCTGTCTTGGCACTGGCCCCATTCTAGCCATTCTTCTTCATGATGCTTCATTCCAGCCTAAAGCCTGCATTTTTACATGTTGTTTTTAAACAGTGAATCAGAATCTAGTAAGTCACTCATCTGCACTGGTTACATGATCCTTCACTTTTCAAGATCTATCATTTAGTATTGCTTCTCACCCTGCTTCTCCCACAGCAGCACTTTGAAGACTCAACATGCAGGAATTTTAAACTGTTTATGGCAGGAGGAAGAGTGCTAAATAGTTTGCTCATGTACTTCCAGAGCAGAGTGTGGTAGGGAAAAAAGCCAGATGTGTCTGCGCATGTGTCTCTTGTAGCATTTAAGCATCAAAAAGACTGACTGTAAACCTTCTGCAAAGCATTTTCTTTCTCTCTTGTAAGAAATTTGTAAGTCCAACTTGAGGCTAGGCTGGAGTGCTTTGAAAAGAGGTGTTTGAAGACTTCTGAATTGGTTTCTCTACCTGTTTTCTAAAAATTGGGAATGCCAGGACTTCATTCTCCAGGCTTTGCATCGATGCACTGTTACTGCTGAAGTGTCCTTCATGGGTCTGTTCAAAGTTAAGGCTGTCCTTCACTTTGCTTTTGAAACTCTCTGGTTTGATGCATAAAGTTCGGGGTACCTGAGCTTTGTATCTCTTAAAAGGGGTTGATTCCAAGATGTGCATCACAAAGGCAGTAGGGAAGGTAAAAGGAAAACTAGCTGATCCTCTTTAAAGGTTGAGCTTTAGCGTCTTCCCTGGCCTCTGATACAGAGAGGAGGTGAAAATGGTGTATGGTGTTGCTGTTCATCTGAGGATGAGATGGAGGCTGCAGAGTAGTTTTACTGTGTTAGTCTGACTGCATATTGGAAGGTGTGGAAGCTCCTTGGCGTGCTGCTGCTGAGGAAGCATGGGCCCCAGCATTGTTGCCCCTGGACACCGTTACACCAACAATTCTGAAGTTTTATTGCTAATGTTTGCAGCAGCATTGCTGGTATTCCAGTCTGACTGTGGTTAGGAATGTGGGTGACTTGGACAGAGGACGTATCTGCTGCTTAGACTGTTCAGGCTATTTTCCTTCTAATATTGAAATATTTCTGGAAGAGTTATTAAACCTGAATGGATTTGACACCATACCAATCTGAAAGTCCTAAAGGATTGTTGCAAAGTCTGGATTATGTGGCAAGCTCTACATGGTACCTTTTATTAAGAAGTATATCCTTTGAGAGAAATCATCTATATCTCCTGCTTCTGACAGTTCAGCTGGCTGTAGTCACATTGAAAACCAACTGAATTTATCATGTCGTACACCTGAATCCTGAGCTACAGAAGTGTTGTTTGCATAGGTGTAATGTCTTCTACTTTCTGCAGTTCTTTGTACAATAAATTATTGCTCCTTTGTGCTGCAAAGACAGATCCACCTTAGTCCAGAATAAGCCCGACGCTCAGAGGTTGGTGCCCTGGAGAATAGATGAGGTTGAGTGACAGGGTGGGGCAAACTTCAGTGCAGCAGAGATTTCAAGAGCTAATAGGAAGTCCAGAGGGCAAGGAGTTACTCTTCTTGGGTATCTAAGCACTGCCCCACATGTGATTGCTGGCTCTTGTTTGATGGTGCCTGATTCATGCTGACCATGTAGGACCCACTGAGAATCCAGTGAGATCTCACCAGAGCAGCAGAGGTCTGAGGTAAAGTTTTCCTTTTCTATATTTTTCTTCCCTGCTTGTTCAGCTCCATGCTGTAATTTTGATGAAGATTTCATCTGCAGACATGATTCAGTAATATTCTACCATATTCTGATACAGACTTCTGATCTGTGCAGAGGTTATCTGAGTTGTATTTTCTACTTGTAACAGAAGACAGCATATTTCCTTGCTGGTGTTCTGTTTGTAGCCTCATTATCTAATATCCCCTGCATTGAATTGCAGCTGTCCCTTCTCTGAGTAGGGTTTCTGCAGCTTTCTGCTGAGGATATACCTTTGATTTTTAGCTGGTTTTTTTCACCACCCTGTGGTGGAAGAGTGCATCGTACCTCAGCAGCAGATTTCCTGTTCTGCTCCATTGCAGGCTGCTGTATAGAAAGCACAGGGGGAATCTGATCTGTCTGTGGCCACTGTCTGTCCAGGTCATGGATTTTGTTGTCTCTTTGTAACAGAAATCTCCAGTTCCTGGTAGTTGCTGTCAGGATAGCTGCAGTGTTCATGCAGGCTTTATCACAGGATGTTGGACTCAGTAACTATTGGTATCTGAGGGAGAGAGACACAAGTGCAGGTGCAGGAAAGCTGCTTAGCTGCAGTTGAAATAAGCTGTTGCAGAGATAAAATGGCAGTACTGTTCAGTGGCTTTGAGATTAAGCTAGCTGGGTTCAGATGCGAATGCTGAACTAGACCCAATTTCCTCAACAATAAGGAAACTGAGCTTCTTACATGCTAATTACCCTTTTAACTTCCCAGACTGAAACCTAGTTCAGTGAGCTATACAGGGTGGCCCTTACTCAGTTCCTTCCCTCTGAAAGCAGGTTCATCCTGTACAGCTTCTGCACACATGATGCTTGGTGAAACGCATGGCACCACCTCGATTTCATGAAGTTTCTTCATTTTGAGCTCATGTGTTCAATAGAAAAGAGCAGTGAAATACTGGCACTAAAAAAATGATGTTGTATTGATGGGTTTTACTTCTGGCCCTTTCTGCAGCCCAGAGTCTGTGGAAGCTAGTCCAGCTGTCAGTGAGAAGAATGTGTACTCCAGCCACGGCTATGGGGCCACCCAGAAACACAGCTATCGCGGGCTGCCTTACGCAGTGAGTACTCTCTCTGCAGTGAACCAGCTCTTTACTGTCTACTTTTACTCTTTTCTCCTTGTTCCATAGTTCTTTGCCTATTAAGCCTTAAGAGTTTTGGCTTATTTATTAGGGAACACTAAGTTAGAGCTGAGTTCTGCCATACATTTTTTATTTCTGTGTTTATTGTTTGTGAAGTCTTGCACACTCTACAGCAAGCTTTATTAGTGTTCTAGGCAATAGATTTTTAACTGAATGAAGTATATGAATGAAGTGTGAATATATATGAATATATAATATTTTCCTGGTGGTAATTTTATGCCCCATTTGGTTTATTGTGCACTATTTATACTTGTTTCAACTGCGCAGATTTTCAAAGTGGAAACTTAAAACAACAAGAATCAAGGAGCAGTCAGGAAGAGTGGGAGCATGGCTTGAAGCTGTAGGATGAACAGGGTGTCACAGAATCATTGAGGTTGGAAGGGGCCTCTTGAGATCACATAATCCAACCTCCCTGTTCAAGCTGACTCTGCTTGAGCAGGTTGCTCAAGACCGTGTCCAGTTGAGTTTTGAATATCTCAACAGACAGAAACTCTACATCTCAGGGCAGCTGGTTCCACTGTTTAAACACTTATGTCATCTCAGATTATTAGCAGTACAATAGTTAATGTCGAAATAGCCTGGTTGTTTTCATAGGTTTTGAGTTTAATTCATTGGTGCTGAAGGAAATAATTTACATGTTTCAGAGCTATTACTGTACCTTCTTGGTAGGTTGAGGAATTCAGGCTATTGTTTTACACCAGTTAAATATTAACCTGGGAACTGTGGATTTGGGACTTCAGTTTCTAGGCATCATATCTTCACATTAAAAGTAGTACTACAAATACTCATTTTCAGGATCATAATTATGGAGCCCCTCCTCCTCCAACGCCGCCAGCCTCTCCTCCTGTCCAGACCATTATACCTCGTGCAGAACTGAATGGCCTGCACTCGCCTGATGAGGAGAACTCCGGGGATAGTGAGAGCTCCTCAGAAGGAGAATCAATTCCCACTTGGTGCCACTGCAGTGTCTCCCAAGATGGTTTCCTCCTCAAGTGTGAAAAGTGCAGGTAAGCTTTGGTGCAGTGCAGATCTGGGCTGCTCCTTGTATTGACTGCTCATACTGAACCGTGTCACCTTTGGGCTGTGGGACAGACTTCCTTTTGCTAACTGGAGCGTTCTTTCCAGTGCTTTACCCAGTATTGACCCTCCTCCTTTGCGTTGTCAGCCTGACAAGTGTTGGTGGCACCAGGAGTGGAGATGAGGATGTTAAATCGATGTTCTTATCATCCTGGGCCCCACTGAGGGCACGCATCTTGTGACATCCTGTTGAATTTCAAGTGACTTTACTCCTACAAACCAGCTTCAATTGTGCATTCTCCTTTGGCAGAGGAATGAGCAGGGGGAAGGTGATCAGACTCCGCCACCGGAAGCAGGACAACGTGTCAGGTGAGTTTGAGGTTATAATTCTGATAACAGTGACTTTTATTTTCTTTCTTCAAGACCTTTGTCTTTTGGATGCTGTAATCATCTAACTGTGATCAGTGCCACCTAATGTTCTTTGCCTCCCAACCACTGGGATTTTCTCCTCTCCTTACACTTCACCTCAGTTAGCTCTAGGGAAAATCAGATTATCTTGTGAACAGAAAAGGAGAATTTTCATCAGTGCTATTCTGTGACGTATCAGAAGTTTGGAACACCTGTTCCCAGTTTGTGTGGGAAAACAGAGGTGGTATAGTTCTCTCAGGAAAGACCTATGCAGGGGCAGCAAGTTGTCTTGATGAAAATGGACATAAGGGTAAGCTGTGCTCTCAGGGATGAGAAGCTGTTGCTCATGAAGCACTTGTCTCTCTAGGCGGGGACAGCAGTGCCACTGAGAGCTGGGATGAAGAACTCTCTCCCTCCACAGTGCTGTACACGGCCACGCAGCACACGCCGACCAGCATCACGCTGACCGTCAACCGCGTCCGCAGGAGCAAACCCAAGAAGAGGAAGAGGAGTACAGAAAAGGCTCGCGCTGCTCCAAAGGCCAAAAAGATCAAGGTATGTGCAGAGATCAAATGCTGTGCAGAGTGTTGTTAGGAGGCTGACAAGCTAGCAGTAGACAAGAAATTTTTGTTCTGTCAGGAATTGCTCTTTCGGGTGTAATAATGGGATGCCTTGTATTTGTGACCTGCTTGAGTACGTGGCTGTTGGTTTAAAAATTACCTTGCTGGAACTCCACCCTTATTTCCCAATGCTGTTCATTCATGCTCAGCACTTGGACTCAATTACATTTTTTTTCCTTTTGCTGTATTAGAATTTGGGGAAATAGCTTTTGGAATCTGGCTGTTTGTGGAAAAGGGTCAGTCTGTGAATAGAATGAAAAATGAAGGGAGCATGGTATTTCTTAGCAGGCTTTGTTGAGGAATTTGGGCTGCAGAGCTTCTTGGCACTGTTCTTCGGGGACAGAGATAGTGCCTGTGTGGAAAACTATGTAGGTAGTGATGAACATTTGTTGAGGGATGACTTTACTGTCTTGTTTGTGAGGGTTTGGGGACTGAAATAATTTTGAATTGCTTATATTGGAATGCAAGTCTGTGAGCAGCTGGTTCTTTCCCATCATCTGCCAACTTTACCATGATTTTCCACAGGTTAGGTTTCCCTTGAAGTCCTTCTGGTAGGCACTGATTAAATAAAACACTGGGGGCAGGAGCTACGTGCGGTGTGGAGGGGTTATTTTTTTGTTGTGAACCACCTTGATTCTGTTGCTGGGCCTTTCTTGCATCAAAGCAAGTGGGGTTAGCTGGGACAGATTCGGTTTTGATCTTGATATTTTTACTAAGTGTGAGGCAGGCTTTTTTAGTTCAGAAATCCTGGCCATCAAGCTTTTCAGCAGTTTCCAGTGGATTTGCATTGCAGAGTCTCTTTTTGTTCAGGGCCATTGTTTCTTGTGTAGGTTTTCCTGTAATTCTTGCCATCTTTTATTAAGGATGGAGTAAGATTTAGTGTGGTTCTGGGATCCTAATTCTTAGGAAATTTATAATACTTTTTTTTCTCTCTCTCCTTGTCTGGGGGACAGGCTTTTCGAGAGGGCTCACGAAAGTCTCTGAGGATGAAGGTGAGTAGAAATGACAACCCCCTGTGTTGGTGGGGGGTGGGGGTTCCCCTTCATTTTGTCCCTCTTTTGGTTTGCCTGGGGAATTTCTGATTGTGGAGCCAGCCTTGTAATAAACTCAAACCTTACAGTGCACCACAAGGAGGCCTATTCAAAAGGGTGTCACAGGTATTGCCCCTTGAACCTTCCATTTGCTTCTGATAGCTTCCAGTCAGATAATGCAGTCCAGTTCCAAGAGGTGATTGATTCATGGCACTTGGGAGTGGGGTGTTTGATGTAAGGGATGTAGAACTGGTTGTGGCTGCTCTTCTGTGAGGGCAGTTATTGTTTGATTGCATCAAACTATTTCAAGCTTGGACATCAAAGTAGTTCACAAGTTTAATATTGGGAGTCCTTAGTATAGTGCTGCCTTGTTTCTCTCCACATCCTCTTACTAGGGATGGGACAATATATTTATCTCTGACTTCCTGCAGTAGTGGTAGGTGAGGCCTTTGAATAGGAAGGTTATTTGACAAAAAAAGTAGACTTGAACTGTGAGCTGCATTTGTTTCTAGACACACAAGAGGTGCCTTAAGGTTTGCTCAGTTCCACCTGACCCCAGTTCTGCAGCTGGCAGTGGCTTCTAGCAGGTGGCTCAGAGGAAAGAGGACAATACCGTGGTGTTTGTTTCTATGCACCATCTCCATAGTGTGCAAGTAACTTGAGAGGGTAAAAGTGCATGAAAACACTCACTGTTTTTCATGTGTATGATTAAAATAATGATTGCTCTTCACTCGTCCTTGTTATTACTAAGATCTCAGTATCATATGTGTCTCAGTACTTTATGACACCAGTGAGTTACTGAGCTCTGGAGTATTTGTTGAACTACTTCAACTGCTGCCAAGTAAAGAATGAAGCTTAAGTATTTTTCTTTCTACCAGCTTCTGTTTTCCCCTCCTTTACAAGACAGTCTAAACGGATTACCTGATTTTGCCCTCTCTTCTTTACTCTGCTTAGGACTTGCAGTTTTAACCCTGTGGGTATTAGCTTATGCTCTACATTCAATTTCTTGAAACTCTGGTGACCATTTAGCTAGAAGGTTCAGGACTGTTTTTGGATCAGTCACTGCAAAGATTGAGGTGCAGTCAGCATCATTGAGCATTGTGTTAGCTGTGAGTGGGTTGACTGTAGGACAAGCCTACATGAGATTTATTTGCCTTTGTGTGTTCTGTGCCTTTGCTTTTTTAATGTACTGAATAATTTTTCCAAAGTGGCTTAAATTCTTTTTCTGGCCATGTGCTAGCCTAATTTTATTTTATGTAGTGGTGCCAAGTACCAACTTTCAAGAGGTCTTAGTTCTGCACAGAAATCTCAGTAGATTTCTGAGTGACACTGTTGTACAGTGTTCTGGAAGGTGCAGATGCTGTAAAATGTTTCCTCATAACCGATACTTACACAGCTTGGAACTGATTTGCCTTTTTTTGTAGCTTATTCATGTGCTTGGAGCACTGTGGATAGGTTTTCCTGCTGTGTACTATCCATTCATTCTTTGCTGTTTGGTGCAGAATTCCCCCTCTGAAGCACATGCCTTGGATGAAAACACAGCTGAAGGGTGGGAGAATCGGATACGCCTCTGGACGGACCAGTACGAGGAAGCCTTCACAAACCAGTACAGTGCTGATGTGCAGAACTTGCTGGAGCGTCACCTAAACTCTAATAAAGACTATGTGGGCAAAACTGCTATGCTGGACACAATCAACAAAACAGAGCTGGCCTGCAATAATACTGTTATTGGGTCCCAGATGCAGGTAAGAACAAGTGGGACAGAGGTGGAGTAGGTCAGGGCATGGGTGAGCAGTATTGTAGCTCAGACCAACAGGCATAGGTTTGATACACAGTGAATCAGAAATTATGCCAGTACAGAGAGAGATTAACAAATATTTGCATTAGACCAAATCAGTGTTGCTAAGTTGGGGACATTTTGCACATTTCTGTAATGTGGTTAACAGGTATTTTACTGTAAATACTTTGGTCACTGAATGGCCTGAGACAGAACCAGAACTGTCACTTGCTGGAGATAGGAAATTTCTTGCTTTCTGCCTGAGTTTCTAGTCCTCTTTATTTATTTTTTATTTTATTTCTTGACTCATGTTGTGTGGAAGGCTATTTTAAAGAACGTTTCGGCACTATTTCAGTATTTTGGATTATTTGGACTCTTGTAGCTTTCAAATACTGCACAACTACAACTGATTTTAGGAAGCTGGTCTTTCCCTAACTTTCCAGCGATGAGCAGTGGTTGGATTCATACTCTCCTTAGCTGTTGTTTCATTTTATCTGTACTTTATTGAACAAAGCCCAGCCTTCCTACACACTTTAGGCTTTTCTGGGCCTTCCTTGTCCAGGAGAATGGAGATAGTTGCATTTGAAAGGGTGGGCTCCAAAAGAGAAGTGGGGCACTTCTTCTGTATAAAGGGAGCAAAGTCAGAAACCTGAATATCAGGTATATGTTTGTGCTTGAATCATTCTTGTTTATATCAGCTGACTCACTCAGTGAAGTTAATGTGCTCCCTCACACCTTTCCCTCTGCTTTCATGCAGGTGAAACACTTCAGGCAGAGCACAGATATTGCCAGTAAGGGAGAGTGCAGAAAGAGGACTTTGGACCAAACTTTCCTCCATTCTTGCCTCTGGTTCTG
>VXAX01003292.1:130191-173982 GCA_013399835.1 Leptocoma aspasia | reverse complement strand
GGTGTGTGAAGGGGGGTCACTGGGGATAAACACTTCTTGCTAGACTTTCTAAAGAGAGCAGCTGAGGAAATGCAGAGAAGAAAAAGTTCTACTTCTCTAGAAATCTTAATATTTTTTGAGACTAAACATAACCAATTCTCTCTGCCTCACATGGGTTTTAGGAAAAGTCCTGAAATAAGTAATAAAACGGGTACAGCACAACAGAAGACTGTAAAAGATACCATACATAAATGTGCTTGTTCTTGCCATGCTCTCTCAGCCTCTCCCTTCCCAGTACAGACATAGGTTTTCCCACAGGAAAATCTGGCCAGCATTCCAAATCAGGAGACTCCAAATGTGATACATGCCAAAGAAACAAAACAGTAGAAACTTGGAAAACTTCATAGTGAGCTGTAGTTACTGTAAACAAGCGGTTGGTAGGTACTTGTCATTGCACATGCTAGGAAGGTGTCAGAGGGCTTTGTGGCTTTGTAGTTTCTCTTGGACACTGAGAAAAAAACAGGTGGCTGTCCTGGGTTACTGCTTGTCAGCTCCTATGTCCTGTTGTCTCTGCTCAGGAGGTGGCTGTGGAGTGTTGTGGGGAGGGCACCTGCACAGGTGTGGAGCACATGCTCTCATGCTCTGCATTCTATTTTTGTTTCACTCATTTGTCTCATCTTTGGTAGGCAAACTGAAAAGGCTTCTTGGTTTGCATCAATTGTCTATTAACTAGGTATCATTATTGAACACAAAAACAGCTTTTCTGTGAGATAAGGGAAAGTAGGTACTTTGAGCTAGAAAAAGATCAGGAGGCTGTGCAAATATACATTTACCAGCTGTATAGAAATATTGTTGCTGCTCTCTTTGGCCGTGAAGACTCTGGAGAGAGGAGAAAGGAATAAAAATAATGTTTTATATGCCCTGCATACTCTTAATAGTTCAGAGAGTCATTTGACTTAGGTCAACAGTGATACAACTATATACTTAAAAGAGATTGAGATGTGACCTAAAAGCTTCCTCAAACCAGGAAGAGTAGGGATAGATGGATTAAGAGTTATACATGGAGGATATGGGATTTTGTTGGTTGGAATACTTTATGTAAGACAAGAAGAAATGGTCTCAAGTTGCACCAGGGGAGTTTTTATTAGATATTAGGAATTTTTTTTTTTTTACCAGAAGGTTTACCAAACTGGAACAGGCTGCTTGGGGAAGTGGTGGAGTCAGTATTCCTGGAGGTATTTAAAAGACTTGTGGATGTGGCACTGAGGGATATAGGTTAGTGGTGGACTGGACAGTGGCAGGTTAATAGTTGAACTGGATCTCAGAGGGCTTTTCTAACCTAAATGATTCTGTGATTTTATGATAAGCCAGTTCTCCACTATCCTCATGATGCAAAGGGAAAGTTGTGAAAATATGAAGCTGTTTAGTGTTATGAATAAAACCATCTTAGTCCTGGCTACTGCCAGTTGCTCGACAAACTGAAAGCTGTGAATCACTTTCCTGACTGTTGTTGCCAAACCAAACCCAGGGTTAGTATTTGCCCTTTGCTGCCTCTGATAATTGCTGACTTGAGCTCAAACCCCTGACAGATTTCACATTCTGAAGTGAAGAGCAAAAGGGCCTTTATAAAATAAAGCCACTGAGTATTATGCAGATGTTGCTCTGCAAACATATCAGAACAGTTTTGCCTGATTAGCAGTCAGCAGTCCCTAGCCTGTGACATGAATAAAATCATTTGTTCTTTTCACACATGAAAGCATGGCAGCTAATCAGCTTCATATTTCTAAATTCAGAGAATGAAAACAAGCTGAGCTGTGTCTTACCAGAAGAGCTGTGAGATCATTCCTGTTTCACCAAACTCAGATAAATAAGTTCTACAGATGCAGAGCTTCTCTCTCATGCATGGACTTTCTCCTCCTCTGACCACCCCACCTTATCCCACCTATATTCCCCAAGCCGTTTTCTGGCATGTGGTGAAGAGTAATGCGAGTCAATCATGGGGCAAAGGTGAGAGTGAAGGCTACCAGACATTAACTTGTATCTCTGAAAGAATCTCATTATACTCTTAGAGTAGTAGAACAGTTTAGATTGGGAGGAACCACTGAAGGTCATCTGGTCCAACCCTCCTGTGTAGGGCCAGCTTAGGTGAGAAAGTATAAAAACAAATCAGCAATAGTATAGAAACAGAATTATTGAACTGGAGACACACTGGATCCTAATTCATCTAATAGCTTCAGATACTTTCTTCTTATCTCCTGTCATACATTTATTTATTCTTTGTTGCCACAGTTGGATAGTACAAAGTGCTAAAAGTAACTTAGCCACCACTCCGTGTAGTGCAAACAGTCTCATCCTACAGTTCGCTCATATCATGGGTTTGTTGATCAGAAATCAGGACCAACAGTGCAGCTTCTTTGTCTGGAAATCACATGGTTCTGTTATGCCACTTGAGTGGACTTAGGGAATCCTCTGTGACCTTCTGTCAGGACCCAAGACCTGAAGAGATGTACTCCCTGCAAGGCTCTTCAGAGTCTCCAGTACATATATCCAGGTTTTCCCAATTGCTGGCAGATAGAGTGGTATAAGACAGATAAACCCCATAGGCATGACAAATGTAGCACTGGATTGTATCTCAAGAGGAGCTCTGGACCATTACTGCCATCTGAATAGGTTTCAAATTATGATTTTTATAAAGCTGTCTTTATCCTGGATCTGAGTGAGAGAAGTCAACTGATAGATCATACTTCACTCGCTCATCCAAGATCTGCAGTATAATGTCTTATGGAAACAACAAAAGTAATTTTCTTGAGGAGGTTTTATACAGAGGAGATACAAGATCATAGTGAGAAAAAAGGGTTTAAAAAACCTGTGGTTCAGTATTTTCCTGTGCTCAGTACGAGAGTTTCGCTGGGTTCCCAGTGCTGCCTTAAGACATTAACTTTTCTTTCCACAAGGTTAGAGCGTCATGTGTTCTGTCATTATTCAGGCTGAGCCCCTTAAACTAATTTTTATCCATTTCAGCAGAGTGCTCAGTAGCTGTTTCTAATGAGAGTTCTCTCAGGAAAAGTTGGGAACTTGCTTTTAGTAAAATTTTGTGGTTTACTCCTAGTTTAGATGCATGACTGTCATTATTACTGAAGTCAGAACACTAATGCTTCAGTTCACTCTGGAAAAGTATCAAAACTGGACCCTTACGAGCAGTGAATAGAATGCTTAGGAAGGAATAGGCACAGCAGTGGTGGTGAGGCAGCCAGTCATCTTCACATAATCTTTACTTGCAGAGAGGTTTAATCTGTTAAGTAAGAAAAGTACTTTGTTTTTACGGAATAAGTTTTTCCTCTACCCTAGTGCTTATAATATATCTTCCATTATTCCATGAAATATGTCGTATTTGGATGTCTTTACTTAAAGAATGTTGTGGTCATGCTATCAAGACACATTGTTGTGAAAATCAATTGTAATAGAGCTGTAGACTTTAACATATGTTTTAATGAACTGTCACTACTTCATTAAAAATTTATTTCCTCATGTTAAAAAAAATTTAAAAATCAGCAGCACTAGCTGAGCAGAGATATGTAAAGAAGTTTCTAGATGGAGGTGGAAATTGTCAGCTTAAGTCTTTCGCCTGTTTGCTGGAATTTACTGTCCTCTGCAGAAGGAAAAGCTTGCATTTTTTCCTCTGAATGTGTGACAACCCACAATTTAGGGGAGATCTGAATTATTCTGGCTGTTAAAGTGGCCATAATTGCAAAGCAGTTCCCAGTTAGTAGCAAGTGACAGGTCTGGTTATGCCTCCTAGCTGCAAGACTGAAATACTCAGTCTAATAAATTTGTCAGAGTATTGTTGAAGGAAAGGAATAAATACTGTTTGCTTTTGATAAATATTAGCAAGCTTATTGGTCATTACTAAATTGTTATGAAATAAACATTATATTCACCTGGCAGAGTTCCTGTGTGTTGCTATTAGAGTTTTTTTTCTTTTTATGTAGGCAAAATATTCTTCATGAGTTAGAGGCCTTTGGTTCAAATTTTCCTCTATTGCTCTGATTTTTGTTACAGCTGCAGCTGGGAAGGGTGACTCGGGTTCAGAAGCACCGGAAGATCCTGAGGGCAGCAAGAGACTTGGCACTAGATACCCTTATAATTGAGTATCGAGGGAAAGTTATGTTACGACAGCAATTCGAGGTCAATGGGCATTTCTTCAAAAAGTAAGAGTACTATGAAATGATGGGTATGAGAGCATCATGGCACAGAGAGACTGGTGTCTCTATGGGATAGTGCTCACTTACAGGGTCATGTCAGCTGTGCCTTCCATAGAAATGGGAAACCAAATATATCACTTCAGCTTGATGCTCTGCTTATGGACGAAACTCTTTGAAATAGATCTTTTAAGTTGTTGGAAGTACATAACCCCCAGAGCAATAGTGCTGATGGAAGTGCTGCTTCCAGTGAAGTGAGAGATAGCTGTTAACAGCAGTGCTGTGGTAATTGGGTATTTTGGGATTGAGATACTCTGTTGCTTCTCCAGGCCATATCCCTTTGTGCTGTTCTACTCCAAGTTCAATGGCGTTGAGATGTGTGTTGATGCCCGCACCTTTGGTAATGATGCCAGGTTCATCAGGCGGTCGTGCACCCCAAATGCAGAGGTAAAGCCTCTCTTCATCATCACTGTAATTGCAAATACATGTTTTACATAAGCTTAATGCTTTCCCTAACTTAAAATGCACTAAATGTGGTAAATTCTCTGTGTCTCTTGCTTGTTTGATGGTTTATACTTGGAATATGAGACAGTTTGGGAACATGAGGGAGGTTTTTTGGAAGAGAAAGATTTCTTTTATGTCTTTCCTTTGGCTGCACGATGATACTGAGGGTGAGCAGGTGGTAGTAGTTGTAAGTGGAAAAGCACAGTATGAGACAAGAGCAGTCAAGCAGGCTTTTCCCTATGGAGAATTTGGGATAATTGTTCATAGAGTAGAATAAGAGCTTCTTTGCAAAAGGAGGCTTCCGTCTTGGAAGTAGGAAATGCAGCCTGTGGCGACATGAGTTTCTTTCTGCTTTGTTTAACAAGGTTCGTCATGTGATTGCTGATGGGATGATCCACCTGTGCATCTATGCTGTTGCCACCATTGCCAAGGACACAGAGGTTACCATCGCCTTTGACTATGAGTACAACATCTGGTGAGTCCTTCACCTCGCCCAGGAGCTCTCCACTGCCCTCCTGGACTGGACATCTTCCTCCAGCCCTTTCCTCGCATTCTACATATTGCTCCGTTTTCTACTGAATTGCATTTCCCGGCTATTCTGTCCAGTTCTGCTGGCATATTCTACAGTAGAGGCCATAAGGTAGCCTGCTGTCCTTGCTTTGGCACGTGGTGAGATGTTTAGTAGGAGATGTATTGAATGTCTCTGTGCAGGGGTTGAGAAATGAAGAGTGACACGAATTATGTTTGTGTTTTGGAGCAGCAATTATAAAGTGGACTGTGCGTGTCACAAGGGGAACCGGAATTGCCCTGTGCAGAAACGTAGCCCAAATGCTGCAGAACACCTACCTCCACCTGTTTTAGGCACACTGATTGGGGCAGAAACACGCCGGCGAAAGGCCCGTCGAAAGGAGCTAGAAATGGAGCAGCAGAGCATTGCGTCGGATGAGAACAGCAGTCAGCAAACTGAGGAAGTTCCTGAGGGACCTGCAGCAGTCAGTGACAATGAGGTAAAATCTTTGGCCCCTTGTTATATATGTTACCATGCAGTGCTGCAGGAGTCTGATCCGATAGCATTGGAATCTTCAGAACAGAAACTGCAGGAAGCCTTTTTTTAAACCTTTAGCGCCTTAAATTACCATAGAAGTCTTGCTAACTTTGAAACAGTACTGGGTTACTTAATCTGGGTTTCTCTCTCAGGTGCCAGAGAAGGAGGAGAAACAAGAAGGGGAAAAAGAGGAGCCTGTAGATGAACAGGGAGCCTTGGTCCACAGCAGACGGGCAAGTAGCTCTCTCTGTCTGGGTTTAGGACTTGCTTAATGCAGTGACCAGCAGATCCAGTTGGTTATTTCACTTGTTTGAACACGAATCCCATCTGTTAGTGACCTTCAGTAATTTGATTAACAACAGCAAAAAAAAAACCGGGGGGGGGGTGGGGGGTAAAAAAACACCTGGGTTTGGTTGACTTCAAGTCACAGGATTTGTGTTAGGGTGCTGCAGACTGGGAGATACACTGTAGATTTATTTCCTCGTTGAAAGGTTTAACTGTTACTTTCAGGGCTGTTCTATAGTCTAAAACACACCTTTAGCAAAACCATCAGCGCCAAATTCCAAAAAGGTAATTGGACCTTTTTTATGTTCTTGCTGCCCTTCCTTATTGCCAGTACAAGAATTTATGGCACTATATAGGACCATAGCATAGTTTGAATTGGAAGGGACTATCAAAGGTCACCTAGTCCTACCCCCCTCAGTGAGCAGGGATATCTTCAATTCAATCATACCATGAACCAGAACTTGGTTTTTCTTAAAACTTGATTGTTTTTGCTGGGTTAGATTTGTGAACAGGTATCTGTTCAGTGTATGGTTTCATAAACACGTTGCCATGTGGGGAAAAGGGTAGAATCAAGTTGCAAAAGTCAGTAAGAGAGATAGACCACCAACAGTACTATTGGCACTTATTCAGGAAGTCTCTGTGTTTCCAAATTATTGTCATCTTAAGCAGTCTTCTTGATCAAAATATGTCCTAGTGCTCTGGGATCTTTGGTTATGCAGTTCTTTTTTAACCTTCATCTTTACTGAGTAGAGCTGGTGGTTTTTTTCTTGTGTTGCTTATGGCTCCTGGGATTGCAGCCTGGATTGGAATGTTCTATGCATGTGAATGGAGCCGTTCTGGCTCTTAATTCATTAATTTAAATAAACAAGAGAAAAATCCAAACAAAAATGCAAATACACAATTAAAACAACCAACAAACCAGAAACCCAAGGAAGAAAACCAGAAAAATTGCTCCCATTCTTTTACCAGCCAACAAATGTATTGAAGCTAGGAATTCCCTGCTTTTCTTTGCTCACCAATATCATAATCACCTGTCTTCCTCTAATCAGTGATACAGGTCTGCCAAGTGTAAATTTCCTGAGAATGCTTTAAATGTTAAGATAGTGCAGCAACCTGGAGAGCCAAGGGCCATCCGGCAGAGAGATGCTTGGATTAACTGATGGATTTTTTTAGAACAGATGAGATAAAGCAGTCAGTTTCCACTGAAATTTGAATGAGAGCAGTCATCCATCAGATTGACCTTAAAGCTTGGAGGGAAGATTTCATTTTAATGCAAGGAGGCTGATCTCTTTTTTGGGACAGAATAGTTCAGTAAGCCTAAGTGAAGTGTTAGTTTCCTGTCAGCCTGTAAGCCCTGTTCCTGTAGGTTGCACCAGTTAATCTGCTTTAATGAGATTCAGTTTTCTATACTTGGCATCAGGTAAATACTCATCTCTATCATTTCCCCAGTCTCTCTTCCTCTCTATGTGTGTGTGTATGTGTAGTATTTTTTGACAGAAAACTGTAAAGGCCAGGCCATGGGTTCCAAGATACCTTCTCCATGAAAAATCTCAGAAGACAATTGACCCCATTTCTTAAAACCCACTTGATTCTTGCCAGTCACTGCAACATTATTGTACTGAGCTTTTTATATGCATAGGTACCAATTATTCCTGACACAACCAGGTGATAAGATTTCCTGTCCTTTCTGTTTACCTAATAAATTTACTTGTTTTGCCTCTCTATTCTCTCACGTTCTGTTTTTCTTATCCACTATGTAAGCTGCTTAGACCATAGCTTTTATTTTTGAGCTGGGTCATCTTCTGACATTCTTACTGGGAAAATAATGAATCTGGAACATTTTAATCAGTTTGTGTGGTGTATTACACTTGCTGCAAATTACTGAATCATGTACTTCTATTGCCCCTGGCTTCTGTTTGGTTCTAAGGTTTGGTCATTAGCAAATAGCTCTATTTGTTTCCAAGTCATCTCTTCACTCTACTTATGCTTTCTTACGGTTTTTAATTCTTCAAAATTATGCATTTCCTTGTGGCTGTTTTATTAATATAACTCAGTAGTATCTAAGTGGTCCTATGTAACAACAAAGTTGAGTTCTTATACTTGTGCTAGAAACACATGATTATGTTGTTATTCTGGGAAATTTGCCATATTGAAAAATGCAAATAACTGATAAGAACTGCTTCTCTCTGTCCTCTGTCTGGCTTTTGTAATTGCTGTTTTGCTTCTCATATCTGTTCTTGCCTTGTTTATGTGCATAATTCACCATGCTTACTTCAATTTACCCTTGTGTTCTAGTCCCGGGAAGACAGGAAGGTAGAAGCCATCATGCACATGTTTGAGAACTTAGAAAAGAGAAAGAGGAGACGAGAGCAACCGTCAGACCGTAACAGCACTGATGCTGAAATCAGCGTCAATTCTGAAGCTCCTGAGCTGGAAGAAGTAAAAACAGAGACTCCTGAAACTGAAGATGGAAGTTCAGCACTGAGTGTTCCTCCCCCTCCTCCTGTTTCTAACAGTACCAGCAGTACTGGGGTGAACACACGGCGGTCCTCACAAGTAGCGGTAAGATGAAGCTAGAACTGTTTGCTATCTTGTACAAAGCTCAGGTGCAGCATTTCTGATCATAAGATCATTCAGGTGGGGAGGAGCTTTGTGGGCTTTCTAGTCCATTCTGAGTTAGGTAGGGACAGCTCTGAAGCTAGACCAGGCTGGCCAGTGTTTTACCCAGTCTTCTCTTGAAAACCTCCACGGATGGAGATTGCACCTCTTCCAGTTCATGACTGTTAGGTTGAAAAAAATTTGCCATGTATCCAGTCTGAACCTCTCATTTCAGAGTATGTCCATTGATGCACCTTTGCATCTTCTTAGTGGCTTCAGGCTGTTTGTAGGAAGACTGCTGTTACATCCCCCTCAATTCTCTCTGGGCTGAACAAGCCCAGCTCCTTCTCCAGGTGAACCCCTTTTGTACTTACGTTGGATGCATAAGTGCAGTGATGGAAAGTTCTTTTCTTTTTGTTTGGGTTTTTTTTTAACCAATCTACTTCAGATGCATGTGTTCCCATTTTAAGGCAGGGCTCAGACACTTGCCTGGAGTGCTCCATGTCAGCTCAGGTCAGGAATAAGAGCAGTTGTCTTGAGACAAGCAGCAAGTTTCCCATTGCTGCTTTCTTCCTAAAGACCCATGTTCTGTCCTTTAAGAATGCAGAAGACAAAACGATAATGTGCCAGTGTTGAAGGGTCCCCAAGGCCATCTTATGAACCAGCACAGAGTCCAACAAGATTTTGAGAGTCAGGTAGTGTCAATAAATAAATCTCAATTCTTGATCCTGTATGCAGAGAAAAGGAATACTCTTAGAGGTGCTCAGACTAATGACAGTTTGTTTTGTAGGATGCTGTCCCTGAAAAAACAGTGACTAAGCCAGCTCCAGCAAAACCCTCCAGGCCCCGACCAAAAAGTCGCTTCTCTCGATACCGGACCAGTTCAGCACAAAGACTGAGAAGGCAGAAACAAGCCAGTTCCCAGCAAGCTGAACTCACACAGGCTGTCCCAGAGGAAGGAAGCGCTGCCAGCTTGGTAACCACAACAGATGTCAGCAATGTGGAAGGGCCAGGAGAAGGCAGACAGTTGACAGGCTCTGACCCAACTGCTGTCCTGGCTACAGGATCCCAGTCTAATCGAGCTGCAGTAAAGTACCCCAAAACAAAAAAGGTAAATATGATCAAATGCTCAAGGTTGGGATGGCAGGTATTCATTTAGGGTGCAGCCAAGAGGTTAACTTTCAGCTTAGAATTGAAGACCAAGAAGGAATGTGACTGCAGCTGTCATGTACAAGCTAGGATAAAGTTGGAAAGGAGGAAAAATTGCAGAAGCTAGCAGGCAGCCGCCACATACTGGGCATAAATTAGCTATTAACACATTTAGTTTTGTGTCTAGAAACTAGTTTTGAACAGGGTGATCAAGTTTTTGGAGAATCTTCTAATAAGATGAATGGAGCATAAAATTGAGCCACTTCTGTGACATTGAGTTGTATCTCCAACAGGTGAGAATTGGGTTTGATACAGAAAGTCCTTCCTGTTGAGAAGGAGGGGGGTTTTAGCATGTGGGCTGACCTGAGCATTGCTTCCCATACACCATTGTGCCATGTTGCCTTTCTTCTTCACCTGTGCTGGTTGCACTGACGTTTGTGTTTCCTCCTTCAGTACCTTGTTACCGAATGGCTGAACGACAAGGCAGAAAAGCAGGAGTGTCCAATTGAGTGTCCTCTGCGCATTACTACAGACCCAACAGTTTTGGCAACTACCCTAAATATGTTGCCAGGTCTCGTGCACTCCCCACTGATCTGTACCACACCTAAACACTACATTCGCTTTGGTTCACCCTTCAACCCTGAGAGACGTCGAAGGCCCTTTCTGTTGGATGGCATTTACAGCTCCTGTAAGAAGGTATGTTTGCTCGTGTCTTACCTTTACACGATGTATACTTATCTTACTGACCCCCTTGTAAAGTTGTTGTGTCCTTTTGGAGTTTATTTCCACTGAGTATTCCTGCTGAGCTAATATGTTGATGCAGTGTCCAGGCTATGACTGCTGACCTCCTTGCCAGAGTTCAGTTTTCATCCTTATATTTTGCCATTGTAGAACAACTGCTCTGTGACTGTCCTTTTAGAAACGTGTACTTTTGGATCTGCAGTGACTGTTTATTATCCAGCATACACAATTCAAAGAGTGTTGATTGCTTCCCTTAGAAAGTTTTATGTTACTGCTTTCACAGAGGATGGTTGGCATTGTGGGGATAGGACAGTGTTGCAGAGGAGCTCAAGAATCCAGTGCCTCAGTTGAGATCCATTGTCTTTGGAGAGCCTTTGTGGTTTAAAAGCCTTGAGTTTGCCTGTTCACAAGAACAAGTCCATAGCTCTTTGTTTGGCATCACAGACTGCCTATCTGCAGCAGATACTTGAGGCCATGCAGGAAGCCTGAACCAGGCCCAGCTAAGGATTTAGTTCCTCCAGAGATGACCAGTAAATGCCAGTATTTACCCATCTACAGGGAAGGCAGGGTAGTTCACTTTGATTTGTATTGGAATCCATCTTCCCCATTGCCTATTGGTTTTGCTCAGAGACTTCCTAGTTCCTGTGTGATTACCTGAGAATAATTATACAGAAATCTTTTCTGTCTGCTCTCCCTGTCTTGGTGGCTTTCAAGTACCATGTCCTGGCTTCCAAGTACCTGCCTTCCTTTGTTTGAGGGTGTTTTTCCAGAGAGAGAATCTTTGGACTCTACTGTCTTCCACCTTCAGCCAATTTATTGTCATGCCCTAACAGTCTCTTCAGTATTTCCTTCATAGGTAAAGCTCTTCATGGTTCATATATAGATGTATGACAACACCTTGTCTGTTTCTGTGTGTCTGGGCAACCTCCTCATGCATCTTTAAGTTGAGAACTGCGAGGTTTGAGCTTCTTTTGAACTTCAACAGTGTCTTTGAGCCCCAGGGAAAAAGAAACATCCAGAGCAAAACTGGCAGAGTTATTTGGAGTTCTGTGTTTGGTGCAGTTGCCATACAGCTGGCCAGCAAGCTCAAAATTGAGGGAAAACTTGTCATGGAGCAAGTCTTCCAATCGGTTGCTGCATTTGACTCTTCTAGTCAAATGATAATTCTCAGTGCTGAACAGGGAGTGGACTAGTCTCATTATGGATGACTTCCATTTAGTCCACACCTTCCTTAAAGTTGTGTCCAAGACTGGGTGTTGTGTTGCAGCTGGGACGTTTTCAAAGCAGAAAAGTTGCTTTGTGTCTTCTAACCTGTACCCATTTTGTGCATCCCAGTATGACTGAGTTTTCTTTGACAGGTTGGTTTAAACTCACGTTCCGTTCATGATTTTGTATGTTTGTTAGAACGACCCATTAGTTTTGTAACTTGTAATTGTAGAAGTGATTGTTCTAGCCTGTGCTAAGCTCTGTCATGCTTTTCCCTATCCGTTTCCCAATTTAGTAGGAAAATTATTAATGGTATTATCTAGCATTCTTGTTTCTTAATCTGAAAACTTAAATACAGTCCCTATTCCATCAAGTAGTTAATAAAGTATTGAAAGTTGCTGTGTCCGGAACAGATGTTGCAGAAATAATTTGTTAGATTTCTACTTTTTGAATGTAAATAATTGTTAGCTGTTCTAGTGAGGGGTTTCATCCATTTCATAGGAGATCCCTGGCTTTTTCTTGGAAAATGCTTTTTAGCATTTGGTGATTTTATGATTTAACGATCTGGAGATGTAGAAATCTGCTTCTTATGTTCAGGAATGTTTAGAAAACTCACAGGGAACACCTCCTTTTCAGCCAGCTGAGGGCTAGAAATGGTCCTAGACCTAGCTAGAACTTGATGATACACTCTCTCAAGACGTGATCTGTATCTTGTCTACTTTTGACTACTCAGCCAAGGAGGTTGATTTATAAAGGTTGTTGAAATAGATCACATATTTTCTTGGATTGTCAGCAGGCCTCATCCTTAAACTACTGAGAACTGTGCCAAAAAACTCAGCTGATGATGTCAGTTTGCATCCAAAGCATGGCAGTGTCTGCACCTCGCAAGGAAACTGAACTGTAACCTGCTCTCACGTTAATCGCACACTGTGCAGTGACTTGGCTGTCAGATCAGATGCCACGTTTGAGGTAGAGGTGCTCCAGACTGGCTGCCACTGCTCCCTTTTGCTGGTGGCCACAGTGGAAACCCTTGAGTTACATTTGAACAGAGAAGAAGCGTCTGCTGTACAGTAGTGAAGGCCATCAAAATAGATCCTGTCACCTGCTCTTCATCCTCGCATTGAAGTTTTCACTTTGAGGATTGTGGCCACTGAGTTTGTGATGTACTTTCACGATAGCTTTGAGGAATCATAAGACACACACGTGTATCTCTAATAGGATACACATTGCTGGCATGCAGATGAACTGTGGATTGCTGAAAGGTAAAAGTACAATTTTAAACCTCTCTAGGACAAGAAGAGTCTGGTACAGTGAGTCCTCTGGGTAAACTACATAAATTAAAATTGATGTTTGCTTTTTTTCTGCAGTGTGCTGTCATTTCACTGGATCACCTGAGTGTTTTCCCTTATATTGTGGCAGTTACCTTTATAGTAGAATAAGCAAAGGTTCCTGCCTGCCATCAGGAGTCAGTCTGTATCAAGATACAGGGCTAGCACACGCACTGCAACAGCTGATTTGCTGAGGCTTCAGTTCATATTTGCTTGTGTGAGATGTGAAACATTCTTAATTGTCCACGTTCAGAAGACTACTGTGACATATCTTTAGTAGCTGAAGAAAATATTTGCTTTTATTATTCTTTTCTTGGTTTACCCTCCTTGAAAACTGCTGCTTGCATTTTAATCAGATTTTTTTTTGCTCAAACTTGCTCTCCTAGGCAGGAAACAGCTTTTTTGCAAAAATCAGTCGTTGTACATAGTTCATTATATTTGTGTCCCTTTTCTTTTAAATTACTGTTGTTTAATAGTTTTCGGTGCCACCATCCTGCATATTTATATTTATAATTTGCTCTTTACTTATCTCTGTTACTGCTGATTGCTGCTCCCAGAGCCCAAGTCAGGAAGGGCACAGCCCCACCACAGTAGGTGGTGGGCTCAGTGCTGACAGCCGTGTTCTCATGCACTCCCACCCAAGCGCACGCCAGCAAGGTAACACCAGGCTTCTGAGCAGCCTGCCCTGCTCCACACAAGTGTAGGAGTTGGAGTGCATCCTGCAGGATTGCAGAGAAGGTACCTGAGGAGTTTCACGTTTATGCAGTCTCATTCTGTTTCAGCGCTGGATCAAACAAGCCCTGGAAGAGGGGATGACTCAGACCTCACCAGCTCCGCAGGAGAACAGAGCCCAGTGTCTATACCAAAGCAACGAGAACAGCAGCTCCTCCAGCATCTGCAAAGATGACACAGGTAAGTGCTCAGCACCATCAGGGCAGCATGGATTCAGACTGGGGAGGGTGCTGAATACCAAAGGCAACTGGACAAGTGACGTCTTAATGTGTCCTGCTGCCTGATGGAACAGCTTATGGGTAGGTGAGAATGTTGCTTTGCCATTCATTCAATTTCTGCAAACCTATCTAGCTTGAGCATCTGTAAAGTTTCTCAGTATTTTCCTGTGAAAAGATAATCACTTAACATTGCATTATCAATCTCAGTGCTCTGGGATGTCTTGTACAACAGAAGGGAGGGGTTAGAGGGAAGAGAGCTCAGGATCATTTGTTTTCAGCAAGATGCTGTTTGAAGGACAACTAAATACCTGCTGACTGTAGGAAGATGTAGCAAAGTCTTACAGGCATGTGTGTAATAAACAAATGACTAAGTAAGTCTCAAGGATAGAGAAGCTAAAATCTGTGAGTAAAGCAGCAGAATGGTTAAATATTATGTCTGAATTTACAGAGAGAGTGCCGATCAGCCCAGTCAGGGATCAGTTTTCCAAGGATGACAGATAGGAAGCTAGACATCACACAGATAATACAAATTTGATTATTGAAAGGTTAGATGAATAGGAAATAAACAGAATGCCAGAACCAATAAATGTACATCTCAAGCAAGACCTAACCTGTAGAATTTACTGGTGATTTGTTGGTTTTTTGGTTTTTTTTTTTTTTTTTAACTAAGCATCAAAAAATATTATTAATTTGAAGAGAGGTAGGCCTGAGGGAAAGGCTTTAATCCTTTGTGGAAGTGGAAATGTGCTTAGGCTGTATTGATGTAGCCTGTAGGGAACTATTAGGTTCAGGTAATGATAACTGAGCTCCTCTTATTTGTTTGTAAGAATCATAATGACATGTCCTCTGACCTCTCTCCTCTATTCTCCTCTCCTCTTTTTAACCTTTTCTGTCTTCCTTTCCCCTAGCTCCCTCTTGTGCTTGCTTCTAGTTGAAATATTTGCTTTCCTTGTACACTGCATGTTCCTGATGATGTATTGTCCTGTTACCAGTATCTAGACATTGATGTAGAAGTGACTCAGACGTACTTCATTTTTAGGAGTCTCTTGTAGTTGCATTGAAGACTCCTGGGCTTCATTCGGGCTGGGAGTAGGGGGAAGAGGACAGCATGTGATTTGCTCATGGTCAGTGGGTCAGCCGTGTCCTCAGCTCAGTTTGTGTTTCAGACTTGCTGAGTCCCCTGAAGAAATGGAAGTCTCGCTACTTGATGGAGCAAAACGTTAAGAAGTTGCTGCGGCCGCTGTCTCCTGTCACCCCCCCGCCTCCTGTCCCCTCGGTCCCCGGTGCGGCCAGCCCGCAGCTGGCCACGCCCTGCTCGTCGCTGCCCGGGGAGGAGGAGACTCGCAATGGTTACGGCATCATGTTCTCACCCATCCCCTCTCTGGCTGCCAGCCGCTGCAATACTCCACTACAGTTCGAGGTAAACCTGCCCGGGACGTGGTGTGCTAAAAAGAAAAGAACAGCAATATTTGCAGCAGAGATGGCACTAGGGATGCCTTCCTTTTTGAGTATGTGTTCCTGGACAGCATCACAGTCTCAGCCTCAAGAGCACTGCTGCCTTTCTCTTCTGTTTCACTTCTGGACAGATCTCCTGCTCTGTGAAATGTCAAACTTTGCTAGAGCCCAGCCTTACTTCACTTAGTAACTATCAGTAACATTGGATCTTTTTTTTTTCTATTTCTGCTGAGTAGCTCCTAAATTTCTCAGGTTTTTCAGTGACCTTTGATCACCTCCCCCACTTCAGATCTCTGTGCCAATGGGGTTTTCAATCTCTGCCACTTCCGAAGAGTACAAGTATTCCATTTCTCAGAGGCTGTAAGGCAGCCATGGCTCCTCTCTCCCCAAAGAGCTTTCAGTAACTCAGAGTATGGCAGTATTACTTCACATTGTCTTCCACTATATTCTTTGGTTTTCTTTAAGTGGACTGGGTGGAAGGAAATTGCCTTAATACCTTAGATCGCTTGATAGTTTCCCTCTGCAAAAATTAGCAGAATTAATGAGCAGGCTGTGTAGATGGTTTCCATTGCTCTAAACTCTGTGGGAGAGTTACCAGTATTCATCCAGTCAGGACCCTCCACTCTGTGCCTGTGAATAGGGATTATGCTGTTTGCAGGTTTAGCTTTATTTTTTAGTATTGCATATTTTCATTTAAAAAAACCTCATGGAAGACTTCAGGCCAGCTGCTCATACTCTGCCAGTTAAAACCATTTTTAAAAATGGTGCAGTGATGGCCTGCTCCATACCAGGGACTGACTACCCTGCAGGAATCCCTCATCTGTTTTGCAACAGGGCAAATACTCCTTTCTGGTACTTTCAGCTTAGTTTGCTTTGATTATTTTGGTTGAGAGCCCTTTCTTGTAAGCTATTTGAGAGGCAGCAGTCTTCCCTGCTAGAGTTTAGCAGGGCAGATTGTGGAGCATTGAGGAAAGAGATGAAAGGCTGTTTCAGGCAGAAAGAACTTTACTGGAAACAATCCTTACCCTTGCAGTGGTTGAGGTAGCATCAGGGCACTGTTGCCATGAACCTCCATAGTCTAATCACTTCTTTCCTGTCCCACTTCATGTTAATTAGCCTTGATATCGCTGGGTATCTATAACTTACTTGCCTTTTACCTTTTTCCTTCTTGAAACTCACTGGACAGTTTGAATGAGTGAATGCATCTCCCCAGATATAAACTTGTGGCACTGTGGGGAGAGAGCAACAGAAAAATTCTTCCATCAAGCTTCCTCAAGCAACTAGAAGTTGTGACTTGCCATCATGTCTTGCTGGGAAATACATTTTTTGAAGGCTTTTAACAAACTTCCTTGTTGACTGATTTCCTAGAGCTGCTCTCCATAAAACTTGTATCACAAGCTTCTGAAGCTCTGTTTGTCAGGTTTTTACAGATTGAGGTTTTTCAGACTCAGTTTTGTGATCTTTTTAGAATAGAAACAATTTAGAGGATGTTTGGTCCCTCCATATTCATAAGAGTGGCCAGAAGCATGATGACATGCCTCTGCTTTTTTGGTGGTCAGAACTTTTTTTTTAAGAAATTTCTGAGATTCCTCAGTTTTCTGAGGCTTTCTACTTTGCAGAAAACAGTGACTCCTACTATATTTCTCTGATAGCAGCATAGCTCTGGGAATCCTGCCTCTCTGATTCTATTTTAGGCCTGCTCAGTAGCATGGAAAGGGAAGTGCTTGGGAAGAGCCCTTAACTGTGCTGTCACATGCAGACACTGCCTTCACTGATACAGGTGCTCAGATGATACAACATTTCATAAAGCTGGTTGCTCCTCTTCTCTTGACTTGAGCTGGAAGGATGACCCACAGTAGATTGAAAGAGACATGTTTGTTTTATAGTATATGTCTATATATATGTCTATATATCTATATGAAAGGTCATCTTAGTCTTTGGGGGATCTTAGTTTACTTTCTGGGCTGAACCAGGCTTTTCTTCTCTCCCGTGTTCTCAGACTAAAAACTGTAAGTGTCTTTCTCTATACTTCATGGTGCAAAGTCTGTCTGACAGCATCAAAAATATAAAGAATTAGCTGCTGCTTTTCTTAACATTCATGTGCACTGTTCTGAGTACTAAGTTGCATCATGAGATGCAGTAGCCCAGTCCTATCTGTGCTTCCAGGAAGCTTTAGAAACTACTTACCAACCATGACGCTGTCCAGGCTGGGGCCAGTTCTTTGGATAGTTGTTTAGAATAGCCATTGCTAATCTGTGTGCTTTTGTACATTGTAATTGCCTCTTGACTTTGGAAGTAGATGAATAACTAGATGCTTTTCCCTCCTCTAGAACGTATCCTCCCCCGAGAGCTCCCCTGCGCACAGGCCCGAGTCCATGTCACCTGAGGTAGCTATGGCACCTGAGCCGGGAGCCTGTGGGCTGCGTGTGCGTGGTGGGAGGGGAGGGAGGAGTGTGCAGGCACTGGGAATAAGGGTGGAGCCTTAGTCACAGTAAGGCTGAGGAGAGTTTTTAGGGTTATCACAACAAAACAAACAAATTGAAGACTGGAATTTGATTCGTTCGTTCACCTTGGTGGGAGTCAGACAGTGCAAAGACTCAGTATGCCTCAGCTGCTGAGGTGCAGGCAAGAGATTTGGGGACCCTGGAATTGCCATCACCAATTTCAGACTCAGCCCAGCCCATCAGTGGTCTGTGAAATTTACTGAGTAGTGGCCAAATGACTGCTGGGAAAGGGAAGGCATTCACCACTAGTTTTGACTTATGAGCACACAGTGGTACACCTCACCTGCTCTCTTCAGCCTTGGCTTACCACCTACTCACTTGCAGACTGAAAATGTTGAGGAGATGCTAAAAAGTAGTATTTTGCTTACCCTGACCTGTTGTAAAAGATGACATGAACTACCTTGCTCAGTGACTGTTTCATAGTAGAAAATATGTGCTCATCTCCAATATGGTGGATTACTTGGAGCTGTAATACAGCAGGGGAAATGTTATCAGCAACAGCAGGAGGGCAGAGCTGGTGCCTGGTGCTGCTGTGTTTTTCCATCTGCACTGTAGTCCTGCAAAGAGGATGAAATCTTGTCAGTTGTACTCATTGTCTGAGATCCTGACATATTAATGTGGTGAATGAGATGATTATTCTGCTGCCCTGGAGGGTTTTTGGCACTTTAAGTAGATAAATGAGTATGTTATATTATTGCTTAGTGCTTCACAAACTCTGACAGCACAAAGATGATGCCATTGTGGTTTTGTTGGAAATCGTAAAATGTAAAAATGCTGTAAAAATTAAATGAATGTACTATTGTTAGAGAGTTCCGAAGCTCACAATAAGTGAAAACAAATGGCTTAGAGGTCCTGGGTATTTTATTGTTAGGAAGTTGGTAGTGGCTGACTTGGGACAGGCAAGAACTTGGCTAATAAAACAGCACAAGAACAGGGGGGGGCTGTTCTATTCTCTCCTGGCTACTGCTCTGTATGAGCAGTATGCTTCTGATGTGTGAGGCAATTGAAAATGCTGAGTTTAATTCATTAACTGCCTGGGGATAATGTTGAGCTTTATCCTCTTGCTGCAGAAAGACTGCTGAAGGGGAAAGGGCATCCCATATTGGACAGCTGAACTGATCATTGTTTAGTCTCAGTCATTCCCCTGTGGAACGAGCAGAACAGTGCAGGAAAGAACCAAAGGGGTAATCAGAAAGGAACAGGGAAACGGGAAGCTAGCATTGTACAGAAGGTTTACTGACTTAAATTTCTCTCCCTACCCTTGCTTGACCTTTTTCCTGACTACCCACCCCCTCCTATATCCTTCTTGGATTTTCCAGGTCTGCCTCCGATCCGACCTGGATTTGAAGGGTGGGTACCTGGATTCCAGTGCAAACACCTGCCAGGAACGGCCGTCGCTGCTCACCTTTGCATCCTCTGATGTGGCTCCACAATCCTCCATAAACTCTACTTCAGAGATGAACTTCCCAGGGAAAAGTGGGGAAGCACAGATGCTGCTACGAAGCTCTGATCAGGCTTTTCGGACAGAGTTTAATTTAATGTATGCCTTCTCCCCTCTGAACGCTATGCCTCGTGTGGATGGGTTGTTGCGGGGGTCTCCTCCTTTGGGAGAGAGGAAGCCAGTGAATTCGGAAGCAGGATGCTGCAGCTCTCCTGCTGAAGGATATTTCAGCAGACACGAGTCAGGGCTGCTCAAAGAGACAGTGCATGGATCCATGTCCCCCTGCGGTGAGAGGGCTTCTGAAGGCACCAGAGCTGCTCCCCAGAATCCGCCACAAAGGAAGAAGGCAAGTACTCCTGTACAAGAAATTCTTAGATTGCAATGGTGTTCACAGTTCCCACTCAGGTTCCTGCAAAGACAGGGAGAACAGAGAGAGTCTGGGTGAGTTATCCAGGCATGCAGTGCCTGGGTGAAAACAGTTGTTACAAGAGAGAGAGCTACCCTTTAGGCAAGATTTTGATATGAGAAGTGGGAAAAAAAGACACACACCGTGCAAATACCTCTTCTGGGATCACAGAAAAAAGAGCAGGATGCTGGCAGCTTTCATTAACAGTTGTTAAACTGAGACGACCCAAAGCAATAACACAGTGCAGCTGTACAGCTGGTGGAGGTGTTATCAGGATGAAAAGGGTCCTTACTGGGAAAGAGGGTCTAATGTTTCAAATGAAAACATAGGCTGTTTACTAGAACATATTAGAGCATTTTCATAACATTACAACGAAAGTAAGATGGAGGCTATTTAAATTTTAGCTGTTTGAAACTAAAAACACAGGAATATAGTTTAACAAAAGCAAATACATACTGATTTCTTACAGCAGGCCAGTGACCCTCATGGGACTAAAACTGAGGTAAAATGTTAAGTTAAGGTAGTGCTGCAATAAAATTGGGTACTCATGGGACAAATATCACTGCCTTTTCCTGTGCTTGGATTTCTTTTTTAGGCAAGTGTGGTAACTCGGATCACTTGTACAAGGGTCCAGCTGGATGGAATATCTTATTTCCTTTCCATTTCTGGAGTCTCTTGATTTTTTTTCCTTTGGTTTTTCTTTTTAAATTACATTTAACTTAAAACCTTCATATGTTGAGTTACTTTTGGAAATACCCTGTTCAATATTTTAGCATCATAAAGCCTTCTGTACAGGCATTGAGTCATAGCTGATAAATTCTTCAACAGAGCTGCCTTCTGTGAGTCCTTTGTGGCTCCTTACCTTATAATAACTCTGAGGGAAGGCACGCTGAAAGGTAAGTGCTCAGCTGGAAATATTTATGTCTTCTTGGTTCTGCTGACCTTGTGTTCCAAGGCTGTTTTATGTTTGGTTGGTGTCTTTGACAAATCTGAGACTGCTTTGCCCAAAACACATTCTACCTTGGCTACAAGCAGTTTGTTTTGGTGGTAGTGCTGGAAATTTGCAATGCCTCCGTAGCAGGAACCTGCTCTAAGCAAGTTAAAATTCTGTGCAAAGCTTCACCAAGCTCTTAGTGTTAATGTGGCTGAACTACTACAGATGAACTGGGCACTGAAGATACCAGTTCTGTGAAGAAGACTCTTATTACCTGTTTTAGGGATGTACAGATTTTGAAAAAAGATTACATAGTGTCATGAACCAGAGAGAATGTATGGAGGGTTTTGAGAGGAGGGAGGTTATAGAAGCTTGTTGCTTGAATATTCATCTTCTCCTGAAGTAATGTGAAAATGCAGGTGGTTAGAGAAGCAGACGAGTTGCATGTTTCTTCTGATGTATTGGTCATAAAAAGTAAAAGGAGGGTGATCATGACAGTCTGAATTTGCACAACTAAGTTCTTTTCTGGAGTGCCTGCAGATCCAGCAAGAGTTGATAATCCCAATATGCCTTTTCAAATTCTACCTGCAGACCCAGAAGATGTTTAGGATGGTGCGTGGGCCTGTTCCCTGTCCTAGTCCTCTGTGTTCCCTGACTCATGGCTGTGTTTTCTCCCGCAGGTATCGCTCCTCGAGTACCGCAAGCGGAAACAGGAGGCCAAGGAGGGCGGCGATTCCGGGCGCAGCGCGGGGACCCCCACCCGGCAGGGCAGCAGCGGCTCCGGGACCGACGCGGACGGGAATGGCCTGTCCGGCTCCGCAGCACGAGCTCCGTCCTCCCCACAAAGTGGCTTCTCCCCTTCCCATCCCTCCCTGCCTCACGTAGAGGACATCAGCCCACCAGACTCGAGGGGCTGCAGTTCCTCATCATCGCTCAGTAAATCCCAGGAGAGCATCAGCAGTAGGTGGTGAGTGTTATCCTTCCAAGCAAGCCTGAGAATCCCCTCCAGGGAAGGACCAAACTCCCCAGGGGGGATTTCCATAACAATATGTGCAGTGAGATGGATTCATTTGGCTCTCGTGGTATTGTTCTCTTTCATAATTGGTAAACAACTGTGAAGGATACCAACACTCTTCTCAGCCTGTCGTGTAGTTCTTGGTTTAGATATCAAAAATCTGTCTTGAAAGGTACAAACTTAAGCAGTTTCTGCTCTTCCACAAGTTCCCTTTTGAGGTCTTGAGTTGTAAGGTCTTGCCCAGGCAATGAAAGTCTAATGCTGGTCTTTTTTTGCTGAACCTTCACTCTTTTTGGACATGAGTGATGCTAAGTTCACTCCTGTTCTGAAGGAAAGCTCACAGGCCTCCGTAACTTTGCATTTGAGAAGCAGGGACTGTGCAACAACTTCAGCTTTGCTAATTTACCAGACTCTGGTCAGTGGCGAGCCTAAGGCCGGGCACCTTTATCATGGTTACCCTGAGGAGGTTTGATAAGGGGAAAGTCTTCAAAAACCTTTGAACCTGGTCCAAAACATGAAGTAGTGCACTGAATTGCCAAGTGTGGCATTACAGTGCCAGTGATGGCTGGGAGGTTCTGCTGGCTGGAGCTGTGTAGGGCACTGGCTCTGCTGCTCTGGAGTCAGGTTCTGGCTGTGCACACCACCAGCAGAAAGGCACACACAGACACACACCCCCCTTTCCTGATGCTGATCTCCACATACATGGTTGGGTCACTGCTCGGGTAATGGCAGGGGGGTAGCATGAGGAGAGATACAAAGCAGTGCTGAGGGCAGTGAGAAGTATGAAGTTTGTGTTGAAAGCACTTGGGTGAATTTGGAGGAGTAATAGATCTGTTTCCTTCCTTTTTCCATCACTTTTCAAGCAGAGTTTAATAGAAACAATTTGTCTTTTACCTCTCTGACCATTTTCTGTCTACCAGATGACCTTCTGCCAGATATTGGGACTGGCCACAGCTGAGGCAGTCTGCTAATGATTAGTTTATCGTCATTATTTTATTTTCAAATATTCTATAAAAGTGGTAATAGCCCATGTCTTTCTCCTCCTGTGCTACTTCCTTCTGCCTGTAAAAGAGTAGGAAAAAAGCCAACCAGCTGAATGAACTAAAACTATTTCAGGGTGAGGTGTCAGTGTGGCATTCTTGCTTTAGTACCATCTTTTGTGTTCTGTGAGCTTCATCTGCTGCTCCCTCAGCAGGTCCTGCTCTGGCTTCAGTTTCCCACCTGGTTTCAGGAGTAAGTATTGTGTGGGTATAAAGATCCTATTGTTATGGGACACTGGATATAAAGTTGAAACCATGCTGATACGTTTTGAAGTGGGATTAAGCAGATTTGCTGCCTTTAAAATTTTTGGGTTTCTGTGTTTTCATGGCACGGCTGACAAACGTACACTCACCTTCTATTTTTAAAAAATATATTAGAACCTGTTACTGAGGTAAAGTGACCCAGTTTCATCTTTCATTCCATGTGCTTATATATCAGATACATTTCCAGACATTCACAATAATATGAGGAACAGAAGAAATGGGTGGGAACTAAAATCCATGCCTTAATGTGTAGAATTTGCCAGATTTTTGCTGAATTCTGCAATAATTGAGAATAGCTTTCATTAAAGAAAAAAAACCACCACAATGGTTTGTCTATTTCAGTTGCCAGGATAAAGCCATCACAATGTAAACAGATGTGCTGCTGCCCAGTAAACTCAGCCTTGCAGAAAACAAGTCTCCAAGCAAACAAAATAATAAAAACCCTAATGGAAAGCACAGTTTTCAATATATCTTAACAAAAATTAAATACAGAAATCAGTCAATATGCAGTTAATCTGCATGCTTCCATCATATGCAATGCATTTAATATAATCTAAATATTTAAATTCAGGCATTTTTAAGGCACAAATTCATCAGTGTTCAGAGTAAAGGCATTGTAAATCCCTGGTCATGGTGATGCTGTCTATAGGTTAAAATACCTATTTCCACAGAGATTTGGATGGTTCTGTATGTGGTAGATGGAATGTTGACCCAGGGGCCTGAGGTTTGTCTGTAGCTCTGTTTTTCTTCAACAGTTTGGCTTTAGGAAAGCCACTTCACCTATTTTTCACCCTTAGACAAGAGACTTATAAAATGGAATGGTATCTAGCATTAATCTTTGGTGGAGAGTTTTCACACTACAAAATAAACAGGACAAAGTGGCATTAGTGGGCAAAATGGCCCAGCTAGCTCTGCTTAGGAATATTGCAGTATCCAACTATACTGTCTTGGCACTGTATTATCATAAAGGTATTAAGTTTGCTTCTGCTTAGTTTGAATGAATGTAATTATGCAAAATAACTGCAGTTAATCTTAAGCCAGTAGCAGGATTTTTAAAAAAAGTGTTGAATCTCAAAACAGTTTTTCTGTAACCAGGTGATGTACTGAACTGGATGCTTATACCATGTTTTTGGTTAAAGACTTGGTGTTCTGAGGGCAGTGGCATCATGATAGCAGTCTGAAATCCCACTGGAGGTTTTTACATGGCAGAAGCAGTTCAGAAGTTTGTTCCTCATCTATCTAAAGAGCTAACAGAGTGGTCTCTGTTCCCCTGTGCATTGGTCAGGTTGCTCTCAGCTGTGTCACAGCACTCCTCAGCTGTTGCTGGGTTTTGTTGCAGGATGGTCCCCACGTCAGTGGAGCGGCTGCGGGAGGGCCGGGGGATGCTGGAGAAGGTGCTGCGGAGCGGTGCAAAGGTGTCCCAGAGACACGAATCCTCCCCTACCCAGGACACTGCTCTGGAGAGAGATGCAGGTAGGACAGTGAAACTTTGGGATGTTTGCTTGGTGGGAAATTATGTGCTTGGATAACTTGCCAACTTGTCTGTGGTGTTGGTTAGTTGTACCTTCATCTTTAAGATTATCAAAGCTGCCTTCTGCAAACCAAACTTTACTGTTATTCAGATATTGCTTGAGCCTCTTCTGTTAGACCTGGAAGACCTCTAGATTTTTTCTAGGGATTGAATTCAAGACTGCCTCTGCCTTGACTCTGACAGGGACAGCTTCTTTATCCTTGGACAGATGGGTTAGCATCTCCTATATTCTGAAAGAGCTATCATTTAATGGTCATTGGGTGAACATTCAGACAAGTGTATTACCTTGTTTCTGAGCAGTTTAGGGCAAGTATGTATTTCCTTCATTCCAAATCAGACTTTTCCCCAACTGCAGTAAGGTGTGTTTGAGACCAGCTTTGAAAATTGACTTCTCATTTGGAGTTCTCCTGGTTTTGTACACCTAAGCATATTTTTTCAGTGTTTTTTCTTCATCTAGTCTTGAGAGGAAGTCCTCTTCCCTATCAAATATGTCACAGTTTCATGGGACCCCATTGGGGGTCTTTTCCCTGTCTTTCCCATACCAGTGCAAGTGGCTTTCTTGGTTATTTTTTAGAAGGGTAGGCAAAATCCAGGCTCTTGGAAGAGGTCTTTGCCCAATGTAAGCTCTACGGCTCTGGCTCTTCAGTGTCACCCAAGAATTAGGATGGAGTTAAACTTAATCTGCAGTGATGAATTCTTTCTTGTTACATAAACCCCATCCCATTCTGAGTTGTGAAAACTTAATGCTGCAGCTGACAAAAGTCATCTTGTCTCCTTCATCCTAGCACAGCAAAGTACATTTTTTCTGCTTTTGCTTGCTCTGGCAATTTCTTCAGCAGCTTGTTTAGATTCTTGTTTAGATTCTTGTTTAGATTCTTTGAGCCACCTCCCCTCCCCCAGTTGCTGCTCTGCTTCTTAGTGAAACAAATGGGTGGCTGAGTCCCTGCTGTTCCTGGTAGCACCTGGGGGAGTTATGAAGATGCACATTTTCACTAGATGCTGCTGTAACAGATAATATTAACAGGAACTAAAAAATCCCAAAGTTGGAGGGTTTGCTGATGAGGCATGTAGCAGTGAAAGGGAATTTGTGTGCATTGCACGCTTCTGAGAACTGCAGCTGCTCTCAGCAAAACCTGTCACTTCATATATGCTTGAGGTTGACACAGGCCAGTACAGCCAAGAAAAGCAGTTATTCATGTCCTTCCCTTGTGCAGGTATTGAGAATGGGGGAGGAAGATGTTGGCTCTAGCTTTTAAGTTTATAGAAAGCAAATTCAGGAAGGTCATAGTTTATTTACCATTTGTAATTTAGTCTTTCAGTAGTCTTTAACTTGTCAAGGTTTCTTTCTGGGAACAGGCACTGCCAGTAAATTGTGTAGCCCTACTGGTGTGCCCAGCTTCTTAAGAAACAGTTTCTTCCAGAAATCTTTAGATTTCTTGTGATTCTCATACTCGACTTCCATTAAGCATAATGATCTCTGAACAGCTCTTCTGTGCATGACTTTTTAACAAAACATGCCCTAAACTTCTGGATTTTGCCATTCTGCAGTACTTATGATGCCTTGAGAAGGCTGATGTGGAACAGAGGCTAGAGAGAGTTAAAGAATAAAGTAGGTATTTATTACAAGGCCTCACTGGATCCACCTTGGGCAAATATAAGAGCCTGGCCAGGGCTACACCCAAGATGAACCCAAAATGGTCACAAAATGGATGACTGGTCACAAGGTCTCCCACTTTTGTAAGTTTTGGTCCATTTGCATATTGGAGTTAATTGTCCAATTATAGCTTTAGGTTATGAAGTCCCATCCTCCTTGTTTTTCTTCTCTTCAATTCACTGTTGTTTATACTTTTTCGGGCTGGAGCTTGTAACTGTTGTCCTTGGACAAGCTGGAAAAGGATTGTTTTGTCTAACTACCATGTGAAGAGAACTTGCTAACACTTAATCTGAAGTTCAGAGTTACACACTAAAGCAGCACAGAATCTGAAAAATAAAAAAGCTAAAACTTAAGGCATCACTTGGCATGTCACCAAACAACCCCTTGCTGCATCAATGGCATTTCAGAAATGGAAGGTGGCACAGGACAAATGCTGGAAGCTTCAAACCCTGGTCTCTGTGTAGGCCTGTGCCCTGAGGGAATTTCTGAGCAGACAAGAGCTACATCCAGATCCATGCTAGCTAAGCCAGCACTGTGGTGTAGCACAGAGAGGACAATGGCAGCTGAACCACGGGCACTGCTGGCACTGATGCTTGTGTCAGTGCAGCTGGGGCAAAGCCAGGCTTGTCTGGCAGAAGTACAGAGCAGACTGAGGCAGCGTGTCCTGTTTCATGACTGAGACACATCTGTCATATAAATTTGATACTAATACCAACACTGTTTCACCAAGGCATTTCAAACGTGGCTGCTGAGAATCCCTGAGATGCTGCAGATAAACAGTTTTGTCTGATCAGTCTGCAGGAGAATTCTGATGTGAAATCATCTAGTCCCAGCAGCTTCACCCCTCCTGCAGAAAGCAGGATCACCAGCCGTGGTTACAGGGGTAGCAGCTGAAGCACACAGTTGGCACAGTGGCTGTGTCACTGCAGTAAGTACTTACTGCCTACCCCGGGTCAAGTTCAGTGATACGGTAGGACAAGAAGCTTACCCACCCTTGAAGTGCAAGAAAGGCTTGCTCTGTCAGGAGGCATTTTATTCCTCTTGGTCTCTCACATATCTGAAGTGGATCAGAGTGTGCTCTATGCTGCCAGTGCCCTTCAAACTTCAAAGCATTTCCATCATCTTGGCCTGTTAGAAAAACAGGCATTTCTGAGTTCCAGGAGTATCTCTGCTTGTAGCAGCTCAGTTGGCTTGTAAACCATAGTCCCCAAAATGGCAGCACAGGATGTCTGTCTTTGGAAGCGTCTGGATCTGCCTTTGAGGAAAACCCACCACAGGATCCTGCTGACAGCCCAATAAGAAGGGCAGTTTTGTCTCCTGAACTGTAACTGTATCCAGTGTGAATTCCTGTAACCAAGACTGAGAAATTGCTGAGTCCTTAGAACCATCTTCTGCCTCTCATGTCCTACTGAGGAGCCAGGGGAGCCCTGGCTGTGTCTGTGCATTGTCTCCAGGTGTGGTCATTCAGACAGGCTGGTCCAAGGCAGGTGGGCTTTGTGATAAAACAGAGCACACTGGTGTGAGGGGAGTGGCCACTCTTACACATATGGCTGTTCACATATGTTAAGGTTTCCCAATTGTCTTTTGCTGGGTTTCTTCAGTTTCTGAAATGCTGGTGGCTGGGGAGGCTGGAACACCAGGGCTGGACTGTGCAGTGTCATTTGAGAGGGAGCTGCTGTGGCCTCAGTTGGTGGGGTGAGGTTTAACATCGTGCCTGTACATTGCAGATGCAGCAGAAGGAGATACTCCAGAAGCCCACAAAGGACCAGCAGTTTACAGTCCTTCTCGATACAGCTACCAGGTAAATGCTTTCATATCTTCATATCTGCCCATTCTGAAATAAAGCTTTTATAAGGAGGGAAACAGTGCTTAGCTGCCGTTATTCACAGTGCACAGCACTAAGCACCTTAGGATGAGAAGTAGGTAGGAAATGGGGAAGTCAGCCTGACATGCATTTTCCTTTTTTTCCGCATGCCTTGTTCAGCTGCTGCAGTCTGACAGTCCCCAGGCAGAATCACAGACCCTGCTCCAGCAGAGCTCCTCCCCGTACAGAGGGCACCTCGCGCCGTCTCCTGGATACAGCTACCGAGCAGCAGCACAGAGGACAGGACACAGCCTGTCCCATGGTTCCTCGGAAACATCCCTCTCCTCCACCTCATATTCCAGCCCTGCCCACTCGGTCTCCACAGACTCTTCTGCCCTGTTTGCAGGGAATTCGGGGTATTTCAGCAGCCAGCAGCACTCTGGCAGTGTCAGCAGCAGCCTCCTGAGGAAGAGCTGCCCTGCGGCTGCCAGCCCGGCACAGCAGACAGCTGTGGACTCTCTCTCCTCGGAGTCGGGCTCCCAGCCCTGCACAGGCGTGTCGGGCTCTTCCTCCGCTCCCCAAAGTGCTCGCTCACTACAGTCAGACTTGCGGACTATCAGCCTGCCGAGCTCTGGGCAGTCTGTTCTCTACCAGGGCTCCCGGGGCGCAGTGATTTCCAATGCACAACACTATCCGCACCGCGGGGGAAGCAGCGTCCATCAGTACAGACTGCAGCAGCTTCAAGGTTCTGGAGTAAAGACTCAAACAGGACTTTCCTAGGGCTGCCTGGACTTCAGGAGGACAAAACTGCCCATAGCTCCTTCCAGTCACCTCTGGAAGTGGCTCCTGGGCCGGTGTTGGGAGCTTGCACCTGATGCTGGGGTGCCAGGGGTCAGAGGCTGAGGTCAAAAGTGCACGGGTGAGATTTGTGAGCAGTATTGGCCTCTGGCCTGGTAGGACAAGACAGATTTCTCTGAGGCAGAGACTGTAGCAAAGCAGTTCCCTGACATGTGGGTACATTGCAAAAACAAAAAGAAACTAAAAAAAAAAGAAAAAAAAAGAAAATGGTTCAAGTGCAATGACTGTGGCGCAGCCTCTGTCTCTGGTCCGTGCCCATGGCCACAGTCACACATGCAGCACGGACACAGTTCTGAATTCAAAAGCAGTTTAAAGGAAATGTTGGGGGAAGTTAACTCCAATCTCTTTATAGGTCAGGTTCTCAGTGCGTTCTGGGGAGGGCTTTAATCCGTTACGATCATTCCAGTCACAAGCAGACGAGTGCACACGGCTGCCTTTGGGCCTGGGTCGCCACTGCCACCGTCGGAGCTTTTTCCAGGACAAGAGTCTCTGCAAACGCAAGCAGCGCGGGAGGGGTTTGCAGCGTGTGCCTGTGGCTGCAGAGGATGCGGGGTGCGCTCTCGTGTGCTGCTTCACTGCAGGTCTGTCGTGAGTGAGTGTTTCTAAGGTGGCTTAAGGAATCTGTGAACGGGAGCACGGCTGGGGCCGTGCTGCCACGTGCTGCCGTGCCAGGGGCTCTCTGGCTGCCGGTGCACAATGCACAGGGGATGGCCGGGCCCTGATCAGTCAAGTGATGCTGCGGCACACGAGGGGCTGCAGGCAGAGGAGTGGGGGCGCTGCAAGGAGCAGTGGTGGGGTGGAGGGTGGGCACCCTGGTCTGTGCTGAGCCAGAGGCTCTCTGAGCAGTGCCATGTGGGGTCTTTCCCAGCCACTGTCACCCACCGAGTGTGGCAGGAGAGCAAGCCCAGACACAGTGCGCTGTGTGTTCAATTCCATACGATTGCCAGCTTCTTTCTCACTTGTTTACTGTAATATCGGGCGTGTTTTTATTTATCTAATTTTATATTCAGTTATAACCATAGTAGGTTAGCTAATATATGACAGGTGTCATCCCTGGTGCTGCAGTGGAACTTCTCCTTTCTCTTGGATAACATAATGCTGTGAGTCTGTCTCCCCTCTCCTTGCAGATGCACAGTCTTCTTCCTCTTTTTTTAGGACTGTTACAGACTTCTCTAATTCACAATTGAAATCAGGTGTTTGTTCAGCCTAGGGGAGACTTTTAAAATATTGAAACAAAGAGTAGCTTTCTCACACTGTCTGGCTATGAGCGTGTTGGGATGGAACTTGTCACCCCGCAGTTGGGTGTCTGTATACTGTATAACATAGGTGTAAACTTCACTTGGCTTAGCCCTGGAGGTGCAGCCTCCCCTTTCGTGCTCTGAGCAGCACGGGGCAGACGGGCTCTGCCCTGCCAGGCGGTGGGAGGGGGCCAGGGGGGCCCTGCCCAGAGGCTCCAGCACCTTTGGGTGCAGCAGGGGGGCAGGAGGGAGGGACCCTGGAAAGCTCTAGGAAAGGTGGGGGCTGTAGCTTCTTACTCTAGTGGAGTTTTTACACTGTGCTGTAACATTTGAACTTTCACAAGAGATGTAATAATTTTGATAATAAAAATACTTAACTTGAAAACTAGTATTGTTGAATTTCTTACTGCCTTGAGCACTGGTGTCCAGGACATAGGGCAAGTGGGTGAGGGCATGTAAGTCTCTCTTCGCTGTCTCCTGCAGGGTAAGCAGATCTTGCAGACCTCCCTCCTGCCTTCTGTCAGGTGAAGCTAGGAGCTGCTGTTCCTGAGGAAATTCCCTGAGCTTCTGGCTGGGGTGGTAGGATTTTTGGCTCTGCTGCTGCTGTTCTTCTTGCCCAAGCTCATTTGGGGAGGAGATGGATGTGGAGGATGTCCCCTGCACCACTGCACCTGCTTTAAAACCTGTTTTCTGGTGTGCCAGAACCTGGTATCCGGGGTTTTCATACTGCTTGCCTTTTCCTTAGGAAGCCTGACATGGGCTGAGCCTGGGGTGGGGCCTGCAAGGTGTGTCTGCAAGTGCTTGAGGTGCTCATGGCTTCTGGTCTTCGACTGCCCTCACCGTGAGAATGTTCCCCCTGACACTGTGGGACAGCATCTGTCATGGTTCATTCTGTCCTTTTGTGTCCCCCAAAAGAGTGGCTCCATCTCCACTACTTCCCTGAAAGCAGCTGTGGGTGGCACCAACCCTGCTGTTCTCAGCTCTTCTGCCACCTGCAAGGCTCACCTGGGCTGCGAGCATGTCCCACACCAGGGGAGCCAGAGCTCCCTGCAAGTCCCAGAGCTCCCCATGCTGCCTGCACACAGCCTGGAGTGATCTCTCCTCTACCAGAGCATGTCACTAGACTGATGGGCCATGTGGTTTTTTTCCAACAAGACACTGGAATTTGATGAATTTCAGGAGTTTTTTGATGAATTTCATTAATTTTCCTATCAATCTGTGTTAGTGAGCTGACAGACCACTCATCATGCACTGTGGACAGGCAGAAGGGACGGGTTCAAAGGCTCCTAGGGATGGATGGGATCCCTGCCCCACCCCCTGCTTTGCCATGAAGTGGGACAGACCCTTTCTCTGGGGACTCCTTCTGGCCAGAGCCCCTCTTTGTGTGCCAGCTCATGTGGGTGGAGGCTCAGCTCCACAGGGTGCAGGGTGGGCTCCCCACCACAGCTCAAGACACTCACAGGGGCTTCTTTGGCCTCCTTGCAGACCACATCCTTTGGTGATGGCCAGGAAGAACCCATCCCAACCCTTCCCACAACACAGGGCTCCGAGGTCGTCTGGTTTGAATTATATTTTTCAATAAGGTTTTGTGAAACACTGTATCAAACTTTGTACTAAAATACAGATATATTACAGCTACTGTATTCCTTTCTCCACTGATTTTCTTGGTTTGTTTTTCCAATTCAGCTGGCAACAGCACTCTCGAGCTGGCAAGACCCAGTGCTGCAGGTTCCTGTTGACCTCATTCTGGGGGGCAGCTGTCAGAGGGATGTGGGCTCATGGCTGGCAGAGGGCACTGGCAGGAGTGTTGGCACCCACTCCATCCCGGGTGGCTTTGGCTCCCAGATGCTGTTTTGGCACAGCTCCATCCCCCACCGCCACCCCGCAGGGCCTCAGGGCACCACTTACCTGCTCCAGCCAGTCCCTGGTCCCTGCTGAGGCGCTGGGTCCTGCAGAGCCCTTCACTGCCATCCCCCAGCAGCCTCCATGCTCCATGGCCCCATCCCAGGACTGTGGTCCCACTCTGCTCCCTGCTCCCACTTGCCCTGCTCCCTGGCCTTGCCCAGTGTCTGGGTCCAGCCCTGCCGGGGCTCCAACAAGCCCCTGGGGACCCTGCCCTGGGCCCCGCAAGGAGCCCCAGCTGCTCGCACTGAGACACGGCCAGTGCTGAGGACTTTATTGCATTGCGAGGGCTGTGGTGACCCAAGCCCCTGTGGCCAGGGGAAGCCTACACACACACGCTGGCCTGGCCAGCAGAGACACAGCCAGGCTGCAGCCACTCGTGCCGGGGTGTCGGCTCTCGAGTGCTGTGTGTGGGCCTTGGAGGCCGCCAGCGCTGCCCCGGGCAGCAGCCACCGGCTCCCCACACGCCATCACCGCGGGCCAGCGAGGTACAGCCAGGAGGCCGGGTGGGTACAGGAGTGCTCAGGTACACCTGGCCATGCCGTGTGGCAGGGAAAGCCTTGCTGTCACCAGTGGAGAAAAAGCACCGTATGGGGATGGGGAGGGAAAGGCGTTTGGCAACAGCCCGCGGCCGGCTCGGGGAGGGGTCTCGGCGGGGAGATCTTCCTGTGCCCGCCCGGGGGTTTTGCATGTTCAGCTGCTCCCACTTACCAGGGCTTACATTCAACGGCGGCGCGAGTCGGGTATCCCACGGCCGGCAGCAGCAAGGCCCCTGCGGTCCCCATGCTGAGGGGAGCGAGCAGCAGCCTGCAGCCCCAGCCACGCACCAGGAAACAACGTGTCCTGGGCTGGACTCCCAGGCCGGGGGGAGAAGGGGCTCGAGTCACTTTACCCTGTTTAGAGAATATGAATTTACATGTAAAAGTAGGGGTTGGGCCCCATCCCGGCCACCGGGTCCCCTGGCTGTGGAGACAGGATCACGGAGCTGTACAAAATGGGAGTGGGGAGGGGTCCGGGACCCGGAGCAGCCGGCACGGGGCGTCACTGGGTGCGCGTTCGGGTGGGAGGCAGCAGGTCAGGAGTCCTGGGGATGTAGAAATCTGTTAAAAACTCCAAGACTGTTTTTTCCTTGAACCAAAACCGCAGCTGGATTCTGTTCTTGAACAAAGCGGGTTTGAGGCATCCTCCCCCAGCGGCGGCCCGCAGGCAGCGGTGGGTACGGAGCTGGCAGGGTGCGTGGGATGGTGGTGCCGGTGTGGACATGGAGGTGGCCATGGATGCGGCGGGCGGCTGGCGCATCCCTGGCATGGGCACCGGGGCCCAGAGGGCGGCGCGGGACGCTGAGTGGCCGCTGGCAGCAAATGAAGGGCAGGACAGGGAGGGAGTGCCCAGGCTGCCGGCCATGGGAAGAGGGTCCTGCTGCGGATGGTCGTCCTTATATCCTCTGTGGGGAAAACAGAGCAGGTTGGGGATGGACTTGGGCTGGTCTTAGTGCACCATCATGCTACTTGCATGCGCCAGGCATATGCCTGTCCCCATCCCTGCCACCCTGTCTCTGCTGCCTCCCTTCCCCATTGCCCCCAGCCCTGCTGCCTGCACAGCCAGGGTCATCCCATCCCAACCCATCCCATCCCATCCCATGTCACACAGACACCAAGCACAGTCACACCCAGAGACACCACAGAGGGACAGGGGACAGGACAGTGACACTCAAGGCTTACCGCAGTGCCAACAAAATCTGTGGAAACAGAAGAGAGAGAGGTCAGGCAGTGCAGAGGCTCAGCAGCTCCTCCCCATGCTGCCCAGCCCGGCTTGCCTTGTAGGTGCCAGTTAAGCCCATGGGACCCTTGCCAGGCTGCCAGATGAGCCAAGCTCCCCAGGCTGTTCCCACCCAGGATCCCCCTAGTAGCACGGTGCTCACCTTTGCTCTCTGTCTTGAGCTCCTCATGCAGCAGGTCGTTCTGCCGGTTGCCGAGAACAAAGGCCAGGAAGGAAAGGATAAGGGCATTGAGGATGCCGATGATGGCCAGGATATAAGCCCAGCGTACAGAGCAGTCGCCCAGGGAGTACTTCCCCGTCTTCTCCCCGCACATGTCCCGTATGGTCTCTGCATCCCAGCCATCAGGAAAGATCATGCAGCCCAGCACCAGGCAGAGCGCTGCAAGAGGGAGAGGAGGGGGAAGATCAGAGACAATGGAGTGGCAGTGCTGGGCACTGAGCCCCCCAGTCAGTAGATGAGTGCAGCCCGTGTCTGGCAGGGAGCCCACCTTGGCCCCACGACAGCCGGGCAATGTGGCAGGTGACAGCCACCACTGCCTCAGGAGTCCCAGGGACTGCGTTTTTGGCTGTCCCAAATCTGCCCACGCACAAATAGGGACTTCAGGCTCTTGGTTTCTACCAGCATCAGCCACAGGATCAGTGGTTGCCCATGGGCTTTCCTCATCACCACAAGCTCCCTGCATGTGGGCAGGAGCTACCAGTGCATTGCAGGCAGGGATGCTGCCTGTGGAGAGAACTGGCATTCCCAGGAGCCCCCACACCTGACCACCACACAGCCTGCAAGCACCACTCCCAGAGGGGTCACCTTCCCAGCAGGCCTCCACCCAGCACACTCCATGCTGAGCAAGGAGACATCAGGGAACACAGGGATGGAAATGCCAACACAAAGCCTGTGACTGCCAAGGTAAGGAAGTGACTTTTTCTGACTACAGCAAGTACAGAAGCTCCTCATCCCATATCAGTTGTAAAAGCTAAAAATAGTAATGATGTTGGCTGCGGTGCCCTGCAGGTACTTCTGCCCTGAGTTAAGGAAGAATCAAGAGGCTTGTGCCCACACCAGTAAGAAGTTCTCTCTCCATCCCTTACAGCAAACACCCTGCAGGCAAGCAGCTGGCAGTCTGGCATGAGCTTTCTGGGTGCTGGCATGTGTTTTGAACTGCTCTCCATGGGGAAGGGAAATCCCAGGAGGGAGGGAAGTGCCTGTAGGGCATCACACTGCACCCAGGAAAGGACAGGGACGCTGGCACATAATGTCATGCAGCAGCTGCTGCCTGGTCTCTGACTCCTCCACACACATAGCAAAGCTCCTTGGTGAAAGTGTCTTTGTGGACAGTGGCAAGCCCTGCATGCTGATTTACTGCAATGCACAGCCCTGGTGCCACCCCAGCACCACACAGCTGCACAGAGCCAAGCCGGTGTCTCCAGCACATCGTCACCAGGGACTCCCAGCCAAGCACAGCCTGTCTGGGGGAGCTCCCTGCTCACTGGGACTGGGCCAACCCAAAACCATCCCTCTGCAAGGGAACACAATCAGCACTAACGCCATGCACTGCATGGTAAATGGTGAGGAGCAGCCTGGTCTGCTGCTGACCTGGGCACCTTGGAATAGGATGGCATTAATTCAGCTGAGGGCCTGAATTAAAGGGGATCAGGTGCAGCAGACCTGTGCCAGGGACTGTTCCTGTGAAAGCAGAGAAGCTAAGAGGATTTTAGGATCCTCTGACCTCCCAGTGCAGTGCAGCTGTGAAACAAGCTAAGGTGCTCTGTGGCAATCCCCAGCAAGGGAGTGGGTTTGCCCCCACAGCACTGCTCAGGCTGGCATGACCTAGCCTGGAAATGGGCACAGTCACTGAGGAGGAAAAAAGGACCACAGGCACAGAGTAAGGCTGGGGGAAAGCACAGAAAGCAGCAGCTCCAGCTGCCTTGGAGGGCAGAAGGCCTCAGCAACAGCCACTCTGGGCCCAAAGGAGAACAGGGCTGTGCCCAAGATGGTAGGCAAATCCAAGTTAAAAAATCAGGCACCAATTTTACCTGCACCAGCAAGGGCTTGGGCAGGCTCCCAGCCTTTGTGCACAGCCCTCAGTCAGTCCTTCACAGGAACAGAACAGTAGCCCCTGGGTCTGTCCATGAACTCTGCAGGCAGTGGCATGTCCTCTGCATTTCTGAGTTATTATTTGGGGTCCAGGTGGGTCCAGCTGCCCAGGTAAAGCAGAAGCCTGCCAACAGCTCACTGCTCTAAAAACACCACAGGTATGTGTATCTCCCTGGACATCTGTGGGTCCCAAACATGGCAGGACAGGCAGAAATGTATGAGACAGTGGATTAACATGCTGGAGAGCCATGGCACTCATGGAGGACATGAGAGACAGGGTTTAAGGCAAAAGCAGGGTGGCTCAAAATGGTATGGGAGACACTCGTGTGGTGGGTTGTCACAGCACAGTCACAGAGGACATGCAGTGATGCCCACTGCCAGGAAACTGCCTGGCTCCAGCCTGTGTCTGCTTGTTCTGATCCCTCTCATCCTCGTGTGCCTGCTCTGTATTGCACCAGGGCAAAGGGAGTCTGTTCCCTATCCCACCGAGCAGCTGCAGGATCTCTGCCCAAGCCCTCATAGCCCATTTGACAGAATTAAACAACAAATTTACTACTGGGTAGAAGTGTGTGCCCAAGTCACCACATGTACCCAAATGCCTCTGCCTGAGGGTGACTGGCCTCTTCCCAAAAACCCCTCACTACTCTACAGCTCCCTGGGAAGTGGCTAAGGTGGGGCTGTGCTACTGAAGGCAGGTGCTCTCCTGGTGAAGACCAGCTCAGTGCTCTCCTCTTCCCATCTGCCCTACGTGTTCCCAGCAGCAAGCCGAGTCCTCTGCTCTGTCACAAGCAATTCCCTTTTCTGCACTCCCCAGGCCACACAATGTCCTGGAAACACCTTCCCGTGCCTGCAGCAAGGAGTGACTTTGAAAAGCAGAGCAAGAACAAGGAGGGGAGGGGATCCCCACAGAGTCCACAGGCCTCAGCACTGGCCTCTCCAACAGCTCTGAGGGATGCAGGGTCAGAGCTCTGCCTGCCCATCCCTCTGCCCGTTCTGCCAGCACCTATCTCCAAATGCCCCAAGACCCCTTGCAGACCTGCAGGAAAACCTTGGGTTTTGTTTAAAGCAGCCTATTTCTATGCCTTGCAATCACTAGAAAAGCACCAGGTGATGAGTCCTATGAAGAGCCATTGTTAAAGAGGAAAAAATAACCCAACTCCTGTCCATTTTGCTTTTAATTCCTGTTCTTCTGAGTGTGTGGTGCCAGTCCTCACTGTCAGTGGCACCAAGAACAGCTGGCTGGTCTGTCACACCCCACAGCTGCCATCCTTCCCCTAGGCCCTGGGCTCCAACTCCCTCTTCTAGAGTTTTCCCAATTGTAAAGACAGTTTTGAGAGCAAGCATTTCAGTGATCACCGGGACAGGGTGCATGTGGAGGGAGGATAATCCTGCTGGGGCTGGGGCTCTGGCCCCATAAAGCTGGCATTTCTTGGCTTGGTTTTACAGCTGGTTCATGGCTTCTCACTCCTCAGTGCTCCTTTGTCAATGTCCATTAGAAACAACATGGGCATCTCAAGGGCTTTTGATATCCTCACAAAAGAAATTAATCAAAGGGAATGCAATGTTATGACTCAGGCTGCAACACTGGAGCAAGATTTGGGCAGAAAGAGGAGGCTCCTACTGGCAGGACAACATCTCCTGGTACAAGGTGCATTTAGCTAATTCGGACTGTCTGAGTAACCCCCATGTTTGCTGAGTACCACTGTCCCTGTCCTGAGCAGCTGTCCCTGCAGGATTAAAATCTGATATTTTCAATTACTTTTTCTGTCCAATTTAGTCTGCAGGTGTGAGTGAAAACTGGCTTCTACTGCTTCTGCCTGCCATGGGTGGAATGAGCTCAGGACATGCCCTGCAGCTGAGATGTGACCTCGCCCAGAGCATCACACTGCCACAGAACACACAAACAGGAAGATGTGGGGTAATGCGGGGAAAACCAGCAATCACTGGGTCCAAAAAGGGCTTTTTAAACCTGGCGTGGGGCAGGCAGCACATTCAAAAACCCCGGGGAAGAGGGGCTGTGCTGTGCTGTTGGGGATCTAGAGTGGCTGCTTCTCACCAGAAAAACTCCTGAGAGCTGAGCACCGAAAGGAAAGCGGACAAACACAGTTTCCCCCCTCCCTCCCCCTAAAAACTGAAATCCCTCAAAAACAAATCAACACTAAGGGCAGCGTGCTCAGGACGGCGAGCACCGGCCATTTACACAGACACGAGCTCCCCTACGGCGTTCTGCTCCACGGGCTGTTTCTGTGCCAAAAAATCAGCAGGATTCAGAATAGAGTTATGAGTTTGTATGAATCAGAACTGACAGTTACTTTATCTGGAACAACAGTTAAGGGATGTAAGCTCCAGGACACGAGCGGCTCCGAGCCGCCCGGCCCAGCCCCTCCCCGCGAGTACACGGGCACATTAACAGCCCACACGGGAGGGCTGCACGCATGCAAGGGATGGGCTGCAGCCCGGCTCCTGTCCCCTCTGCAAGACCTGAGTGGTAGGGGAAGAAGAGGGGAATCTTCAGGAAAGCTTTTTTGGGGGTCCAGAAGACTGTAATTCAGCAAATGCTGAGGGTTTTTGCAGTGTTGTTATTTTTTGCTGCAAGGTCAGCAGGTGGAAGTGGTTCATATACGGGCACTATTTCTCCCTTTTGCAGAGAAAGGGCTTGAGGATAAACTGCAGAGTCACAGGATAGTTAAGGTTGGAAGAGACCTTTGGAGATCATTTAGTCCAACCCTCTTGCCAAGAAGTCACCTAGAGCAGGTGATACAGGAACATGTCCAGATGGGTTTTGAATTACTCCAGAGACAGAGACTCCACAACCTCCCTGGGCAGTCTCATGCTCAGCAGCTGTCCCAGTTACACTCCAAGCCAGTTTGCAGCAGTGGTATCTGCCTCATATTTTTTCATTAAGAATTTCAACGAATGACTTTTATATCCATGAAAACAATGTTTTGAAACCTCAAAGTCTCTGAAAGGACTTGGGTCTCCAGCAAGTCACAGTCAGGAAGATGAGCCTGTCCTGATGTGGTTCAGCAGAGCCACTGCATTGCTGCCAGAACCAGGGAGGGTTTTGGGGCTGTAATGCTCACTCAGGCCAGATCCTTCTTTCCCCTGGGGCTGAGGCCACACCACCACACAGCTCCACCACGTTCAGCCCGGCAGCTGGCAACAATTCCCTCACTACTCCTCTCTAGGGATATGCCAAAACCATGTCATGCAAGGGGTCCCCACTGAGACGTTGGCAAACACAGCTGAGGTGCAGAAGATGAAGCTCTGCTTAGGGATCTGCCTCTGCTCTCAGGCCTTGGAAGGGCTCATCCAAGAGGTGAGTGTAGTTCTGAAGGGAGTCTCCCAAAGGAGAAAAGAGCTCAGATGGAGCTCATCACAGTCTTCATCAGCCAAGGTGGCTGGACATGGCACAATCAATGCCAAAATGCCACTGATAAGGACAAAGCCCAGCCCTAAGGCCAAGAGCATGGCCACAAGCAAGGTGGGAAGGCACCCTATGTGTCATGTATCCCTAAGGAAGGGAGTGTGAAGGTCTCACCACACTGACTGCTGGACCTGGAGCACAGGGAAACACCTTAAAATGTGGCCAGCCAATTCTTCCATGCAAGCAGGATGGTGTGCTCAGCTGCCTGCCTCTTTTGACCCTCAATAGACTCTAAGTAAAAACCTAAGACCCTCTGGAAACAACCCTGGGTACCACTCAGGGTAATCATCTGATGGGAGGCACATGGATGCAGTGTCACACAGAGGTGGCTGGGCTGTCCTTGCAGGGGCATTAATGCTGGGCACCAGGACAACTTTGTTCAAAGCTTGGAGTTAACTCACAGGGTGACTGTGTCTTATGCTACAGCAGAGTATTGGGGAATCAGAGGAAATGCTCAGGCTCCTGGGCAGCCTGGTGGTGGTGTATTCCTGTGCTCTGATTTCCTGCAGACAAATCCCAAGGGGGATCACCCTCACAGCCCATTTCTCTTCAAGTAAGCATCATCCTATGGAACTTTCTGAAGGTGCTCCTCCACTAATTTGGAGTACTGGGGTGACATCAGGTGCTGTCAGTCATACAGTTGTTGACATGCTCATGTTAAGGGCCCATCTCTGGTTTTGTAACAGAAGGGTTTAGCAAAATCTCCAGTTTTGCGTTACTGGGATTTTGAACAGGGCAGATGGCCACGTTTCTATTTGCGATAAAGCAGAAAAGCAGAGTCTTTCCTCTTAATTAGATCCAGTTTCCTCCTAGGGGGGCAGTGGCTTTTGAGCTGGAGCTTTCTGTCAAGCTCTAATTAAACCCTGCCTTGATTGTTGTTCACTAATTAGACATCGATGATTTAAAGTTGGTTGGTTTTTTTGTTTTTTTGAAAGAGATCCTGAATTCCTCATCCTCCTCCCCCACATTCCTGCACTTGGTTTTTCTCCTCTGAAGAGTCCATCCATGCCCACAGTCAGCAGCCCTTTACTCTCCACTGGCCATCCCACAGGGATGGGGTGGGGAGACCTCTGCCCCATCTCTCTGCCCATCACCTGCCTCACCTGGCTTTCACCAGTGAGAGCAAGAGACTTTGGGCCTCACAGTTGCTTCTGCTGTATTAGTGCACATCCTTCTTCAGCTAAACCCTCACTGAGGCAGGAGGAATTTCCTTTCCTTCTCTGCTCCTCCAAGCTCTCTGCTCTGGCAGAATCCTCCAACCTCCCAGTCAGGTGAATCTCTGAAATCTGCCATCATGATGTGCCAGAGCCTGCATCAGACTATGTCGCTGCCCTACCCATAAGATCTGGCCTATGGTATTCTCTTCATAGGTCATGGCTGCTCCTTCTCCATGCATGAGGTAACACATCCACCTGTGGCTGCCTCAGACATGCCCCAGGAAGTTCAGTCCTGCCTGACCCCTGCCAGACAAGACTCTCTTGCTGGGACACACCACACCACCACCTCTGCATCTAGGCCCTCTCTGATGGGAACATCAGCCTGTCCTGTAGGAGAGCAGCTCTCTCATGCTGTCCTATCTCAGGGCAGGGTGGAGGGCCAGGGTTTAATGGTGCCTTGGACTTTCCCTGTCAGAGAAGCCACGGAGCCATGCTGCTCTGGGAGAGCTCCAAGCCAACCTGAGCTGGCTGGAGCCAGAAGAGCCAACCCATGGCCCCACTGAGCTGAGCACTCAGGGTTCTCACAAGTGCAGCTGTGAGCAACACGTGTAATTACAAGGTGCAAAGCGTGACCAAGGACAAACCCCAAGGCAAGATGAAGGGTACCCAGAGGTGACAACAGCAAAACGCTGTCATGGCCACCCAAACCTGAGCCAGGACAGGACAGGAGGCACTGGGGAGAAGACGCAGGGCTGCCTTCAGTGCAGTGCCCTCTGCCACACAGCTCCCTGTGCAGCAGTAGCAGCTGGGCAGTCCAAGCCACTTGATTAAGCTGCCGACAATCAGTAGGATTTGGGCTCTGAGCTTGCTTTAAACTGATAAATCTTCAGGATGGGGAAAATTAAAGATGAGGGAATTTCCTGATAAGCCAAGGCAGCTCCAGGTCTGGCTGTGGTCCTGATATGGGTGAGGGGAGGTCAGGCTTTCCAGCCCAAGCTAGCTGCAAGGGAAAGAGCTGGGCTAGCTGAAAGGTCCTCACACTAAGAGGCTTTCACATGTGTATCCTTCCACATCAAGGACTGGGGCCCTTCTCACAGAGGGGATGAATGGGGTCCTTTCATTAGGAATAAGGGGCACTGCAGGTCCTTCCAGTGGAAGCTCTAGGTCTATTCACACTTAGTATGCAGTGGAGAGTAAGTGTTTGTTCACACCTGGTAAAACTGTGCAGAGAAGGAAGTGAAGGGTCTTGCTATCAATGGAAGTTAAACATCGTTCCTCAGGAATCATCACTCCAAAAGGACAGACCCTGTGTGAGGACACCTTGGAAGTCTGTGTATAACAGAATACTTGGGATCCTTATCAATATAGGCATCAGGTGCCCTTCTGGGGAAAGGTCTGGGTTATTGTACAGTGTCACTCTGAGGAGTGACTCTGTGAGGGTCTTGGGGTACATCTACAGTGGGGTTTAATTTGTGGAGGGAGCTAAGGAGGATCTATAGACAGGGTCACTTTTGGAGGGATTAATTACTGGGCTTGAGTGGTCATGTCTGGGGAGACATCAAGGTAAATGTATGGTGTTCCTCTGTGGGAAGCACTGGAGAGAGCTGGGAGTGGCCTGTGCTCACAGCCCTTTCATGATGCAGGAGAGAGGGGGCCTGGGTACAATATGTCTTTAAGGGGGAGCTGAAAGGTGCTTTTACAGGGATTGGGGATCCATGCATAGGTTTCTTCCAGTGGTGGGGTCCCTTTGGGGGCTGAGTGTTCCCCTAAAGTGAGTATCTCTTCGGGAAAACCCCATGCCTCTGGAGTTGACAGGGAGGCTAGTCCCTGACATGGAGTGTGCTGGGGTGTCTGAATCCCCAGGGATTCAGGGGGCTGATCCAGTGTGTCCTTGGCCATCTTACACTTGGTCCTTGCCTCTGTGCAACAGTGCCTCTTGCAGAGCGAACCAATGCTGGTCCTTGACTGGGGTGTACTGAGGTGCCCCAAGGTGGGTCCCTAGCCCAGGATGTCCTGAGGTGCTCCAGACTGTCCAGGCGTCCCAAAGTCAGTGCCTGTTCTGGGGCTGCCTGAGATGGGTCCCTGATCCAGCTCTCCGGCTGTGTCCCAGGGAGCCTTATGTTTCCCTGGGGTCAGACCTTGCCTGGGGAATTCCAGGCTCCAGTGCCCCGAGCAGGTGCCACCATTCCTGGTGCCACTGCCTGGTCTGGATGTCCCAGGAAGCCCCAGAGTCTCCTGAGGACATTTCTTGGCTGAGAAGACCCATGGCCCTACAGTGCTTGTACCTGTCCAGCTTCCTTGAACAATCTCAATGTTCCCTGTGGCCAGCCTCTGCCTGGGGAGACCCAGGTGCCAGTGCTTAGAGCCAGCACCTGTTTGTGGTGCTCTGTCGGTGCCAGTGCCCGGCCCGCTTGTCCCAGGAAGGCCTGGGACTGCCTAGGGCCAGCTCCTGGCTGGGATGCCCTATGGATACACAGTACCTGTGCCCAGCCCAGCTTTCCTGAGGAGCCCTTGTGTTCCTCGTGGCCAGGGGATACCAGGGAACCCTCGGTGCCATGTCCCAAACTGGTGCCCATTCCTGCTGATCTGTCAGCACTAGCACCTGGCCCGGGCGTCCCAAGAAACTGTGGGGCTGGATCCTGGAACCACGACCCTGCAGGGTTTGGACTCAGCCCAGCTTCCTGGAGCAACCTTGCTGTTCCCCGTAGCCAGGGACCCCACTACCACTGCCGGGGGGTCCCAGGGTGCCGCACGGTCAGCGCTGCCCACATTCTCCCCAGCCGCCCCCCGCCGCCAGGCCCGGGGCAGGCCGGTGTTCCCAGTGCCGCTGGCCCCGGTGCCGGTGTGTACCTGCCAGCAGCTGCATCCAGGCGCAGATCTTGTAGACGGTGGCGGTGTTGCAGAAGAAGAACAGGGCGAAGCAGGTGATGCAGCCCAGCGTCAGCACCATGGAGAGCAGCACGAAGAACGCGGCCGCCTGAAAGGCGCCCGAGGGGATGGTGCTGAAGTCGGTGAAGGAACCGCGGCACGACAGCTCCCGGCCCGCCAGCCCGCTGCCCACGCAGTAGTGGAACAGCCCGAAGTACCCGGGCTTGGGCGTGTTAACGCTGTCTCCCACCCAGTAGGGCTGGATGAAGACCACCACGTTGATGATGGCGAAGCAGATGGTGAAGATGGCCCAGAGCACGCCGATGGCGCGCGAGTTCCGCACGTAGTTGTCATGGTACAGCTTGGAGGCTTCCTGCGAGGGCAGCATCCTGCCGGCCGCCGCTGCCGGAGGGCGGGAGGGGCCGGGGCGGCGGGGAG
>VXAX01003292.1:76258-130049 GCA_013399835.1 Leptocoma aspasia | reverse complement strand
GCGCGGCCGCGCGCCCCCCCGCCACTGCGGAGCCGAGCCCAGCCGAGCCCAGCCGAGCGCGGGCTCAAGCCCGGCCGAGCTCAGTCCAGTCCCGTCCAGCCCAGCCCAGCCAGAGCCCAGGCGAGCTCGAGCCGAACCGAGACCCTCCGAGCCCGCCGAGCGCGCCCCCCGGGGATCGGACCGCTCCGCCGCCTTCCGTTGAGCTCGCCTCGGGCTCGCCCAAGCGACGGGCTCGTCTCGGTTCGGCTCAGATCCACTCGGCTTGGCTTGGATCGGGTCGCCGGGCCCAGTCCTGTCTCCCGGTCCGGCAGGACCGTTCCCCGGACCGACCCCGCCCGGGGCAGCGCCGGGGCACGGCTCCGATAAGTGCTGTAAGTTCCCTGCGTGGCTGCCTCTGGCCGGAGTGCGCCCGCAGGGAGAACGTCCATCCTCCCGCACCCTTCACGAGTCCGGGGGTGGCCCGCAGGTTGCCGGCGTAGCCCCCCGGACGGGCAGCGGACGTTCCCCACCCTCGTGGCGGAAACGGAGCTAGTAAGTTGCCGCCACTGTGGCTGCGCCCGCTCTGGGGCAGCAGGAATCGACCCAAAACCTCTGACAAAGTGAGGCCAGGTACATGGCTGTGCCAAGTCAGATGTGGGGACAGGACTGGGGGGCACAACGTGCGCCAGACTAGGTGTGGTGGATGACTGGGCTGGGGTAAACAGCTATGCCAGTAGCGTCGCACGGGCTGCCAGCACTTGTATGCCGAAAGGTGGCCTTGCGAAATCCTGCCACCGCCCCGTCAGCCTCACACCGGTCCCAAAGGCAGCAGAGACCAAACCGTGTCGGGCCAGTTCCATTCTCAGGCAGCGAGATGCACCGCGTTAGCGGCAGTTGAACTCGCTGTCATTAAATGTTTGTGAAGATTCACAGCTGATTTGCAAATTAGACAAATGCAAATGAAAAACACATCGTGTTCCCCTGCAAGAGCCAAGGAACCGTGCGCCTCCGGCTGGGCACGGGCAGTGCCCGTCACCCTCGGCACGCACAGCCCGTGACACTGCCCGGGCACACGAGCCAGTGCCGCCCTCAGCCGTGTTCCGGGCAGCGATACCGCTCACCCGGCAGCTCCTCTGCCNCGGGGACCGCTCCCTGGCCGAGCTGCTGCTGGAGTTCTCCCGGGCACAGTACCGCGCCAAGGACGGCGGCGGTGCCGCCGCTGCCAAGGTGAGGGCACCGGGGCTCGGGGGGCGCGGGGAGCGGGGACCGGGGACCGGCGCGGCGGGCATTGAGCGGTGGCTCTGCGCAGGTGGAGCGGATCGAGCGGCGGTGCCTGGAGCTCTTCGGCCGCGACTATCGCTACAGCGTGATCCCCAACGTGCACGGCGAGGTCTGCGCCCACTATCCGCGGCACATCGTCCTCCTGGAGCGCGACGCCGGCGCCAGCCGTGACTCGTAAGGCCCCCGGTTCCCCGTGTCCCGTCCCGTGCGGCTGACGCCCGGCGGAGTTGTTGTCCCGGGGAGCTTCCGCGCTTGGCGCTCCGAAGCTCCCACCGGCCGGGGGAAGCCCTGCGGGCTGCGCTGCACTAATTATAGCCGGTGGTGTCAGCCGCTCCCGGGACTCCCCTCGCTGCCTGCCGGGGCTGCCGAGCTCCCGTGCGGCTCCTCCCAGGGTCCTCGGGCCGCCTTGGTGAAAGCTGCCAAGCTGAACCTGTTACTCGAGGGGTGTGAAGGAAACGGTGGTTGCTCCGGAGCAGTGCCAGCTCCGCTGCATGTGGCCCTGGACTAAACCTGAGCACAGCGTTGGTTCCTGGTGATTGTGGTGTTGCAGCTTGCCCAAAGGCTCGAGCTTGTGAGCAAGCCTATGTGATGAAGTGCCTGTGGTCTTGCAGCAAGGCCTCTGATGTGGGAAATTATAGCGTGCAAATCATCTCGGGGCAGGGGGTCTGATAGGCGCTAGGCAGACAAGACAGTCTAGACAGGTATTTCTGTCGTTCCAGACAAGGTTCCAGGTTATTTCGTCTCTCCCCACCATGGTGAACAGGTCAGTGGGCACTGAGGTTTAGTGAGCTAATGGGAAAGGCTTGTTCAGTTTGGTGTGCATCTGAGCCAACACACCTCTGGACTTCGACCCAGGATCACGCTGCTCTCGCTTCTGGCTGAGTATGAGCTACTCCTTCCAGCTCCAACCACAGCCTCTCATTTTTGCTTTTTCTTTCAACTAAACATAGTGTGTAGTTTTACAGTCTTGACTGTGTGTCCATGACAAGAGTAATGTGTTCAAAAGGAGGGTCAACAAGTCCTTCTCACATGTCCAGCTGCTTTGCCTGAGGAAGGAAAACCATCAGCTGCCGTGCTGGCATGTAGGCTGGGTGCTGTAGGAGGGGGTCTTTGGAAACCAGCCACAACTGACTGCCAGGTGGGAGAGTTTCTACCTAACAGTTGGCTGAGATTAGAAAAGATTAAGCCCTTTGCTGCAAAAAAACAGGAAACTGAAGTTTGAAGCTGTTAAATGTAACTAGGGAAGCTTTAGGGAAGAGAAACTGAATGCTTCTGCTTTTCCTGCTCTTGCAAGAGGAAAGGATGCTTAATTTTTCTGACAGGTGTTCAAAACAAGAGTACTTACACGTGGTGCCCCATTTTCTTCTGTGACCTTTGCAAGGCAGCAGCGACAATTAACTGTATTTATACTGATTCTTGGCAAGTTTTGATTTACTGTCCGAAAGAGAGTCACAAAAACAGACTACACTTCATCATTGCTCTCCTGATTTCAAGGTGATGAATTTTGTAAAAGCCACCAAGTGATTTTTAGGCAAATGCAGGTTTTCTTTTAGTAATTTTATTCCTATGGAATAATTATGAAATAGAGACCCTTGCACATCTTGTGTTATGGAAGGCAAGAACCTCTTCAGTGAGCAGGACACTCCATCTAGGACCAAGTGTCTTTGGCTGCCTCTTGTGGAACCACAGAATGGTTTAAGTTGGAAGGGACCCTAAAGATCATCCAGTTCTGACCCCCACTGCCATGGTCAGGGATAACTTCCACTAGATCAGGTTGCTGAGGGCCCCATCCAACCTGGCCTTGAACGCTTCTGGTTTTATCTTTATAATGTTTTTAATCAGCTGGTAAGATCTACTTGAAGCTTCACAACTCCAAGAATACTGCGGGCCTTTGGAAGCAGTTTTCACATGTACAAACTCTTTGCTGTACCATCATTTCTGCCAGTACAGCTGCTTCTGGAGCCATGTGAGGAAACAGCAAAAAATCGGTATTTTTAACCCAAATCAGTTCATTCTCTAGCTGGGCAGCTGGGGGAAGACAGGACTTTGCTTGATCAAAGTCTGCTAACAGTACTTTGAAATCCAGGCAGGTGCAGGCGGAATTCTNCCAGTTCCATTCTCAGGCAGCGAGATGCACCGCGTTAGCGGCAGTTGAACTCGCTGTCATTAAATGTTTGTGAAGATTCACAGCTGATTTGCAAATTAGACAAATGCAAATGAAAAACACATCGTGTTCCCCTGCAAGAGCCAAGGAACCGTGCGCCTCCGGCTGGGAACGGGCAGTGCCCGTCACCCTCGGCACGCACAGCCCGTGACACTGCCCGGGCACACGAGCCAGTGCCGCCCTCAGCCGTGTTCCGGGCAGCGATACCGCTCACCCGGCAGCTCCTCTGCCACGGGCTCAGTGCGTGCGACCACACTCCGGGAAGGGCTTCTTTAATTAAAACCCGCCTCGGGATTCTTTCTTTAGGGCAGCTCCCTTGGCACGCCGGCCAGCGTCACGGTCGGACCCACTCGGCGAGGCCTGACAGCGTTTGCCCCGTCCCTCTGCAGGTCCAAACGCGGGGCGGGAGCAGAGCCCGGTAGCCCCAGAGCGGGGCTCGGTACCCCGGGGCGGAGCGCGGCGCGCCCCGATGACGCCGGGAGCGGGCGGAAGGGGCGCGTCACGGGCGGGCGGAAGCGGCGGGCGGGACGATGGCCCCGAGGCGGCGGTGAGCGGTGCGGCCATGGCGGCGGCGGCGGCCCGCGGCTGCCCCCCGGCGGGCTCCGGGGACCGCTCCCTGNCAAGCTGAACCTGTTACTCGAGGGGTGTGAAGGAAACGGTGGTTGCTCCGGAGCAGTGCCAGCTCCGCTGCATGTGGCCCTGGACTAAACCTGAGCACAGCGTTGGTTCCTGGTGATTGTGGTGTTGCAGCTTGCCCAAAGGCTCGAGCTTGTGAGCAAGCCTATGTGATGAAGTGCCTGTGGTCTTGCAGCAAGGCCTCTGATGTGGGAAATTATAGCGTGCAAATCATCTCGGGGCAGGGGGTCTGATAGGCGCTAGGCAGACAAGACAGTCTAGACAGGTATTTCTGTCGTTCCAGACAAGGTTCCAGGTTATTTCGTCTCTCCCCACCATGGTGAACAGGTCAGTGGGCACTGAGGTTTAGTGAGCTAATGGGAAAGGCTTGTTCAGTTTGGTGTGCATCTGAGCCAACACACCTCTGGACTTCGACCCAGGATCACGCTGCTCTCGCTTCTGGCTGAGTATGAGCTACTCCTTCCAGCTCCAACCACAGCCTCTCATTTTTGCTTTTTCTTTCAACTAAACATAGTGTGTAGTTTTACAGTCTTGACTGTGTGTCCATGACAAGAGTAATGTGTTCAAAAGGAGGGTCAACAAGTCCTTCTCACATGTCCAGCTGCTTTGCCTGAGGAAGGAAAACCATCAGCTGCCGTGCTGGCATGTAGGCTGGGTGCTGTAGGAGGGGGTCTTTGGAAACCAGCCACAACTGACTGCCAGGTGGGAGAGTTTCTACCTAACAGTTGGCTGAGATTAGAAAAGATTAAGCCCTTTGCTGCAAAAAAACAGGAAACTGAAGTTTGAAGCTGTTAAATGTAACTAGGGAAGCTTTAGGGAAGAGAAACTGAATGCTTCTGCTTTTCCTGCTCTTGCAAGAGGAAAGGATGCTTAATTTTTCTGACAGGTGTTCAAAACAAGAGTACTTACACGTGGTGCCCCATTTTCTTCTGTGACCTTTGCAAGGCAGCAGCGACAATTAACTGTATTTATACTGATTCTTGGCAAGTTTTGATTTACTGTCCGAAAGAGAGTCACAAAAACAGACTACACTTCATCATTGCTCTCCTGATTTCAAGGTGATGAATTTTGTAAAAGCCACCAAGTGATTTTTAGGCAAATGCAGGTTTTCTTTTAGTAATTTTATTCCTATGGAATAATTATGAAATAGAGACCCTTGCACATCTTGTGTTATGGAAGGCAAGAACCTCTTCAGTGAGCAGGACACTCCATCTAGGACCAAGTGTCTTTGGCTGCCTCTTGTGGAACCACAGAATGGTTTAAGTTGGAAGGGACCCTAAAGATCATCCAGTTCTGACCCCCACTGCCATGGTCAGGGATAACTTCCACTAGATCAGGTTGCTGAGGGCCCCATCCAACCTGGCCTTGAACGCTTCTGGTTTTATCTTTATAATGTTTTTAATCAGCTGGTAAGATCTACTTGAAGCTTCACAACTCCAAGAATACTGCGGGCCTTTGGAAGCAGTTTTCACATGTACAAACTCTTTGCTGTACCATCATTTCTGCCAGTACAGCTGCTTCTGGAGCCATGTGAGGAAACAGCAAAAAATCGGTATTTTTAACCCAAATCAGTTCATTCTCTAGCTGGGCAGCTGGGGGAAGACAGGACTTTGCTTGATCAAAGTCTGCTAACAGTACTTTGAAATCCAGGCAGGTGCAGGCGGAATTCTGTGTGTTTTGAACCTTTTTCTGTAGATTTTACTCCTATTTATGCTGCATTTAATCACTAGTTCCTGTAAAAGCATTACACCTGTTCCTCAGAGCAGCTTCCCCTTTGCTACAGGAGTCTTGATACAACTGTGTTTGTTTACCATGTTCAGTTTCTTGTATTGCTGAGGGTGGTTATTGAGATGAGAAGATCTGAGAGCCTTATTTGTAGCCCAGCCATGGCTGATGGCAGGGTGTGTGCAGGCTTCCCAAGGAACAGGCGTGGTGTGCCTGGGAGAGGGGCTTATCCTTCTGTGTCCCCAGTAGGGTGCAGGGCTTCCTGCTCACTCCATGTCCTGGGCTCCTGCCAAGCTGCTCAGTCTCATTCCCAAGTGCTGCAGAAACCTCTCCAGGGCAGTGCAATGAGTGAGACCTGTTGTTTTGTCTCAGCTCCCAGAGAGGTGCTTCTCTTACGATTTCTGACCTTTCAGGTATTTCATTTTTGCTAACTCTCGTCTTCTGGACTTGAAAGCAGTGCCATGGAGCTATTTTGGTGACACCCCATTTAAGTTCTTGTTTCCCTCCGTATTTGCTTTTGCAAAGGAAACGTAAAGGGAACTGGAGCAGAGTGCAGGACATGATATATCTCTTAATTGTATGCATTAATTTAAAAACAGCCCCACAACCAAATCTGTGCATCAGAATTTTTGGAGTTTCAAAACAGTTTGGTGATGGGAATTATACACGAAGGCACCTCTTCTCACACTTGCTCACGTTTTCCTGCCTTTCCAATTAGCACCCTCATGTTCACATTGTTTAAAGAAGATTAGTTTGGTTTTTTGTTCTTTAAATTCTGGTATATGTCAAAGGTCTTTGGAGATGGACAGCAAAATAATTGTATATGCAGGAAAACATGAAAAAACTTAAACCACCACTATGAATTCTGAGAACCAAATCCTTCTTCAAAAAAAAAATTGAAAGTCTTGTTTTCTGTTTCCCTGCTTCCACTGGCACCACCTTGTATAATATTTTCCATAAACAGATAGATTTCCATTTTAATAATAGATTAAATTTTTTAATCCTTCCCAGAATGGCAGCTGCTGGTACATTGCTCCACACTCTCTGTGATTTTGATGTTTAGCAACTTTCATTAACTTCCATCGTAAAGATATTAATTTGTTCTTAAGCCAGTGTTGTCCTTTGCATTTGAGTTCTCTTCCTCCTCTGTTGTACTGTCCTTCACCCTGATGCACATATTGCTGTGCATCTGCTCATCTTCATCTGCTCTTCCCATCAGAGCCTGGTGGTTTCTCTTGCAGACTGTCCCGTGGCCATCCTACTCATCTTCCTGTGCCTTTCCAGGCAGGGTCAGATGCTTTATCTCAGCTGAGAGCCTGTGCTCTGCACGATAATGCTGGTACTTCTGCATTCTCTCTAGGGAATTTCCCATGATCTTATCTTTCCCCTTTTTCAGATTTACCTATTAACATCCAGAGATCAGGCAGTTCATCTGGCTCTTCTGCCATGCTCCATTACTGGACAGGGCTAACTGGAAATTCTTGTTAATCATCTCCAGGTCCATAGCCATGCAGTTTTGTATGTCCAGACTTCACCTGGTTTCTAATATATCACTCTGGATGCTTCTCCAATTCCAACTCTAGTCCTCTCTGCATTTACAGTTCCTCCTGGAGGTCTGTGTAGTTCAGAAGTGAGTTTGAATTCCTATCAAATGTGGGCTGATACTTGGACAAACTGGAGCAATTTTAACATGTTTCCAAAATGTCTCCCAGTATGAAACACAATTCTATTTTAACTTCAACAAGAAAACCAAACAAAATGTTGTTCTGCAGATGCAGCTGACATTAATCTAAGTACCCTGCTCAACCCACTAGCTGATTTAGTTGTTTAATTACCTGGCAACACAAATGCTTGAGGATCATGGAGTGTTCAAGACTTGATTTTCTATTCTATTTCTTTTTTTCTTGCAAAACTATCACTCTGATAGTGAATTCACTGTGATGGTAGTGCTGAGCTGCTTTTGAATGGAAGGGTGGTAGGGAGGAAAACAGAAAATGTGTTTTTGTAGACACTGACTGTCCTTCCCTAGTAATCAGCATGTTAGTCTGTGGCAGACCCTACTGATGGTGCTCATATTGCCAGTTCCTGATGGTGCTGTCACCTACTGTGCATTGGTCTTTCAAAATGAAGAAAAGAAGTCAGAAAAGTGTCCAAATGTGTCATACAGCAGCAGAAGCAATTTTCAAAGAAGTGTTTTCATGCTTACTAACTTCAGAGCTGACTTCTAGGGAAAGGGATGGGATTGCAGCCCAGGGTGCCTGTGGCAGCTTTGCTAAAATATCTGTGAGATGTTCTGTGTACTGACCTGAATCTCTGCCCACTAGGTACGAGAGCACTGTGCAGGTTGGCAAACTGCAGGACCTCATCAACAGGAGTAAGATGGCCAGGTGTAGAGGACGCTTTGTTTGCCCAGTCATTCTGTACAAGGGAAAGGTAAAGCTTCGTGGGCTACCTGTCTTTACTGAGAAAATGTCCTTTGTCTCTGCCATTTGAATAGTGCAGCCACGTCTTCAGTCATTTGTCACTCTTCCAAGTGGTGTAAAAAATCTGTGCTTAGGTACAAGCAGGCAGCCTCTAGTAGCAGGTAGCATTTGCTGTGTAGGCTGCATAAGTTGTCTGTGGGCACTTCAGGCTGTTGTTCCCTACCAAGTCATGAGCCTTGCATCTAAGAGCTAACTTTTTTTTTTTTCTCCTGTATATGTCCCTTCTGAAGTCCTTAAGACATTTGGCGTTTCAGAGGGGAAAGATAATTATTGTCCCTGTTTGTCCCTTACTTTTCCCAGCAGCTCCCTTTGAGTAACTTTCCTCTCTCCAGAGAAGTTTCCTTTGTCTGTTCCCTTGGGAGGCAAGATTGCATAAATGGTCTTATGAATGTGTGGGCTTGTCTGCAAGGGGATCTGTAAGAAAGTGAAATTAGATTCATTTTTATGTGAATTACTTAAACTGTGTTGAAGCCCTGTAGGAATAGTCTCATTTAGAATTTAAGTAGCTTAATTCAGTTTTCTTAGTTGAATTTAGAAACACTGTATGAATAGCAAAATCATACCTGTGACAATTTTAATCTAGCTTGACTAAAGCCATCGTGGGCTGCATCTGCTGACCTTTTTCTGCAGGAGCGAACTGCCCAGAGTCATCTTGGGACCATCCATAATTTCATCCAGAGGAATGTGGAAACAAGGCTCAAGCAGGGTATTAACAGAGCATGTATTGCTAACTTGGCAGGAACTGACTGTATTAATGCATTGGAGAACTGGAAATGAAAATATGATTTAAAAACTAGCTACAGATAAAGGCACTTGGGAGTTTGCTGTGTTTGGAGAACTCAATCTGTACCAGGGTTGCAGGGCAGACAGCTGAGAGGTGATAGCTGTAGGTACCAACCCTTTCTATGTAACCTGACAGCAAATAGGCATGATAAGGGAAAGACTCCTGGAGCCTGTGTGATTAATAAAAAAATTCTTCCTCCAGCATATTTGCAGATCAGCAACACTGGCTGGCTGGGGAGAGCTCTATGGCCGCACTGGCTACAACTATATCTTCTCTGGTGAGTGAGGAGCCATTTGTCACTGTCTGCATGGTAAGGCTGCTCAGTGCTGGGACAGAGACCTACACATGAGGCCAAGCTCTTCCCAAGACCAGTGAGAGCTCTAGCACGGGCTGCTTGTGTCAGGCTTAGCGTAACAGAGCGGAGACTGAAACCTCTTGTCCCGTTTCCAAGCACCATCCTACAGGACAGTGCCACAGCTCGTGAGAACTTGAGGTTGAAGAGTGAGTTACAGGAAACATGTAGGCAAATAAAGGCATCCCAAAGGATTCAGGGTACCAATTCCCAAACATTGGGGATGGGAATAATGGAGAAAAGAGGATTAGAACTTGCTGTTGCTTGACTAATCATTGGGAATCAATGCTGCTAATGGTGAGATATACTGGGCTCCAGGGAAAGCTCTTCAGGGGAGTAGTGGGTGTCTGTAGTGTGGGAGCTGAAGCTTGGCTTAAAAAAGCACTGCATACCATTTTTGAGGTGTCCTCTGGCTGTCAGTCATGGGTTTGACCTGCCCAGGTACTTTGCAATGACAAGGAGAGAGTAGGCTGCAGTAGAAAACAAGACTTTCAGGAAGAGTGGGGAAATGTGGGGAACCACACTTAGGTGTGAAGAGAAGGCACCAAACCATGACCTTTTTGTTTGTGTACATATCTTGTCAGATTGGGGATCGAGTTGGTTTAGAAAAGCTTCAGTTCTTATTGCCTTTTTTGCAGGAGGTTCTGATGATGCTTGGGCAGATGCAGAAGACATTTCCGAGGAAGACTCTGCACTTAGGTTTGTGTGCATCATTGCGATGAGAAGAAGGGAGTTTGGGCATAAACTGACTGCCTCAGCCATTCAGTTCTACTCTTTCCTAGTTTTGGTTTTGTGCATAGGCTTGAGACCCATCACTAGGCTCAGTGTCTTACTTTCCTTGCTTTTGGAAGAGTCTTGAGTATTAATGGCTGGCTGAACCCAGTTGATTAGCTGAAGCCTGCTAATCTATTGCCAGAGGGAAGGGCTGGAGACAGGAATACGTAGAGCCATTAAAAACGGCATTTGAAGGGCGTGGCTGTGTTTACTGCATCGAAAAGTACATCTCCAGGCTGTAGAAATCGTGTTGTGTCTTATGTGTTTGTTGCAGAAGGGAGTGAGGTGTGGGAAGGGACCATGAGCACAAAGCTTGCAGTGTCAGTTTGCAGAGTCTGACTCAGACCTGTGGAGACAAGGCTTGTGCTGTGCTGCTTATGGCTAGAAGTGGTTCAGGGAAGAACTGTGGCTCAGCTGGGAAGAATCAGACTCAGCGAAGAATCAGACTTAGCTTGGTCATCTTCCATGCTCACCTTGCTTGCCCCGTTCTGTCTTGCAGAAATGCAGATTCCCAGCTGTTTGACAAGGTCAGAGGGCACGACATCAAGCTGCTTCGATACCTGTCTGTCCGATACATCTGTGACCTGATGGTGGAAAACAAGAAGGTGAAATTTGGCTTGAAGTGAGTCTTCATTTGTTTTTGTGCAGGCTTTGGTTTGCAGCTAGTGCAGCCCTTACATGTGAATTGCTGTCAGGTGTGCACTCAGCATCCTGGGAGCAGTCCCTGGAAGAATTCTACAGCAGGATATTTTAGTTGAGGCTATAAATAAAACCCCAAGGTTTTAGGCCACAGAAAACCGTATCAATGGGCAACATAGCTGCTTTCATCTGTCTTCTGCAGTCTGAGTGGCTTTTTCCCTGTAGAGCTTATAGTAATGAGACAGTCACCCCTTCAGAAGGGAGACAGCAATGGAGCCTTGTGTGCATAGGAACAGAGGGAGATGTTTCTCCTATTTATCTCAGAGAAAAGCTTTAGTGATTTTGGGCTGTACCTATTTATGTGGATGTGTTGAGTAAGTTCTGCCCCTGCTCACAGCTGCGTCAAGTCATAGCACAGGTAGATGAAAGAGAGAGTTTTTTGGGTGCTGGTGTCTGTACAAAAAACACTCTGTAAATATTTGCTGTTCTCCTCTTGCCCTGTGCAGTGTGACGTCTTCTGAGAAGGTGGACAAAGCTCAACGTTACGCTGATTTCACGCTTCTCTCCATCCCATATCCAGGTACAGGAATGATGTCCAGAGGGATTCACAAGGGACAATCTGTTTCTGGGGACTGGGAAATAACTCCGTGTGTCTATATGTGAATGACTGTGACTTGCTGAATGTTTCCTATGTTCCTTCTGGAGAAGAACTCCTTTACTCTGAGAAGACTGCAATGAACCTGGATGCTCTGGCAGTGAGTCAGCATTAGGCACTCTTTGGTGGCAAAATAATTTCTCAGCAGTCCTTATTAATTCAAGCACAGAGGAAAAGTCCCAGAGGTGGAGCTGGTTAAGATGGCCTTTGACATCTCTGCAACTCTACTTGATGTGAAGTATATATCTTGTTCTCTGTTACATAAAAACCCAATTCTTAAGGGTAATTTCTAGTCTAGTGTTCCAGAGCTCCACTGTAAGAAATCCTCAGTGCTTGCAGAACAGTTCACCTGAGCCTGCAGTGTACAACAGAGGCAGCCCTTTGCAGCCTGTTTCCCTGGCTGTATCCATCCCTGTGCCTAGCAACCACTGCTGGGTCACTTGCACTCTCACAGATGAACTGAATATTCCTGCCTGCCTGCTGATGTCAGGCTTGGCGACAGGATCAGAACTGAGGCTGCTGTGCCTGAGGTCTGTCTGCAGACTCTTCTTTCTCCCTAGTGCACAAAGAAAGGGAGAGGTAAAAAAACCAAAACCAGCAAAACTCTGGTGGATGATCCAGACCCAGACTTTTCCTTGATTGATAGTTGTTGCTCTTAAACATTTTTTAAAAGGTGTATTTCCTTTTATACAGAAATTAGTGACAATTCAGAGAAGCTGCATGAAGATTTCTATCGAGTTTGCCATGCAGGTTGCCAAACTATAGAAATAAGAGTATTACTGGTTTCTGTAGTACATAGCATAGATATATGTTGCTGCTGCACACATCACCAGACTTGGAACATGAGAAACACTGTGTACACAGGTCTTCTGTAGGGCTGTAAGGAATGAAGAAGTGACTCTATAGAGTTAAGCTGCAGAGTTGTTTCTGTGTGGGGATCTGCATACAGTAAGCAATATTATTCAGTGATGGTCCTTCCTCTTCTGCCCCCTGGGAGAGCTGCTTTCTTTTAGCAGTTCTTCACTGCCACATGAGAGATAAACCTTATAAAACTGCAAATACTCCCTGCAGATGTTCCCTGATTTCAGCAGTGCTGGTCCGTGGGGGAATGTTGTCGTTCTGTTAAATCTAAGGCATACACATCTAAGGCTCAGCAACCCCTCTAGTGACTGGCCAAATGCCGTGATACATTCTTATTGGTGTTTCCAGGGCTGCACTGAAAGAATTTCTGGTTTGTAATTTGTTTCTGAAGTTATTCTGAGATCCTGTTGCCTTAGGTGAGCAAGGCAGTGTCCAAACAGAGTCATAGAATTCTTGTGGTTGGAAAAGAGCTTTAAGATCATTGAGTCTAATCGTTAACTCAGCACTGCCTAGTCCCCCACTAAACCATGTCCCTGAGTGCCACATCTACCTGTCTTTTGAATACCTCCAGGGCTGGTGACTCCACTCCTTGCTGAGGGTGCACTTGATCCCCTCATCCAGATCATCAGTAAAGATATTAAACAGGCCTGGCCCTAATACTGAACCCTGGGGAACACCACAAAACCTGGTGACTAGACACCAACTAGATTTGACTCCTTTCACCACCACTCTTTGGGTTCAGCCATCCAGACAGATTTTACCAAGTGAAGAGTAAGAACTGCCTGGAGTGAAGGACTTGAGTTAAAATGGGGTATCTGTAGAAGCTTTTGGTATTTGTGGATGCCAACACTTATGCCATAATCCCCCATTCTTTGCATGAAGTCATTGTTTAATTGGAGTTAAATCTCAACTGACAGACTGTGTCCTGACTGCATATTTGAGGATTAGTCCTATCCTTACACAAAGATTCTTTTCTTGTTTTTTCTTTCCATTGAAGTTACTTGTGACTTGCAGGGTGGGAATCTCTCTCCATGTCTGTGCCTGACACAGGGGTGTCTGGGTGGTGTGGGCAGTGTGGCACTGCTGAAGTGTGCACAGCACACTGGCAGAGGTGTTTTGTGTAGCCTGCAGGTAGCCACAGTGCTAATGGTGCTGCTCACCTGTGACTAAGTGACTGCAGCTTGCAGCAGAGACTTCAAATAGTTGTTTGAGAAGCTGAGCCAAAGGACACACTTCAGGAGGGGAGGGCTTGGGGGACAGCTTGGAAGTGGTTATGTACCCCCTTCCTTCACATGGGGTAAATCCCATGTTTGAAAGAAAAGACTTAAATGTGAGAGAAATCAAGCCACCTCTGACAGAGCCCTTTCTTGTTACCTGCAGCAGATGCCCTGTGAAAGTTGGCTTTCCTTGGGGCTCTGCCGACACCTTCTTTTGGTGGTTCCTTCTCACTCAGCATGGCAGGCTGATGCCTTAGATCTGTGCAAAAGTCCAAGGCCCTGCAAAACATAACTCCTTGCTGAAACCTTTTGTTCAGGAAAAAATTAAATCAGTCCCTCAAGCTCCCCATTTGCTCTATTTGGAGTTTGCCCTTTGCTGTGTGTCTGTACTGCTAAGTGCCCTGGGCTGTTGTTGCTGGAGGCCGTGCTGCACAGTGTACTGAGGATTACTGCTCTTCTCTTCCCACAGGCAGTAGTTTTGATTGGTTTGGATTTCTGGAGCCTGGGGCTGCCAGCACTCCTAGTCCCACAGGGCACTTCACTTGTTAGATACCAGTTAGCTCAATCGTTGTTCATTATCTCCTTTTCTTGCAGGCTGTGAATTTTTTAAGGACTACAAAGACCGAGATTATACAGCTGAAGGTCTTATATTTAACTGGAAACAGGTACATGGATGTTACAAAATGGAGAGCTGTGTGTTTTACTGGGTTTAAGTTTTGCCTCCCAGTTCATCAGTGATGGTCTGTACGTCATGTGCCTATTTCTGATCACAAGGAGGAAATCAACAGGACAAACAACAGATAGAGAATGTACTAAATTACTGATTGTAAAATTCATATGTAAAATAAATGAATCATTCATCCTATTCAGGATCAAGCATCCTGAAGTCTAGGATGCTTGACCTCTCATGGAAGGCATGGGTTCCTCCCAGTTTTGAATTCTGACCTTATTGATAGCCTTGATTCTCAGTTCTTTCTTCATATTCTGTCTCCTGCTGAGGGGATGGTTAAGTGGGGCAGTCTTATAGAAATTCAGAGGCTAATATGCCCAGCTTTCGTTGTTGGGAGCACATAAAAGCTCCTCTTGTCCATTAGTCCTTCCAAGAGTCTGAGTTTATTCTTACGACTTCAGGATTTTGCATGCAAAGATGCTTTGCTGAGATGTGTTCTTCTCATGCACCATTTGGCATTTGTTGTCTTGTTTTTTTCTGGAACTCAGTTCCTTCAAGTCACGACTTTTCTCTGACCAACTGTGTTTGGGTTTTTTTACAGGACTATGTAGATGCTCCATTAAGTATCCCAGTCTCTCTGACCCAATCTCTGAATATTGATTGGAGTGAGTACCAGGTGAGCAAAGTGGATGTCTCTGTGGGAGGTCAGGGATGTATTCAGGAAGGATCAGGAGAGGTTTGAAATCTGACTTGCTCCTATTGCTGTAATCTGGCTCACTTCATAGCATCCCAGTGGGGGCGAGGCTGCTTCACAGTTCAGAACAGCAGTGGAAATCCTGTACCTAAAAGCTCTGTGGCTTGCTGTGCCCCAAGGCAGCTGACTGTAAAGTCAAAGCTTTTTCTGTAGCTTTCAGAAATTTTCAATCCATTAGGGAGATAGGTTGCTAACAAAGGTAAGGAACAAGACAGGAAACAGAAAGCAGTACTACCTGTTCTCAGTCTCAGCTCGACATGGGCCTGCCCTGGGCAGACTGCCTTGGCTGTGGGAAGTCTTGAGAGAGGTCAACCTTCTCCTCTGTGAGCAGAGCCAAGGGACTTCTTCATGGGTATGCAAGGTGCCTTCCTATGGGAGAGGAGTAGAGAATCATAACTGACCATGGCAGGTCTCCAGTCCTTACTATGGACAGCTTGGCAAACAATAATTGAACTCTTCTGTTTGCTCAAGCTTCAAAGTCTACCTTTGTTCACATCAGGGAGTATCACCTTATACTACTGATTAGTATGCTCCATTTCACACATCAGTGGATCTACCAGGTTTTGTGGGGATTGACTGTGCTGGAGTATATCACGTTGCTGTGCCCTGTGGCTGGAAGCACCACAGAACCAGCAGAGTTCCCTGTGCTGGGCTAGTGTTTGCTGTCAGTGATGAAAATACTGTTTAAGTGCCAGCATAAGTAGAATCACAGAAAAGATGAAGCAGAACTAATAGAACTACAGCTTGTGTATGGCTAGAAACTTGTTCACTAGAATACTGAGCAGCCGGTATTTTAAAAAGGATATTAAAAATTGAAGAGGATGTAATAAATAGATGCAGAAATTATTTGAGGCCTGGAGAACATGCTTCACTCAAAACTGAAGTTCTCAGTCTGTTTAGCTAATCACTAAGGTGATGAAGGGTTGACTTGATTAATGTGTAAGTACATTTTTAGGGAGAAAATAGTAATTCTAAAGCACTCTTCAATCTGGGGAAGAAGAGCTGCACGGGAAGCAATATCTGCATCTGAAATCAGACCTTCAGATAAGGAAAAGCATTCTTGCACGTTATTTTTGAGGCTAATATGCTGGAACATGCTGTCAAAGGAGTAATGAGCTGTCACCCCTATTTGAGATGCTTCTCTGGGCAAAGATGTTGCCAAGTGCAAGCTTCAGGCTTTTCGTGGGGCAACTGAAGAAAACTTTCTCCTTCGTGACATAGAGAGATCAGACAGGGTAATTGGATGGTGCCTTCTAAAATAAGCAGAAGATGGATTGAATTGGGCAGACAAAAGGTTTTGTAATTATGTGTTTTTCTGCTGCAGGCTGACTGTGTTCCCCGTTTCCCTACTGTTTGGTGGCTCTACAGGCTTCATGGCTGAGCAATATGCTCGTTGTCTGATGCTGGTCTTCAGCGTGGTTACACACAGATGTGCACACATGCAGGCACACGGCGAGGGTTCTGTTGCTTGTGGTCACATGTCACTTACATCACTAGCACTTCTGCCATGAAATGTGTCCCCCTGTGATTTTTCCTTGCTAGTGCTATCTTATTTCCCTTGAGCTAGTCCTGATTGTGATCAAACCACTGAAATTCCCTGCATCTGCTCATGACGTGATGGTCAAGCGACAAGCTTGGGCTTGTTCTGATTTTCTTCACTTGTATGTCGTGTGGTACTGGAGTTCTCTCGAGTTCAGAGCCCTTCTGTAGTTCTGCAGCTCCTTGGGGGTTACTGAAGAAGTCAGGTGTCTGTCTGGAGGGTGGGTGAGGATCAGCCCTCTGCCAGCAGCCTGCTGGGGACATTTCCAAGGACCACAGAGTTTTGAGTAGAGTGCTTGGGTTGTGGGAACAGGCCACTGCCTTGGCCTGCACATCCCATCGTGCTGCTGGCATTGCACACGTGGCTGGAATGTGGCTCAGCCACTTGGTAAAGTGCACGTGTGCGGAACTGGGTCAGTGCTCTGCAGGTGTTTGCTGCCTCTCTTAGCATGGGCTGCTTGGAGCTTTGGGGCTGCTGGCAAAGCAGCTCTTCTGCCAGCCAGGAAGACAGTAGAGATGGCCTTCTATGGTTTTATTTGCCTACCTAGTATCTTGTCCCAGAGTGCCTTTTGCAGAGGATGGGGGGATTGATACAAAGGGGAAGTCTGTTGCTTTCAGGAATGGCCATGTGGTTATTTCTGCTTTGCTGCTGTTCTGGGTAGAGCAGCTCTGAACTGCAGAGCAGCCTTTTGCTGTGGGCAGCCCCTTACCATCCACATTCCTCTTTCTGCAGAGCTGGGACCTCGTACAACAGACACAGAACTACCTGAAGCTGCTGATCTCCATTATCAATAGTGATGGTAAGGCAAACTCCTTGCTCCCAGTGTAACTGGAGCAGTCACTGTCTCTGGAAGAACAGCTGATGGTATTAGTGCCACTGTGGATCAACACCCAATACAGAAGTCACTTTTAATTCTCTCCCTTCAAAACAGGGTGATGGTCTTACCATCTCAGAACTCCAGCTCCTCTCTTAGAGAGGGACTTGCTGGTTCCTTGAAAACCCTTTCTTCCTGAACATGAAGGGATATCTGAAACTTAGCCTATTGTTTTACTACTTTAAACCTGAAGAGAAGGAGTAATGTGTCTTTGCTTTTTGACTCTTGCTCTTGTTTTGCTGGTTACCTGTATTTTGTCTCACCAACACAGGATCTTATTTGGTGCCTGCTTAAGAGCCCCTTTCACCCTCTTTCATCATGGACACTCCAACTCTTTGAAGAGTGTCTGTTGCCCTGTGTGGTATCTCATTCCCTCTGGGCACTGTGACCTAGCACTGATAGATGGAGCCATGGCTGCCTCTGATAGCATGGCCAGCTATACTCTCCTGCAGTAGCTGTGTTGGGACGTACTGCAGGTTTTCTGTAGGGTGTAGGACTTGTGCCTTGTGTGTGCCTCTGCTCAATATGCAGTAGGAAGGTTAGTGAGACTGAAAAAATGTTCAGTTGAGGCCGTTTTCTCACCAGTGTGGGAATAGATTGTGATAGTGGGTTGCAGCTGGGTAGGTGTATGTAAAGTGGGGTAGGGTAGTAAAGTGATGTTCATACCTAATGACTCTGTGTCCTGAGCAGCTGTCAGGACCAGAACAGCACATCAGCTGGTGCTGCTGACAACCCAGGACACTCTGAGCAATTTGTTGGCTGCTGTATTTAAGACAGAATGTTCTGACTGAGCTCTGCTCTTGAGCCTGGTCTGTGAGTACAGAGAGTAGCTCGTCTCTACAGATTTGCCATAAAGAAGTCATTACTTTCATTGCAACATCCTTTTTTTTCCTTCTCCTTCCTACCCCTGGAACAGATGACAGCGGGCTCCTGGTGCACTGTATATCCGGCTGGGATCGAACGCCTCTCTTCATCTCCTTATTGCGCCTCTCCTTATGGGCTGTGAGTACCTGGCTGACCTCCTCTGTTTCTGGGGCTGATTGCTTGGAGGGTGAATGACTGTCACCAGGAAGTGGTGGTGGAGCTGTTAATGTTCCTAATGTTCCTTTGGATGTACTGTCACAGGTAGGTAGAGGAAGATGGGCACCCTGGATCACCGTGACAGTTTTCAGCAGATCACGAATTCCCAAGTTCTAGTCCCCAGGGCTGCTCCCTGAAGTCTGTGTCGTTTGCTTTGCAGGATGGGCTGATCCACACGTCCCTGGAGCCATCTGAGATTCTCTACCTGACAGTGGCCTATGACTGGTTCCTCTTTGGGTAGGCATGATAAGTTTTACTCGCATGTGCATCCCTGTGCAACAGGGGAGAAGCCTTGAGGGGTCATTTTGATGTTAGTTCACAGCCAAAGATTGATCTTTGAGCAGCTCCCAATGAACTAGGACAAGAAGGGCTGGTGCCTTTTTTTTTACCTGAGGGCTCAGGCATCTGTCTGTTCTTGACAGCTCGTACTCTTGTGCTGATTCTGGCATGTGACTGAGCTTCCCTTGCTCTCTTTCCAGGCACATGTTAGTTGATCGACTCAGCAAAGGAGAAGAGGTGAGTGTTAGGTCTGGGGCAGTGACTGAGCACTACTTTGTGTTCTCAGGATATCTGTTTATGGTAGTACCATTCACTGCCTGCTCCTGGTAGTATCAGTGGTGTGGCTGGGCTCTAAAAAGATTGTTCAGGTGCTGGAAATACGAGGTAAGAGCCTTGCCCTGTCAGTTTGTGATGCATAAGTTGTGGGGTTACTTCTGTCTCAGGCTACAGTTTTTTTGGGGGGTGTCACTCCTGCCAGTTTCTCTCCTGTGCCATTAGTGTTCAGGCCCCACATCAGAGGGTGCTAGGACTTGCTGTTCAGTTCAGCAGAGAGAAGGATGCTTAAGGTGTGTGACTCCTTGAAAACAAAGCTGGATAGTCTTGTGTGCTTGTCCTGAGTGCCAGCCCTCCTGCCTGGGTGCTCCATCTGCATGTGGCTTGCATGTCATCACAGGCTCATGGAGCAGTGTGTGAGTTTGGTGGGATGTGTCTGTGGGTGCACATATAGGTCTGGGACACACTTAAAATGAGTGGAAGTAATTCCCTTCAAAATCTTGCACTGTTTAACAGCAAAAAAAGATTGCTCTGACTATAGTTGCAGTATAGTGCACTATTCATTTCTGAATAGAAAAGAGGTGGGGTGTGTGTCTAACCCTGTTGCTTTCCCCTGCTCCTCGAACTCTCCCCTTATTAAGGAATCTTCTGCCTTCAAACAGCAGAGACAGGACCCTGGCCTATTTTCTGTCTTTCAGGAGTACAGAATCCCCTGAAAGATTTAGTAGCATTCCTCCTATTCATTCTTTTCCTGGACTTCTACTGGCTCAAGCCTGAGAGCTCTGCTCTGGTGCCTGCTTGGTCATGGGTGGAGTCAGCAGCTGCAGCAGGAGAGGCTTGGCTGCCTCTGGCACTCCCTGCTCCCCACTTCTCCCAGGAGAGGGGCACAGCTCTGCCTGGGTGGGTGAGGTGGCAGAGACACAGTGGGGTGAATGATGCAGAGCAGACTGGGGTGTGGCAGGGCATGAGCTTGGGGCCACAAATGCTGTAGGTACCTCATGCTTCTGGATGTGGTACTGGTCTGCTGCTGAGGTGGAGCATGTGGCTCTAACTATGCAAGTCCTGCTGGGTTTGCTGCTGTCCTGGGTGTATAAGGAGCTGCTGCCATCTCTGTTCCATTCTGCACTGATGGCATAAGTACCTGCTGTGGGCTTGCAGCATGTGTGCAAGGCATTGATAAGGAGACTTCTTGTTCCCCTTCCTTTCTGGGCCTCCCCCTGGCCAGGAGCAGAGGGGCAGTTTACGTGGAAGAGAAGGCCCGGGATGGGATGGTGGCAGCCCATGGCACACTGGAGGCTGGCAGCTGCAGATTTTTTGCTATCTCCTTCCTGCCATCCCCTCCTCACCAAGATAAGAGGCTGCATGGAGCCTCGGGTTCATTCCTGAACCACTCTTCTCTTTCCCTTTGCTCAGATTTTCTTTTTCTGCTTCAATTTTCTGAAGCACATCACCTCTGAGGAGTTCTCTGCTCTGAAGTCACAGAGGTAAGGAGCCTATGCTTGCTGCTGCATGGGCTACAGAGCCAGGGAGCTTGTTAGTGCTGCTTCTTTGGGGAGATGGAAGCCCTGGTGTCCTGGCCCAGTTTTCTTTAATTTATTCTGCACTCTGAAGGCTGCAAAACGGGGCCGAGGCTTGTGAGATGCCACGTTGTGCTCTGAAAAACTGTCCATGCTGAAATGTGCTCTCTGCTTAATGACTGTCCGTGGCTGCTTTAGCACGGATGGACCCAGAGATGTGTGCTCTGGCTCAAGCAGGCTGCACAGCGAGCTCCATCAGGCACTGGTGGGCACAGAGGGGTGGCTGGTTTGTAACAGACTGCCCAGCACAAACCCTTCGTATTTCAGGAGGGACAGAAAGAAGCAAAGCCCATCCTGATGCTCTGAATAAGCACATCATGTGCAGTGTTGCCTGTTGCCACCTTCTGAAAGCATAGGGAGTTCGGGTTGGGACTGCTAGGAGTCAGACAGTGCACACTGGCCCATCCTCTCCCCTCTGCCCCTGCATAGCTAATTACTCTGATCTGCTGTGTGTGACAGAGACCTGGCTTTGGCCAGCCTCCACACTGCCCTGAAGTGTGCCTGAGGTAACTTTGTCTTTCCTTCCCCAGAAGGAAGAGTTTGCCACCTGGCTTCACCCTGGAAGAGCTCTGCATGCTCAGTGAGTGCTGCTGTGAAGCATCAGTGCCCCTGGGTGCTGCTAATGGTTCATTGCTTGTGGGCTTGGGTTCCCAGGTTCAGGATGACCCCAAATGGGTGTGCTGCCTGTGGGGCCTTGCAAGAGCACAGGGAAGTGTATTGCTTAAAGGGAGAGAAAGTGAGTGAAACCAAGCTGGTCTTCAGGTAGCTGTGTTTTCTTCTCTCTAGAGCAGAAAGACCGAGGCAGCACCACAAGCCTGAGCAGTGACTTCTCCCTGGGGATGGAAAGTTCCCCTGGAGGAGCTGGGAGCTTTACCTATGAAGCAGTGGAGCTGATGCCAGCAGGAGCACAGGCGCAAGCAGCATGGTGAGGAGATAAGCACTTGGTGGGCTGAACAAAAGAGGCTGGCTCTGGGCCTGATGGAAAAAATATTTCTGAAGTGTCTTGCCCTCCAGGTTTGCTCTCTGTAGCATGGATTACTTACAGTGAGGGGAAGAATTTGGCTGTCAGAAGCTTTGCTGCAACTTGTACTCCAGAGCTTCTGCACGAAAAATTGGAGGCCATCCCATGTTAAAAGACTGTCAGGCATCTGCAGGGATGCTCCAAAGTTTGTACATAGATGAGAGTAAAGCACATTTGTTTTATTTTCACCAGTTTCACTGTTAAACTTCATCCACAAAGGATTTCATTACTTTTAAAAGATGGTTCCAAACTACCAGAAAAATTACATTTCACAGCAGCCCCCCCAGGGAAAAGTGGAGATGGGTTAGCTGCCCTAAAATGAAGCTTAATCAGAGTTTAGGAAAGACATTATACACGGGGAGTATCTGCAGTTAGTGGGAGCTGGGCTGGGTGGCCAAGAATTCCCTCTAAATTTTAACCCCTCTACCAGCATGAGGCATGTAAGCTGAAAGCAGGTTCCTGCCTGCAGCACTGCTTAGAGACATTTCCAGGGGAGAATACAGGATTTTCAGTACTGCCTCTTGACAGAGGGTCACACAGGACTTGCCTGGGGATGCAGGTGGCTGTCTGGAAGCGGGGAAGGTGTCTGGCAACTCTGCTGCTCTGGGACAGGTGTTGGACTTGCTTGTGGAGTTTCTGATGCGGTTTGGGGATTTCAGAGCCTTGCTGTAAGGTTGCCCCTCTCAGTTTAATTTTTCTCTCCTCTCCCTCAGCACATGTGAAGACTATTTTATATTGCAATTATTTTAAATTAAATCTGGGTTGTGCTGGAGGCATTTGAAGTCTTCTGGGACTGAGCTTGCAGCCATGCTAGTGGCAGCAGCCTTTCTAAAGCACATTGTATATTCAATCTAAAGTGCTGAGAAGGGAAAGGAGAATATCCCGGCAGAATCACAAAATGGAGATGGAGAGTCTCAAACGCTTTGCCAAGTGAGCAACACGGAGTCCTCTTAACACACAGAACCTACCTACCCACATCAAAGTGACTGCATCAAGTAGAGAACAACTTTCCACTTGCAGGGCTGCAGGAAGCATTTATGTTGCTCTGAGTGCTCAGGACATACAGACTCGATTCTGGTGCACAGAACCTATGTGTGCTTTTTATAAGATGTGAAGTGACCACAGCATGCTGGAGGAGATAGCTACACTTGTGTGGATCAGGGCTCGATTTTGCCATGTGTTTCCTAGCTCTGGGTTGCTTTTATTTCTGTGGGAGACATCAGGCTTTGTTGGGGCTAGCAGCTGCACTGCAGGGATGGTTTGGGCCATGCTGGGGGGCATGAGCTTGGGAAAGGGGAAGGTTGTGAGCCTTGCCGTGAGTGCTCAGTGAGAAGACTGGTCATGGATGTTTTACTGCAGGCTGTTGTGGCTCTGTAGTCTGGAGAATACATAGGGCTTGCTACAAGCTGGATGAGCAGTGCTGTGCATAGCATGAGGGGATGTACTTTCTTGTGTTGCCCTGAAAACAGGTGGCCTCACAGTCTCTGTGCAGGGAGAGGCATTTGATTTTTAGCTGTTCAGACCTGTTTCTGCAGGCTGTACTTGGAGATGTTGGCAGCTATGATAACATGAGATGAATAAAGCTTAAGAGAGGCTGTGGTGTGATGTTTGAGGGTGGACACCCTTCAAGAAATGAAAAGAGGATATCGCACTTTCCACTATACAATGAGCCTGTCTTTAGCTGCACTTGCTGACAGTGCTTGAGATCTCAAAGCTGAGATGCCCTTCCATGTTTTAGGAAGAGTAACATCTATCTCCCTAAAGTTTGTTTGCTTTAGAATTTTTCTTTTTTACTTTTGTACATAGGGAGTCTTTGTCCAATTCAGTGTGGTCTTGGAAGGGGAGGAATTCTTGGGACTCTTCCAGGGAAAAAACAAAACCAAACAACTAACACAAGAAGGAAAATCTTTGGAACATGGAGCAGCAGTGGTGTGAATTAGTCCCAAATGTGTACTTGTTTGGCATGTATTTGGATGGTACCGTGAGCTAAGGCCTAATGCAGCAATGGACAGTGAATCATGACTGGGTCTGAATGTGCTGGCTAGGAGAGAATCCAGAGCAGTTTGGGCTGTCAGCATAGACAGAGAGAGAACTGAAGTGTACCTACATCTGGAGTGACTGTCAGCTGTAAGCACATGGTCAGAAGTGTGGTCAATGGTGCCCAAAGGGAATTGCTAAAAGGGAAAATAACAGTGGTGGTGTGTCCCTGTTGCCCTCGGTGTGCACGAACGCCCACCTGGGCTGATAGGCACTGTGGAGTTGGAGCAGATTGAAATGGTCTTTCCCCGCTGGGAGGCCCCTTGCTCAAGGCATTTTTGCTGCTAGACTAAACAAAGCAATTGCTGTGTGTGTGTGGGCTGATGCATTCTCCCGTCTCTGATTTCCAGGTCACGTGGATGGTGATCTATAAAAGAATGGGCTAAGATGGGTTGAGCTCAGTGTACCCCCTCCCTGAGCATTTACCCGTGACTCATGGCTCCTTGGGAGGGAGGAGGGCGGGTTCAGTGGAAACAAGAGCTTGTAGCTGCTGGGCTAAACTCCAGCCTGTGGTGGAAAGGCTTCCTAGTTGGAGTAGATAGAGAAGTCAGCTTTCTCACCCACGTCCTCTATCCATCAGGAGGAAGAGCTGTGCATCGTCACCACAAGCCGTGCTCTGGAGCAGAGCACAGCAGTCTGAAGACAGGCTGCCTTCCACAGGGATGGTTGAAGTCAAGTCCTCCAGCTCCTCCTCATCAACCCATTCTGATAACTTCCTGAGGATTGGAAGCAGCCCACTAGAAGTGCCAAGATCCAGGTGAGATGGGACAGAGCAGGGCATTTCTCAGCAAAATGAGTGTCTGGTAAAGGGAGTGCAGGGCTGCACTTGTGTGGCTCTGGAAACACTGGAGCACCTGTGTTTGTGTCTACGGACAAACCTCGGGAGGCCTGTTCCTCTCTAGTGTGACCTTGTCTGAAAGGCTGGCTGTTAAACACAGACACTCCTGCCTGAGCCCCTAGAGGAGCAAGGAACAGTGCTGATAACAGCCAGCTGTCTTACGCCTGTCCTCAGCGCATGCCTCAACTCTGAGCTCTGGCATCTCTGCATCCTGCATGCTTGCAGCTCACAGCACTTTTCTCTGTCTAATGCATCCACCAGAGTTTCAAATGGCTGTGGTGTTTGGGGAAGGAAGCTTTTCAAACCAAGCAAACTTCAGTCTGCATCTATCCTGTCCCCCTTTTCACCCGCTGACCCTCCTGATGACGCAGGTTGGAAAAAACTGGGTGCTGGTGGCAAGCAGACGTAGGAATCTGCTGGGAGCGAGCTGTGAGCACTGTGCCAGCACAAAGGATTCTGCCTGGAAGGCTGAGTGTTCCTGCTGGGGAATGGGGAGCCTGGACCTGAGCCTAATCTCACACCATAACAAAGGCACCCTTCTGGAGTCTGATGCTGCGATAGGGCAGCGTCAAGCAGTGAGCTGGCCTAGGGAAGAAAGAACAGAGCCTGTGGAGCAAACACCACGTGGAATAAAGAGACTCTGAGATAAGAGGTTACTGTTAACAACATCAAATGCTTGTGTAGCCTCTGCAGGTTTTCTGATGAGTGTTTTTCCAGTGATTCTGAATCAGCCACCAGCCCAATCTGAGTACTTTCTCATCATATGGAAAATAAAATGACAAACAAGTCGAAAATTTATAAGACTTTCTTAACAAGTGTCTCACGATTCCAGAGAAAAACCCCAGTGTCTGACAGTTTTCATAAATTATGCTCACTGTTCTCCCCAGGGAAAGATATCAATAGGAGGGGTTTGAATTGTGGCTGGGGCCCACCTCTGCATTTTCTGTAAGATGGAAAGAATCTCCCAAGAAGAGAAGAAAATACTAGAAAGAAAACAGCTTGTCTTGGGAGCTGCTTTGTTCACAATGGTAGTGCCACAATTCCTGTGTCTGGTCCCATGCCATTCCCAAGGTGTGACAGGCTGTTCAGTGCTTGCTGGTAGCAAGCTTGCAGCAGTGCTCAGGAAGAAGCAGCTTGTAATGCTTCAGCCAGACTGATCTGCAAGAGCAAAGAGGAGAAATAGGAGTAGGCAGAAGAGCACCGTAGTGAGGGTGAGGGTTGCCTTGTCACACACTGTCATGGGTTAGAGTTTCTGGGTTCTAAGCATGGTGTGTTTTCTCCTGAAAGAGGTTCTGTCATTCCACTTGGCCTTTGATCTCCCCACTTCAGCTGTGGCAGTCTGAATTGGTCTGGTAGATAACACAGTGCCTTCAGCCACCATTTTCTACCGTGAAGGATACAATGAGTCCCATTTGGGGTGGAGGACTGTGATGGAAGGAAGAGGTAAATTCTTCGCCTCCTGAAAAATTGTGGTACTAAGATGGAAAAGCAGGAGCACAGAGATGATCAAGATGCCAAAAATACCTTTATTCCTGCCGTGCTGCTGGCAGGTCAACACCCAAGGCTCTTAAGATGAAGAAACCACTGTACTTGACTTCCTAATCATCTGTTTGTGTGGCCATAGCAACAAAACACTTTCCTCAATTACTGCTGCAGTGGTTAAAATGGTTGCTTGTAAAATGCCAGCAGGTATCCCTCAGGTAGTTCAGGTCAACAGCCCAGTCCAGGGGCTGGCAGGCAGGGGAGCTCTGGAGGGAACAAAAAGGCAAGTCAGTAGGAGACATGAGCAGGACCTGGGAGGGGAGACCTGAGCTGTCCTAAAAGAAGGGGTCACAAATGCCCAGTCAGAGCCAATAGGAGCCAAGCCCCTCTCCTGGCCAGGCAATGTCAACAGGCTGCTGCTGGCACATTACCAGCCCATCTTGTGACTCTTGCTCTAATCCAGAGGTCCTGGGTACCTGTAAATTCCAGGATGGTTCTTGTTAGGCAAAACAGTACAAAGGTAATTCCTGTCAGTCTTTCTGGCTTATTCCAGCATGATGGTAAGATCACATCTGCAGAAGACAAACATACAGGAAGATATTGCATAGACTATTTGCAGAGCAGGACAAGCTGCTGCTTGTTCTACAGAGAGCTCTGAGTATAGCAGTCAATGTGCCTCAGATTGAACCCCCTGCATGCGACAGGTTTGCAGTTTGCAAACCTTCTCCTGTATTTGCATTTGACACCAGCAGTCTAAGCGTCCCATGACACTGCAGAAAAATTCTGTATCTGTGTCAGGGATTTAGCATGTATCTACATAGCACTAATGTGGATTAGCAGCTGGATAATCTTTGGTTGAATGTGCTTTTGCTAAGTCAATTAAACAAAAGCCTAAGTACTATGATCTACAGAGTTGAGATCTGGAGGAGTTAAATTGCATAGGATCTGCTTTGACCAGCAGTCACAGAGAAGTCCCTTACTTAAGGGCTGCAGATGCCTCAGCTGTGGGTCTGGAGGGAGCACAGTGAGAGCAGAATGGGACAGAGAAGCTGCTGCCCCTTAGCTTTGGGTGTTTTGTTGGTAGTGGAGAAGACTGTGTGTGCACTGTGTGTCTTGCTCCTTACGGCCACCTCGCTCAAAAGGTGTATCTGCAATGTGACAGCTTGGGGTAGTGACCACAGCAGAAGAGGAATTATTTACAGGAATGTTTTCTGGAATTATTGCATGACCATGCCACAAAATGGGCTTGCTGGCTGGCACATGGCTATGTGCTGCAATCAGAAATGGTGCTCACAGAGAACGGGCTGCTCGGGCACTGTCCCAGCCTGTAGATAACTGTCTGGGATTCAGCCAGGGCTCACAGTTCTGGGCAGGGTGCCAAGAACTCCTTGCCAACATTTCCCACGCAAAGGTGGGAAGGGTTGCCCTTTACTCCAGGTTGCCACAGTCTGCCTGTACATACAGAACCTACTTAATGCCTCAGTTTGAGGCAAGAGCATATGCTGGCAAATGAGCTGCTTCCCAAATAGTCCTAGGTGTGTGGAAATACGTCAGGTGAGCGGGAGCAGCATGGGGCAGGATGGAGCCTAGCTGTTGGCACTTGGCACTCATCTCAGTTACGTATTAAGAAAGGGAAGGATCCCTGACTGTTGCTCTGCCTCCAGTATTGGCTCTTCTCTGGCAGGCAAGTGAGTGTCCATGTGCTCTGAAATACTGTCTGGTGCAGCATGTTGCATGGAAAGCACTGACCTAATTAAAAGGAACCATTCCAGGTTAGGAGCTGCCAGTTTATGGCCTGCGAGAGGTCCCTTCTTGTGTGAAGGAACAGCTTGCAGCTCATCTCTGTTTTGCTAATCTAATTTGGTTAATCTTGCACTTTTGAGGGAGTTTCTTCCCACTCGTGGACCTGAAGAGGTGGGTGTGTGAAGCTCACTTTGATTCTTTTTCTGTCTGCCATTAGATGTCTGTAGCAGAGACAGCAACTTGAAGATTGGCTGTATCTCATCTCCTCTAACCATGTCGGCTTTGCTGTCGTTGTCCGGCTGCTTCCCAAGGCTCCGTGCTGCCCTCACTCCTCTGGCATGGCTGTCATGTATTGCAGGCATGCTGTTCTTAAAGATTTGAGAACTGGTTCTGGTGTCCTAGCAGTTCCAGCTTGTTCCAAGGGCCTCACTGAAGCTCTTTTGGGGCTTTACCCTGCAGTAAGACTTTACAAGAAATATTCAGGGTAGAAATTACAAGAAGACTTCCACCTCTGGCACTGTCTGTAGTCCATTGGGGTGCAGTCACCCCAGACATCTAGTCTTGGTCTCAAGCCAAGCTCAACTTTTAAGAAGCTCTGCTGCCATTGCAATGAGAATACAAAATTTCCCATGCTGTGTCTTCCCAGGCTTAGCCCCTGCTGTCTCTTGAGGCTGTTCAAGATGCTTATTGATTGTGACGTTTCCTCAGGAGCCTCCCTTGAGAAGGCTTTGGGGATAGAGGGAAAGGTCTGCCACAATATCTTAGCTCTGCTGGCCAGGCTCAGATCTCTGGGCTGGGAAAGAAATTACCTAGACTCATTGCAGAGTCAATCAGTTTATTCAATTAATCATCAAGTGTTTGTTCTGCTTCCTGGAGGTGAGACACAGAATTGACTGCCTTGGACTCTTAGACCCCAGTGTTGTTGCATTAGATGAAACCTTACCATGTTTGTACAGCTGCTTGACAGGGTTGAGGACCCCAGGAAGGGCTGGAGGACTAGAGAGTCACCAAGTCAGTCTTGCAGGAGATGCACAGTGCTTTTATCAGCCTGTACATGGCAGAATTCAAGAGATGACGATCCACTTCTAAGAGATGGTGGAATATCAGTTTAATCATGGTTGACAACCATGGAACATGACCAGCAGCTAGAAGCTGGGGCCACACACCCAAAGCAAAAAACAATTTTCTGTTCACCTTCTTTAGCACAGACTTATCTGACTGGTGTGGTTGATGATATTGGACAGAGGGACATTTTTGCTGTCCCTGGTGCCCCAGATCATGGCTTGCCATGTGGACAGAGTCTCCTGAGTAAGCTCCAGATACTACTCTCCCTCATTACTTTTTCTGGCAGAATCCTGTCTCTGCCTACTTTCAGCCCAAGCTTATTGCCTACAGATCTCTTTACTCCTTTAGCTTCATGTCACCATGTGTGACACTCCTGTTTTTCCTGTCTGGCTGTGCTGTGCTTTCAGGGAGGTGACATCTTCCTCTTCCCTCTGTACTGAAGCAGCATTCCTCCATGCTTCTCCCTGGCATCCTGCACTGTCCCCACTGTGCTTCCATCATGGCACCGTGCTGTGGGCCCAAACATTCTGCCTGCTGTCCTTCACACTGACTTCCTCTACTGTATCTTCCAAAGGCATGGAGAGAAGTAGATGTCACTGAACAGCAGCTCCCCTTCCCTTACAAATTCCATGCTTTCCAGGGAAGGTTATCCCTGTCTCATCTCCTGAAGGTCTTTCTAACAGTATATGCTCTGCTTTTGCTTTCAGTGAAGTGCCCTCATTCTTGGGCATTACATACCCCTGGAAAAGCACCGTTTTGCAAGACAGGGTTCTCCTAATACTCTGACCCTCACTCCTCAGTTCATTGAGCAGCCAAAGAACAAGATGTATGTGAGACAGGTGAAGCTCTGCTCTTCCTGATTTCTGCTGTCATGTCCTTTCAGAGCCTGAGCTGCCAGACAAGGGTGTTACCCCCAAACTTGCAGCCATGATGGGAAGCTGATATGCAGGGAATTCTGTGACTCCCTTTCTGTGCTTGTACAGCCAGCTCAGGACCACATTTCACACTGCTCAAATTTGGTTGTATTGATCAGACTAATTAAATGGCAGGCCTGGAATTAGATGGAGATTGCAAATAGGTTTCCTGCTGTGCATCTCTTCCCACTCTTGCCTTCCAGTCTATCTCAGGTCATTCTTGCTGTGGGAGAGCCTGTCTTTGTGGCTGTTCTCTTGGTCCCTTGGGGAGCAGCTGCAGTGCGCCACTGCTATTCTTAGCTGTGAAGACAGCGTGCAAGTACCTGGCCCAGCAGAGCTGGAGCACTGCTCTCTGCCCAGCAGAACTCAGATAAATTATCCAGAAGATCCTGGTAGTGTGTAATTGAGCAGCTCTGCCACAGGCTGTGCTTCCAGCTATGTACACTCTGCTGTGCAGCAAGGCTTAATAATTGCTTGCTCCCTTGGAAGCCAAGAGCTCTGGGTTTGTCTGAAGTGATTGTACCCTCTTTTCTGAGATTTTGGAGGGACTCCTCAGATTCACTTGCCATGTTTCATGCTTCTTTCTTTCCTGGTGGGAGATTGCATACATCAAATGATTGTCCTTCCTTGGCTATTTAGCCTATCCTGAAGACGTTTTGTCACCTGGTTTCTGGCATAGCCCTTTCTTTAACACAGAAATGAAGAGATGTTCAGGTGCTGGGGGTAGGTGTCCTGGGTATGCCTTGAGCATTGGCTCTGTTCAGATCTGGTGGTAATGGCTCAGGAGTGATCTGCTTTCTAACTGCTGCCGGGACAATGATCTGTAAGTCTTTCCCAGCACTAACCAAATCACAACCTTGATTCTCCCTGCTGCCCTGGGATGTGCTAACAGCTACAACAAGCAACAGGGGAATGTCCCTCGTACAGCACAGCTTTCACATCTGTGAAGAAGTCGGGGCAGGATGTGCTGTTCCATCTCACTAATGGGTTTCTCAGTTCTGCATGGCCATCTGCTTCATGCTGGCTCTCTCCTGTCCAGCTCCTGGTGTGCTCCTGCTGCTTTGTTGGCCCCAGTCAGCTTGGCTCTCCCTTTACTTTCAAAGGAAAGACTTGGTCTGAGGCCCAGCTCGAGCTGCACATTGCACTCTGGTCCCTGCGTGTCAACAGTGCTGGCACAGGCGGTGCTGGCCGTCCGCCCGGCAGGTCCCTGGCAGTAGCACCAGTGAAAAGCATGTGGCTGAATGATCTGACTGATGGCACCGTCTCCCTCTCTCTCTGCCCCAGATCGGCCGACCATTCTCTGCCCGGATCTTCCGTTTCCACAGACTTTGGCAGCTGGCAGATGGTGACAGGGTGTGGCAGTATTCGGGAGCAGGCAATCCTGAACGCAGACGCCTCTCTCCCTTGCAGCTTCCCGGATGAGTTCTCTAGCACTTGCCTGTAAGTGTCTCAAATGCAGGATCTCTCCTTGGGTCTCTTGGCTGCCTGCAAGCACTGCAACTTTATCACTCTGGCACTTTCGGAGAAGCCTGGGAGCCCATAACAAACTGTTCCATCTTCTCTGCCTCGATGTTTTCTATCCACAAACTCAGTCCCTGAGCACTCTTTGCTTATGCTGAACACGGAAAGAAAACAGCACTTTGCCTAATGACGGGGGAGCTCTTTGCTTTCTGTAGGAAGAAGAGGTTTTTCTCTCTCCCTTGAAGATGCTGGATTTGGGCATAATTGAGTGCAGTTGAGGATTCATGTTTGTCAGGACAGGACTGGTAACCCAGATTTCTTGCTTTTCGATTTTGCTCACCTACATCTCCCCACTGGGGTCAGATCCTTGCTGGAGTAAGAGAAGGACTTTCCTTCTGTAACCCAAATTTTGTCTGGGCTTGTGCAGCATCATTTGCAGGTGCTGTGCCTGGCCAGTGCAGAGCCACAGAGACCCTGTGTCCTGCCACATCCTGCCATGTGAAATGGCTGGGAGGCAAATGTTCCTCCCCAAATAGAAATCCACCTCTGGAAGCTTGAAAGACTGGAGATGCACTTTAATTGCTGTTAGAGGAGAGCCTTGGTTTGTGCCTTCAGGCTGCAAACGCTTCATCAAGAAACCAAAATGGCAGATCAGGGGCTGCTGCTAGCAAGCAATGCTAGAGCTGTGCTGCCAGATGCTCAGTCCCTTAGTGAGATCTGAGTACGTGCTTTGGAGGCAGAGGGCAAGCAACATGAAAACCTGTGTCTCCTGTGAGACAGGCTGCCTGCCCTGGCTCTGCGTCTCATGTGGCTGCGTGCTGTGCTGCTGAACAGAGCAGAGCAGCTGCCTTCAAGTTACAGTGAAGCTACGAGATCCATGAATTGACAGATCAAAACATTGCAAGAGATGTTGGACATGGCCTGGCCAGGATTTGTTCTTCTCCTTTCCTGAGGACACACTGAGCTGCTCCTCCAGTAGTTTGGAGATGGGTGAGGGAGAAGGGACTGAAGGATGGGCATCTGAATCGTGACTGCTTTACTGTGTCCTGAGCCTGGCTTTGCTTGATCGCTGCTGATCACCAGCAAGTTGTTGCTGCCCTTGGAGTTGAGTCCAATGTCAGAATAGGGAATTCAGTAGAGAAACATGAACCAAAGTTGATAGGGCTTAGGCTTATGCAGTTTGGAGAGTGACTGCTTGGGGCAGTGGATTCAAAAGGAGAACAGTGGAGGTGCTTCTCCTGTGGGTGCTCTGCCTTGTTCGGCTATTCAGTAAAGCTGTGGTTGCTTGAGGGCTGGGGACTGCTCAACTAAAGGTGCTGGGACCAGGCACTGCACAGAAAGGAGGAAGAGTTCCCAGCGGTGTTGTGTTGAGCTTAACCCAGAGCTTCTAGCCTCTCTCAGTTCTGCATCAGCCCTGTTTGCTCAGGACTCCATTGTGGTTTTATCCCAGTTTTTGCAGCCTGACACAGTATGATTTTTTTTTTTTCTTTTAATTCCATTTAAGTTCCCACTTTGCATCTTCACTGGCAGCAGCTCGATGAAGGTATGCTTTTCACAGCCTACTTCTTGTGCTTGTGTGGGGCTTGTCAGGGCTTACTTCGAGCTGGGGCTTTGACAGCCTCCTCTCATCCCGCACCCCAAGCTGCGGCAAGCGGGCAGGCTGTAGGAAGTGTAGCGGGGCAGAGTGCCGTGGGTTTGGCAAGGAAGCGCGACCTGCCTCCGCGGGGAACAGTTCAGGGTGAAATGCTGCAGCCAGTCTGCAGGGCTTGGTGTGGAACAGTGGCTGGCTGCTTGACCCTGTACCTTGGAGTGTCTCACTCCATGAAACAAACCGAAAAACCCAAATACAAAATCTGCCTTGTAAAGAGGTGTGAGAGCCACAAGACACAGGACCTAACTGCTGCACGCCCTCGCTTACCTCTGCGCGTGACATCTGAGATCGCTGTACTCGGGTGCAAGTAAGTCCTGCCTTCACGGAGTTTATTTTAAATGCTAGCAGGTTTGTGAGTTCCATGTCCTAATTAGGTTGCCAAAAAGCATCACTAATGTGTTTAGATATGTTGTTGCCTTTTTTTGCCCTCTGGCTTCTCTTTATTATCAGACACAGTAAACAGCGGCCTGGTTGGCTGCCTCGGCATCGCTTGCTGTTTATAGGCCTCCCACCATATCCTCTTGCTGCTGTTTCCGGACCGAAGCTGTTGGCTGTGGGTGGTTAACACTTCCATTCAGATGAGCTGTGCCAATTTATAGCCAGCCCAGGCGCTGGAAGATTAAAGAGAATTTTTTATGGAGAAGGTTCGCACTGTGCCCTTGGAGTGACCTTTGAAGGATGTCTTAATCTCTCTGGGAACCACTGGCGTGTCGCAGAGGCACCACAGCAAGGATTGTTTTAGGCTGGAGAGCTTGGAACAGCTGCCTCTGGGCCTCAGTCTTGCTTTCCCCTGCTCCCTCAGCTGAAGTCTCACCTTCCTTCTGCTGTTTTCCCCCTACCCCTAACCAGGTGTGTGGATCAGCAGCAGAGGAGAGCAGGTCCCATGGGAAGTCATGCCCTACTCTGCTCCTGTTTGCCGGGAGCAGCCATGCTGGGGAGCAGAAGTAAAGCGCTGCTCAGCTGTCCTCTTCCTATGGCTGGAGTGTTCCTTGGGGTTTTTGTCACCTTGTCTGCTCCCTCTCATCCCCCCTTCCACAGAGCTGTCTGTGCTGGCACAAGCACGTGAGGCTGGGGCTGGTGGAAGTGAGGGATGGTTGCAAATAGGTTGGAAGTGACTGTCCGGGCACAGCACATGTGGACAGGCTTCACTGCGTGAGGAGGGGAGGGAGCTGGTGCAGGGACTGATGTCAGCACCCACTTGGCCAAAGCACCCACTTTGTTTATGAACTGCAGCCTTATGAGCACCATGGTGGTGGGAGAAGCAGGGGACAGTAGGGTGTGTGAAGGAGGAAACCCCGTGGGGAGCAGGAGACTGAGGCTGCAGGTTGCAGAAACCTGGGTTGGATGCTGAGACAGTGACACCAGCTGCCACCAGCTATGTGGGGAGAGCCTTTTGGGGCTTGCACTGCCTTAGCCACTGCAGCCCGCTGAGCACCACAGCCCTGTGTCAGGAGTGAGAGCTGGGATGTGGAGAGGGATGGCTGCAGTCACTGACCTCCCCTTCTCTCTCCTAGACTGGTGTCAGCGAGTGACCGGGAGTCCCGTCTGGAGGAAGTGCGTTCTGCCTTTCTGGCAAGCTACAGCCGGACCATCGGCCTAAAGGCCGTGCCCCCCAGCCCCTCGGGGGCCATCGGTGGTCTCCTCGAGCAGTTTGTGCGGGGCGTGGGACTGAGAGGCAGCAGCACCCTCTGAACACGGCGTTCCCAGACTACTGCCTGGAAAACTGGGGCTGGCGCGTCCCCCAGCAGAGTCCTGGGACCCTCTTCTTGGTGCGGGCACCTGCTGCACCCAGCGCCCGCCGCCAGCCCCCCCTGCCTGGGGCTGGGGGGTGCGGGGTCTTCGGCGAGTCTCTGCAGTAAATGACCCGAGCTGTGCCCTCTCCTGCCTCCTCTCTGGGCTGCGGGCGGGGGCGGCGCGGGGGAGCCGCGCTGCCGGGGGCGCCGCTCACTATAAATAGCCCGGCCTACTCTTCGCGAGCGTCGGCACCGAAATAACACCGAGCCGAACCCGGGAGGAAGCCCCGGCTGGGCGGGATGGGGGCTGAGCCCCCTCTGCCCCTGACTGGGACTCGCGGGCGGGACGTTCCAGTGGAGCCGAGCCCCAGGAGCCGAACTCTCTGGTGCCCGGGTTGGTGCCACCGCTGCCGGGAGAGAAGGGCCGTCGTGCTCGAGATGTGCTGAGCCGCGCCGTGCCCGTGCCGTACCCGCCCCCGGGCGCGCCTCCTCGGCGGCGCGGGAGGAGGCGGCGCGGAGCATCGGCGGCGCCCGGGCGGGGATGGCGGCTCCGGGAGCGCTGGAGCCGGCGACCGGCAGCGTGCCGGGCACCAAGGTGGAGCTCACCGTGTCCTGCCGGTGAGCCGGGAGCCGGGTGAGGGAGCGGGAGGGCGGCGGCTAGTCCGTGGACACGGGTGGGTTTGAAACGCACCGGGATGCACCGCGGAGCTGCTCGCTGCGTCCCGCTGCCCGCCGCTCAGCCCCTGGCTCGAGGCGTTGTGAGCTGCGCGTCCTCCTCTCTCACCGGGTAGCTTTCGGTGCCAGGGCGTATGCCCAGCGTCCCTCTGCCCTGCTGCTAGCCGTCCCGTCCCCTTCCTGGGGTCCCATGGGATGCTGTCACCGGGCACGGCTGCGTGAAAGCGACCTGATGTCCTCACCCGGGGCTGGGGCGCGGGACGGCCCCTCGCGGGGCGATGCTTGTGGGAGGTGGGTGATGCGCGCGGGGTGCTGGCGCTGGCTGCGAGCGGCTGCCCGGGTCGGCGAGCTCGGTGCAAGGCAACGGGACCGGGAACGGTGGCAACGGGATGGGGACTGCGGGAGAGGGGCTGCTCTGTGCGCCAGCTTCTGGCCAGGGTCCGCCGGTCAAGCGGCGGCGGCTGAGCCGGTCTGCCGGCGGCTAAATATAGCCCGTCGGAGGCACCGCTGCTTGCGGCTGGGGGTCCCGCTCGCAGGGACAAGTACCAGCGTCCTGCTGGGGCGTAGCGTCCCCGTGCCGTGGGTCCTGTGGCACGGAGCGCCCCGACCAGGGTGGGTGCCTCTAGCACACCCCCGAGCTATGCAAACTCTGGGCCGGGCCGGGGGCTGTTGTGCTCTCTGCCCGCGGCTGAGCCCTGGTCCCCGCTGCCAGCTTCCCGCACAGCAGGCAGAGGGACTGTGGGGCCACGAGACCGGGCAGCTCCAGGCAGGGACCGGGGGTCACACCTGGAGACAACCCAGGGCAGCCTTCGGCTTCACAGCCCCAGGACCCAGCCCAGACCAGACCAGGGTGGGGTCTCTCCCCTGCGTGCTGGGGCCAGGGGAGCTGGCTTAGCCCCGCAGCCCCCGGCCGTGCCCCAGCCCACCCTGTGCTGCCACCCCGGGGGTGCGGGAAATATCCCAGCAGAGCCGGTAGCATCCCCCGGCACTTCCCGGTGTCACACCGCGCACAGGACGACGATCAATCGCTCTGCCGGTAGGTGTGTCGGGGGATGCCCACTGACTGCTCAGCCCCTGCTTCAAGTGTCTCCTTTCTTCTCACTTCTGCACCCTGCCATTAGCCAAGCTCCTGCTGCCGGGGCCCGGCGGGCACTCAGCCGGCGCCGGCGGCACCGGGGAAGGCTTCATCCTGTAAATGGGTTCCCTGTCATGTTCAATCATCATCAGCGCTGGAGACGCTGCTCGCCGCTCGTCCTGCTGTCCCACCGAACCTTGCAAAGGGAGCCAGGGTATCTCCTTGGGAGTGCCGATGCTCTTATCCATGGGTGCCAGCACGGCCCTTCTGGCATGGTGCTGACCTGTGATCAGGGGGATGGACGTGGGGACCCGTTGCTGGGCCAGGTGGGTGGTGCTCAGGGTGCCTTACGCCTGGCTCTTCCCCCAGGAACCTGCTGGACATGGACACCTTCTCCAAGTCCGACCCAGGTGGGTGGCAGAGCCGGGTAGGGGGCATGGCATGGCACAGACGCTGCACGGCATCCTGGCTCTGCTCCTCTCTCCGCAGTGGTGGTCCTCTTTGTGCAGGTCTCGGGGAGCAGTGAGTGGAAGGAGGTGAGCGTGGCCCCCTCTCCTGGCTAATCCCCGGCTGGGTTAAATGGGCCCATATGGCCACCCGTGTCCACGCTAATGATCCCTCCCCGTCCACGCTAATGATCCGGCCCCGCCAGCAGCGCTAATCCCCCACCGGGATTAGCGCCGAGGCAGCTGCGACGGGGACGGGTCCTGGGGGGGCCACCCTCACCCCTCTCCCTGCAGTTCGGACGCACCGAGGTGATCGACAACACCCTGAACCCCGACTTTGTCCGCAAGTTCGTCCTCGACTATTACTTCGAGGAGAAGCAAAACCTCCGCTTCGATGTGTGAGTTGGGTGGCCAGGGAAGGGCTTGGCCCCGCTGAGGGTGGGACAAAGCACCGAGGCAGTAATAAATAAGGATAATAAATAAGAATACGGTGTTGAATAGCCCGGATGGGTGGGGAAGCAGGGCTGTGTGCTGGAGCATCCCTGCAGGCACCAGCTCAGGGCTCTGCTCTCCCACACCAGCTACAACGTGGACTCCAAGAGCTGCTCCGCTTTAAAGCAGGTGAGCACAGCCTGTGCCGGGGGACGCGTAGTGACGCCCCCGTGTGACGCCATGGTGGGACACCCCGAGGCTGTGCCCTGTGTGGGTGCTGTCGCGGGGGGACAAGTGCCCCTCGGAGGGCTCTAACCTGCTCTCCATCTCTCCGTGCCCCATGGGGACTGGCAGAAGGTAGGTGCCTGCCCAGCCCCTGCTTTGCCCTGGGAACCCTGAACTTGGGAGTGCCTGGTGGGGCAGGATGGGGCCAGGAGAATCCATAGGATTGACTTTTGAGGGGTAGGATGGGTCGAGGGTGGCCCAAGGGGTCGAGGACAGGTCAGGGCATGGAGGGCAGTTTGGGAGGGGGATACAGGATGGGTCCAGGGATGTGGGCTAGCCCTGGGGGCACAGAATGGGTGTAAGGCACATGGAGCAGGCACCTGGGGTACTCCTGGGGATGCACAATGGGTTCTGGGCTACAAGGTGGCTCTTGGGTCACAGTGTAAGTTCAGGAAACTTGGGGTGGCCCAGAGTCAAGTTGGTGGCAGATCCCGTGGGTGCATTGGGAGAGAACGTGGTGGGTGTAGGTGGTGGGGGACTGGGGCAACCACCCTCCAGGGTCTCACAGTGCTTTGTTTGGGGCACAGGACTTCCTGGGGCAGGCATTTGTGGCACTGGGAGAGGTGATTGGGTCCCAGCGGGGACGCCTGGAGAGGCCCCTAACGTGAGTCACACCGGTGAGGTGAAGTGGGAGGGTCCTACGCTGTGTCTGCATCACCTGCCCCGCTGGACCCCTCTCTGCATGTCCTGTGCTGGGGATTCTGGTCACACTGCCAAGCACCACCAGCTGTGGGGACAGAAGCCCCAACCCTGACCTCACATCTTGTCCCTGAAGTGTCCTCCTTGTCCCCAAGCTGACTGTGTGCCTCTGGTTCCAGGGGTGTCCCAGGGAAGCGGTGTGGGACTATCCTGCTGCTGGCTGAGGAGCTGAGCAACTGCCGGGTAAGTACCCATGTACCAGCTGCAGTGTGGAGAGGGCTGCATGGTCCTTCAGTACAGAAGCTGCTGGTGCCAGGGGTGAGGAGGTGGCTGGCAGTGACAGTCCCTGTCCCCAGGACATCGTCACAATGCAGCTGTGCGCCAACAAGCTGGATAAGAAGGACTTCTTTGGAAAATCCGATCCTTTCCTCGTCTTCTATCGTAGCAATGAGGATGGCACGTGAGCACAGGGACCCAGTGGGGCAGACAGGGTGCCAACATCACCAGACAGTGTGGCCCAACCCTGCCCTGTCCCCCCAGCTTTACTATCTGCCATAAGACAGAGGTGGTGAAGAACACACTCAACCCGGTGTGGCAGCCCTTCACCATCCCCGTGCGCGCCCTCTGCAATGGCGACTACGACCGGTACAGGAATGGGGATGGGGACAGGGACATGGGCAGCCATGGGCCAGAGCAGGGTATGAGCAGTTCTTTGTGGGCTTGGCCCCGCAGTGGCAGGCAGCTCAGGATTGTGTCCCTATTGGTTTTTTTCCTCTTTTGCAACCCAAGTTACATAAAGGCATCCCCCTCCTTTCCAGGGCCCCCACCATGACCCAAATTTCCTGCTCCCTCCTGGCAGAGCCGCAGGCTGGGCAGGCAGGGCGGCTCTGCTGGAAGCTGGTGGGCAGGGTGCTCACTGTGGGTTGGGCTGTGGGCCTGGGTGTCCCCAAATCAGGGGATGGAGGGGCTGTGCCAGCCTGGCTGGTGGCTCACCCACAGTGTGCCTTCACTTTCAGGACGGTGAAGATAGATGTGTACGACTGGGACCGGGATGGGAGGTGAGGGAAGGGATATCAGGGTACTGCTGAAGCTTCCCAGGGCTCCTCTCACCCAGGTGCCTGGCTGTACTTACCCTGTGCTCCTCCTGCAGCCATGACTTCATTGGGGAATTTGCCACCAGCTACCGGGAGCTCTCTCGAGCACAGAGTCAGTTCACAGTGTATGAGGTAGGGTGGTGGGTCAGGGTGAGGAAAGGGTGTACTCCATACTGGGACTGACCCACCCCTGTGCCTGCAGGTGCTGAATCCCAGAAAGAAATGCAAGAAGAAGAAATATGTGAATTCTGGCACCGTGAGTGGGGCTGGGGAGTTGCCGGCCTCCTGCCTTCTAGGGGCTGGTGCTGCTCCACCTGCTGTGTGTGCCAGGTTGGGGCACCTCCAGATCTGATCCCCTGTGCCCACAGGTGACACTGCTCTCCTTCTCCGTTGAGTCTGAGTTCACCTTCGTTGACTACATACGGGGCGGGTGAGTGGGGGGCCGGGAGCCCCCCGGCTCCTCAAGATCCCCCATGGCTGAGAGTCTTGGGGCAAGGACAGTGGTGACAGTGAAGGTTGAACCTGGGGGTGACAAGGGGGCAGTGGGGCTGGGAAGTAGATGCAGAACAGTGTCATGGGGCTGTGGGGTGCTGACTGGGGAAGGGGGGCCCAGGCAGTGGGTCTGGGCAGGGAAACACTGGCACTGTGGGGCTGGAAGATGGTATCCCTGTGCCGTGGGGCCGGCAGCCTCCCTCGCTCTCCCCCTAAAGGACGCAGCTGAATTTCACTGTTGCCATTGACTTCACGGCCTCCAATGGTGAGTGCAACTCGTGTCTGGGGGGAGCCCATCACTGTGGGGCTGGCCATGGGGCGGGTGCGATGGGCACTGTGCCGCAGGCTTGCCATCACAGCCCACCTCGCTGCACTACGCGAGCCCCTACCAGCTGAGCGCCTATGCCCTGGCACTGAAGGCAGTGGGGGAAATCATCCAGGACTACGACAGTGACAAGCTCTTCCCTGCCTACGGCTTTGGTGCCAAAGTCCCACCTGACGGCAAGATCTCCCACCAGTTTCCTCTGGTGCGCCCTCCCTGTGGGACAGGGCTGAGAGTGAACCCAGACCCCCTGGCTGTGGGGCAGAGCTGGTCTTGGGGGTGCCCACAGCAGCTTGGCAGGGAGGGGAAGCACCCTGGCAACATTCTGCCCCAGCATCCCACAGCCTGGGGGACACGAGGAGTTGTGGTCCCCCTCCAAGTGCCCCATCTCTGTCCCCCAGAACAACAATGTGGAGAACCCCAGCTGTGCCGGCATTGAAGGCGTGCTGGAGTCCTACCTCCAAAGCCTGCGCACTGTCCAGCTCTATGGTCCTACCAACTTTGCTCCCGTCATCAACCAGGTGGCTGGGTGAGCACAGGGGCACTGTCCCCTTTGCCATCCCCAAATGCCATCTGTCCCACAGCAGGGTTGACTGCCCCACACCAGTGGGGTGCTTGAGGGACCCCATCCCTTTTCCCCATAGGACAGCTGCCCAGGTGACCGATGGCTCACAATACCATGTCCTTCTCATCATCACTGATGGTGTCATCTCTGACATGCTGCAGACCAAGGAAGCCATTGTCACCGTGAGTGCACCTTTGTTGCTCTGAGTTCACCTCACATGGACACTATCCTGGGTGACACCCCGCCTCTGCTCCACAGGCTTCCTCCCTGCCCATGTCCATCATCATCGTGGGAGTAGGTCCAGCTGAGTTTGAGGGTGAGTTGGGACTTGGGGACACTAGGGAAGAGGGACGGAAACATTGTCCCTTCCTCTGAGACTCCAAAGGGCTGGTGTTTCCATCCCCGGTGTTCACCCCACCGAGGCTTGGTGACACCAGCTGTCACCCCCAGCCATGGAGGAGCTGGACGGTGACGAGGTACGGTTGTCTTCCCGGGGACGGTATGCCGAGAGGGACATTGTACAGGTAATTCTGGCATTGAATCCAGACCTGCCATGGGTGAGAGATACTCAGTCCCCCTTGCTGAATCCTACAGCAATAGAGTTGTTTCCAACCTGACTGCAAACTTCTTGCCCTCAAAGTTTGTGCCATTCCGGGATTACGTGGACGACTCGGGCAACCAGGTGCTCAGCATGGCCCGCCTGGCCAAGGACGTGCTGGCTGAGATCCCTGAGCAGCTGCTCTCTTACATGAAGACCCGTGACATCAAGCCTCGCCGGGCAGATCCCGAGTAGCTCTTCCATGAGCTATGGGACTGGCTGGTGGGGCGAGGATATGTCATCTTTTTTCTGCCGGTGGCCAGGGCTTAACCATGGCGATGTGGCCCCATTAGAGAGATAATCAGCTGCTGTGGTTGGTCAAAACAGGGCTGGGACCCGCTTCTGGCAGTGAGACCACAGGGCTGGACATCCTCGGCTGCCCCTTCCTCCTGCCCGATGTCCAGCAGCAAGGCGGGACTGTCCCTCGGCCGTGGCAGTGCGGGCAGGGCCAGCGCCGGGGGGAACACGGTGTGTGCGTGTGTGTGTCCCGGGAGAGCAGCCTGGAAGGCTGACCCTGAGTGCCTGCCGGGGGTCTTAGCCCCGCTGTTCCTTGGGGCAGCGGCCTCGCCCTGCTCCTGCCTGCCCCCCATTCCTGCCTGCCCCCCGCTCCTGCCTGTGCCCTCTCCTCCGGCTCTGCTAACCCGGGCTGGCCGCCCCGCCTCATGCCCTGCCGCACAGCCGGGGCTCCCGCCGCCGGGGGGTGCCGGGGCGAAGGGCAGGCGGGTCTCTACTGTAAATAAACTGCTCAACCGAGTCTGCTGCCGTGCTGGGGCAGGGCGAGCGGGGAGACCAAGGGGGACGGGAGGACTGGTGGGGCGGGGGTGGCCAGGGGGCCGAAGGTACCGGGGGCCGTGTAGCCGGGCAGGGGGAACCGGGAGGACCTTGGAAATTGGGGTGAGCTGANCGGCCCGGCCTCGGCCCCCCGCGGCCCCGCCATGGGCGTAGATTTCGACGTGAAGACCTTCTGCCACAACCTGCGGGCCACCAAGCCGCCCTACGAGTGCCCGGTGGGCACCTGCCGCAAGATCTACAAGAGCTACAGCGGGATCGAGTACCACCTGTACCACTATGACCACGACAACCCGCCCCTGCCCCAGCACACCCCCCTGCGCAAGCACAAGAAGAAGGGGCGCCAGGCCCGCGCCGCCAACAAGCAGTCGCCCAGCCCCTCCGAGACCTCCCAGTCGCCCGGCCGAGAGGTGATGACCTACGCCCAGGCCCAGCGCATGGTGGAGGTGGACCTGCATGGCCGCGTCCACCGCATCAGCATCTTCGATAATCTCGACGTGGTGTCCGAGGACGAGGATGTTCCCGAGGAGGTGCCGGAGAACGGGAGCAATAAGGAGAACACGGAGACGCAGAGCGTCCCACCCAAATCTGGGAAGCACAAGAACAAGGAGAAGCGCAAGGACTCCAACCACCATCACCACAACGCCTCGGCCAGCACTACCCCCAAGCTGCCCGAGGTGGTGTACCGAGAGCTGGAGCAGGACACCCCTGACGCCCCGCCTCGTCCCACCTCGTACTACAGGTATTGTCCGTGGCTGAGTGCAAGGAGACTCCTAGGCTCATGCCCTGGGTTTGGAGGCGGAATTGGCCCCACTCTGTTCAAGTGGCTTGCCCGTAGCTCCTGGAAATGGCCTCTGTCTGCCTCTCCCAGGTCTCACAGAACTGGCTTCAGGCTCCTGGGGCTCTGCCTGGTGTCACATCACAGTTCTGAGGGGTCTGTGCATCTACAGAGCTCTCGGTTGCTGCTTAGGTCATTGCCAGCAGTTTGATTGCTGCGCTCTTTCCTTGCTGGAACAGCATGTAAAATCAAAACAAAACCCAAATGTGTCCTTTTGCTTCTCATTCTTTCTTTGGAGGTATGCTGGGATATTTTCAGAGCCCTTCAGCACCAAGGTGTAACTGTAGGATCTGTCTGTTTGTGGGCATGCTTCTTAATTGTTTTCTTACAGCACTCTGTGAGAGATTTGGTGGATGCAGTGGCCCCAGTTAATACCTCAGGCAAGAGTTAACAGAGCCCCCTAACCAGAATCAATGAAACATGGTCCTATGGAAACCTCCATGCATGGTTATTGTGTCTTGGTTGTGAGGCTGCTGCCTCCAGAGTACTGGCACTTGCTGGGTGGCCCATGCAGGCCCCCCTCCTTGCACTGATGAGTCTCAAAGGCCTGACCTTGCTTCTTAGACCAGTGTTGTTTTGTCTCCAAGCTGCTGTTGTGCCACTGTGCTAGTGAGGGTGCAGCAGCACTTCCCACTTCTGCACATTCCTGCCTTGTCCCTGTTTCTTTATTTTGACTTATGGCTCAGCTGGAGCATTTGAACATTCCCTCAGTCACAGACAAATCCTGGAGTTGGGGCTCAGCAGCTCCAGCCGTGTCAAACATGCCCTTACTTTCCCATGCTGTCCTTCCAGGTACATTGAGAAGTCGGCAGAGGAGCTGGATGAGGAGGTGGAGTACGACATGGATGAGGAGGATTACATCTGGCTGGACATCATGAACGAGAGGCGGAAGAACGAAGGCGTGAGTCCTATTCCCCAGGAGATCTTTGAGTACCTGATGGACCGGCTAGAGAAGGAGTCCTACTTTGAGAGCCACAACAAGGGGGACCCGAACGCCTTGGTGGATGAGGATGCCGTCTGCTGCATCTGCAACGACGGGGAGTGTCAGAACAGCAACGTCATCCTCTTCTGCGACATGTGCAACCTGGCTGTGCACCAGGAGTGCTATGGGGTGCCCTACATCCCCGAGGGACAGTGGCTCTGCAGACGGTGCCTGCAGTCACCCTCGCGCGCTGTGGACTGTGCCCTCTGCCCAAACAAGGGAGGGGCCTTCAAGCAGACGGACGATGGGCGCTGGGCACACGTGGTCTGTGCCCTCTGGATCCCGGAGGTGTGCTTTGCCAACACTGTCTTCCTGGAGCCCATCGACAGCATCGAGCACATCCCGCCTGCACGCTGGAAGCTGACCTGTTACATTTGCAAGCAGCGTGGCTCTGGGGCTTGCATCCAGTGTCACAAAGCCAATTGCTACACTGCCTTCCATGTCACCTGTGCCCAGCAGGCCGGGCTGTACATGAAGATGGAACCCGTCCGGGAGACGGGTGCCAATGGTACCTCCTTCAGTGTGCGCAAAACTGCCTACTGCGACATCCACACGCCGCCAGGTTCCGTGCGCAGGCTTCCCGCCCTCTCCCACAGTGAGGGGGAAGAGGAGGATGAGGAGGAAGAGGAGGAGGGGAAGGGCTGGAGTTCTGAGAAAGTCAAAAAAGCAAAGGCCAAGTCTAGGATCAAGATGAAGAAGGCGCGGAAGATCCTGGCGGAGAAACGAGCTGCAGCGCCTGTGGTTTCCGTGCCCTGCATCCCCCCCCACAGGTACGACCTGCCGCCCTCCCTGGACTGGGGAGAAATTTCTCCTTTCCTCCGTGCTTTGTGTCTTGCTTTCCATGTGGGCATTATCCTATTCCCCTCCTTAAGTAAAAAAAAGTAAGTACCTTAAAAAAACGCTAAGTACCTTAGCTTTTTGCACAGGTGCTTCTCACTTTGGTACCACAGAGAGCTGTGGTGGTTTCTTCTGGGAGTCGTGCAGAGAGGCAGGGCCATGCACTGCCCCACAAAGGTGCCTGGGCCCTCGGCAGGGCAGGAAATAGCTGCTGTTAGTTTAACAGTGGAGATTGAACTTGGCCGGATGCGTCAGGAAGCAGCTGGAGGTTCCCAGCCCTCCTTTCCTGTTGTGCTGACCTCAGGCGCTGGAGTAAACGAGGCGGGGAGGAGGAAAGTGCTCTCCTTTCTGCTGGGGTCTGTTTTCTCCTGAGGCTGTGTCAGGCAAAAGACAGAAGTGTGGGAGTGATTCAGGCCTGGGAAACGGGCTAATCCTGGGGTTATCTCAGCTCTGGAGCAGAGAGGTCTGGGGTTGGGATCCCTGTGCTCTGTTGAGCAGAGCTCATCCATCCCAGCAGCCACGTACTCCTTGCAGGGCTTCCTCAGTGCTCTCTGCCAGGCACAGCAGCAGCTGCTCCTTCTCAGCGCTGCCTGTTGGAGCAGAGCCGGGCAGCCACGGGTGCTGAAAGCTGTCTGTGAGGAGGGATGACTGGAGAGCACCAGGACTCCTGCCTGCCAAGGAACACCTCGGTCCTAAGGATGAGGCCTCGAGAGAGGTTGTGTTTCTGTCACGTTCCAAAGCTGTGGTTTCATGGGAAGGTGCAAACACCCTGTAGTTACAGTTGCAACTGCTTTGTGCCTTGCTCTTGTTAGATTGTTGGGCTGGTGTGCAAATCCCGAAACAAAAGCACCTGAGAGCCTTGCCAGAATTTGTCCCTGTAGTTTATAACTCTGGGTGTACTCAGCAGCGTGTAAAAGCATGTAAGGGCATCCTAGGATGTTTTTGGATCTCATTGTCACCCTGTAGCAGGCGACACCCATTTGAAGCACAGGTTTGGCGTGGAAGCATTTGCCTTTGTGGTGGCCACCAATCCGGAGCTGCTGAGCTCTCCTCCTTCCTATGCTGGGGCTGTGACCATAGGACACTGTCAAGACGCTTGGACCCTCAAGACTTATCTCCTGTGCAGTTGGAAAGGAGCACATGGAAGCCATGGGCTATGCTCTCTGGGCGGCATTCTGGTGACTTGGGGAGGCAGGTCTGCCACAAGGCTGCTGGCTTTTTGCCATGGTCGCTTTGTGTCCCAAACTTATGTTTTTGCTCACTCAGGGCTTGCTCCATAGCAAGAGCCTCTTTTCTTATGTGTGGCCATGTTGGCAGGCAGTTTGTAGGGTCTTGCCGCTATTGCACTCACAGTGAAACCTACACTGAGCTAGAAGCTGTTAACCTCTCCCCGGGCCTTCCTGTTGGGATTAATTATTCTTCAAGGGCTGTTGCCAGAATGCCACATGTCTTTCTGTGGGAGCTGTGCTTGGCCAGTGATGGCATATGAAGCTGCTGTCCCCAGTCTCTTCAGCTGAGGCTGATGCAGATTGGGTCATCCCTTGGGAAAAGTGTCCCTGGGAGGTAGGGAGATGCTGAGGGTTCATCCCTTTGTCTCTCTACTAGCCGGGCATCTCTGTCCAACTCTGCTGGACAAGGCTGTCCCAGCCCCTCCAGACTATCTGCTGTTGTAGGAAGTAAGCAATCCCTTTTATGGTGTTTTGGGCTCTTCAGGATAGTCTTGGATGGGATGTCTGTTGTACTCATGCCTCCTGCTCCCTCCTTGTGCTTTGCCAGGGTTTGAGTTTCTCTGGTAGCATTTGGCCAGACCCCCCATCACAGCAAGTGGCCTTCAGCCAGGTAAATAATGGTTTTGGGGTAGTAGCACTGTAACACTTGTGGTCTTAGGGACCGTGGGAGCTGTTAAAAGTCCAGCCTCCAGTGTGGCTGTCTTGCACCCCAACCTGCCTCAGGCTTTGTCCAAAAGTTGACAGGAAGTAGAAATGAAAAGTGTGTTATGGAGAGGCAAGGCTGCACATTTGCTGGCATCCTTTGTTGTTCCTACCCTGTGTGACTTGGTGTTACAGAAAGTCCTGTCACAGAAAGGGACGTTCTCTGCCTGAGGAACTTCTCAGCTGCTCTCAGTGGCCTTGCTGCTACTTCTCCCTAGCCAGAGCTTCTCCTGCAGCAGCCAGGCTTGTCTTGTTGATGGACTCTGTGGTTCTCCTTTCCTCAGGCTCAGTAAGATTACAAACCGTTTAACCATCCAGAGGAAGAGCCAGTTCATGCAGAGGCTGCATAGCTACTGGACTCTGAAGAGACAGTCCCGCAATGGTGTTCCCCTGCTCCGCCGCCTCCAGACACACTTGCAGTCACAGAGAAACTGCGACCAGGTAAGGGCAGCTTGTTGGGGGGCTGCAGGGATCCCTGGCTGTGTGCATGCTTCCTGCGCCTCTGGAGCTGTGGGCTTGGAGCCTTTGCTGCATGCAATACCTGCAGGTGCAGAATGGGGGCCAGGGGTATGAGCTTTCAGATGAGGAAAGGGCAGCCCCAGCTGCTTTTGCTGCTTCACCTTCTCCTCCGCTCTCAATTTTCAGAGAATTGCCAGGCAGTGAAGCCACTGGCAGCCTGCCACGAGAAGGGAATCCTGCCCTCTCAGGCTGCCACGCTGAAGGTAGTTCGTTTCTTGTGCCTGCATTTAGCCAGTAGTGATGGCAAACCTGTCAGAAATGGCTCTAGTATGAGGCTGCTGTGTCAGGCAGTGTTGAGAGAGATGGCCAGGGATCTCCAGAAACACTCTGGAATGAACCAAGGCCTTGCTTCTAGTTTCTGATACTGCTCCAGGAGTGCTCCTTCTGGGTGCTGCTTCCAGCCCACAGTCAGCACTTCACAGACGTGAAATCTGATGCCAGAGAGGAAGATTTTTCTTCTGGCTCCCCATCTGAGCTGTAAATCTTTCTTTCTGAGCCCTTTGATGACTGTGACTGAGCAAGGGTTTTTCCTGTCTTTGTCTGCTCTTACTGTGTTTGCGGGAGAAGAGTTGAGGCTGCTTCTGCTCAGTTTTGGCTATGGCAGGATAAAAGCTGTAATTTTTTTGGTGCTCCAGAAATGAAAGCAACTAGAGCTGGGTTCCCTTTTTGACCTGTTGCACTTCATCAGAGCTGTGAGCAGCAGCACAGACCTGTTGGGCAGCTGCAGGCAGTCAGTCGGTCATGTTAGGAAGAGTATTTCCAGAGGCTCAGGATGTGCACCTCCTGACATCCTAAGGGCTTGATGACCAAGGGGCAGGTATTTAGCTCTCGCCAGAGGTGAGACTGAATCCCCTGTCTAGGTTACAAGAAAGGAGCTGTAAGCTTTGCTGCACCAGTGGGTCAGGCATGCTGGTTCCCTTTGCCAGGGAAGAGCCCCAGCACACAGTCAGGAAGGTGGAGATGGGAGCACATCTATCAGCTCATGGTCTCTGATGTTCCCACAGAGAGACACTGAGGATAAGAACTGGGCCCTGAAGGAACAGCTGAAGTCATGGCAGCGCCTGCGCCATGACCTCGAGCGTGCACGCTTGCTGGTGGAGCTGATACGCAAGCGGGAGAAGCTCAAGAGAGAGACGGTAACAATTGCCCCTCCTTGGGGAGCTGCTGGGGTGGGCATCAGCAGGGGCTCCTTAGGGTGCTGTAGGTGTGCCGGGGTCCCCTCGGCTGTGCTGCGCTCTGCTCCGATGGCTCCAAGCAAAGGTGGCTGCTCTGCAAGGCACAGATGGGACGCACAGGTGCTGGAGCCGGTGTTACACCTCTGCTCCCCAGAAACGGGGGTGAGGGGCAGTCCCTACCCCTCAGCAAGGAGAGGAGAGGGTTTGCTGTCCTGCAGGGCTGCACTGCTGCTCCCTGGGGACAGTCCCCACTGCCTGGCTGGGGCCAGGGGCTCAGCCCCGCTCTGTTCCTTTGTTTCAGATCAAAGTGCAGCAGGTGGCACTGGAAATGCAGCTGACCCCCTTCCTCATCCTCCTCCGCAAGACGCTTGAGCAGCTGCAGGAGAAAGACACAGGCAACATCTTCAGTGAGCCGGTCCCTCTGTCTGAGGTAACAGAAATCTACGAAGTAAGAACCCCCTCCCCAGATTTCTACTTCACTCAAACTTGTCCCTTGCCACTGCCAAGGGCTGCCCAGGGTGTGTTCTGCTCCAGAACATCCCTGAGCAGCCTGGTGCTGGCTCATGCCAGCACCACTCACTCACCAGAGGGGGGGTGTGCAGCAGTGCCCCTCCTGGGTGAGCCAAATGCAGAACAGCTGAGCTGGTGACAGCTGGGGCACAGCACTTGGCTCTTCTTCTGTGTGTGTTACTGATGATATCCCAGGGCCTGTGAGCAGTTGAGGATTCCCACTGGGAAAGGCAAAGTGCCAGCCCTTAGCAGTCGGCATGCTCTTACCTGTCTTCTTGTGAAGGCCTCTGCTAGAGGACTGAGCACAGCACAGAGATGGGTTTGACCCTTAGACTGTCACTGCTGCAGGCAGGGGAGATTATTCCTGAGACTGTCACCGAGCCCCTGCCTGGGAACATGGCAAAAGTCCACATGGTCTCTGCAAGGTTCTGGCAGCAGGTCAGCATGGAGGCTTATTAGCAGATGGGGAGGAAGGCTGCACCATCTCATCTGCCACCTGGATGGCTCTGTTTTACCTTTCTGCACTCACCTTCACCCCTGGGGCTGCACTTGCGGCTCCCTCTCCAGGGAATAACATGTTGCATACTGGATGCCAGCTGCCTGCAGGCAGGAGTTGAGGACAGGACGCTGGCGTGTATGCTGGAGCTGTAAAAATGCTTCAGAGTGCGTATCCGCTCTAACAGGTTGAGCACAGCACATGGGCTTCCTAGACCGGAGGCGTTGCTGTTCCTCAAGCTGCAGAAGCAGACGGCATTCCCCGATGTGCATTTGGGCAGAGCACAGGGAGTGATACCTGATTCCTCTAACTGTTTTCTTGGAGCAGGTACTGCTAACTGTGGCTCCTGGGCTCTTAGCTCTGACTCTTTCCTCATGCAGGTCCCAGACTACCTGGATCACATCAAGAAGCCAATGGATTTTCAGACAATGAAACAAAACCTAGAAGCCTATCGCTATCTGAATTTTGATGATTTTGAGGAGGATTTCAACCTGATTATTAACAACTGTTTGAAATACAATGCCAAAGACACGATCTTCTACCGGGCAGCCATCCGTCTGCGGGAGCAGGGAGGTGCAGTGCTCCGGCAGGCTCGCCGGCAGGCAGAGAAGATGGGCATTGACTTTGAGACAGGCATGCACTTCCCCCACTGTGTAACAGTAGAAGAGGCTCAGATCCAAGACATTGAGGATGGTGGGTACTCGTTCCCTGTCCTGGGGTACAAGGGCTACTCAGAGGTAAAGCCTGGGCAGAGTCAAGGCATCCAAGAGTCTGAGCTGCCCCTTCTGGGATGTTAAGTCGAATGCTGGGCTGTGTGTCCCCACTCACTGGAGACCTGGTGGTTTTGCTAGTCAGGTACTTATCACCTCCATTAGGTTGGTTCTAGGCAGTGGTTTGTCTGTGTGTCCTTTCTTTCCTGTTGCATCCTTCTTTCAGACAACGTGAACCCCAGTGTTCTCCACACTGCTGATCAGCCTGCTTTCCCCAGTAGTCCCAACTGGCTGACTTCCCACAGGGCTCCTTCTCTTGGTCTTTTAGGGTAGCTTCCCTAAAAGGTTCACAGGTGTTTGATGCCATACCAGCTCCTTCTCCCCTGCAGAGAACCTGGATTGCCTCATGCCCTTTCAGGTAGAGGAGCTCCACTGAGTTCCCGATTTCTTTCATCCATCTGCTCCTCTCTGTTTCCCCAGAAGATGTGCGGCTGCTGCTCTCAGAGAATCAGAAGCACCTGCCATTGGAGGAGCAGCTGAAGATCCTGCTGGAGCGGCTGGACGAGGTCAACGCTGGCAAGCAGAGCATAGGACGGTCCCGCCGGGCCAAGATGATCAAGAAGGAGATCACAGTGCTACGGCGGAAGCTCGCACACCCGCGGGACCTGGGCCGGGATGGGCTGGAGCGGCACAGCTCCTCTGCCAGGGGAGTCCTGCAGTCCCACAACCCCTGTGAGAAGGACCTGCAGACGGACAGTGCTGCAGAGGAGAGCAGCAGCCAGGAGACTGGCAAAGGTAATACTCCCTCCAGAACTGCCAGTCCGGAGAGCCATGGAGAGCTGCCTCTGGACAGGCCTGTGTGGGGAGAGGCTGCCCTGGCAGGTGCCTCCTGAGGCAGGAGGACTGTGTGGGCAGCTCCCTACACACACCTCGCTCTTCACTCCTCCATGGGAATGAGGCAGGTGGCCTGTTGTGGGACGGTCCCTTATCCCACATCCCCCTGCAGGGACTCCTTGTTTCCTGTAGTGCTTCCCTTAGGGGTGGGTGCTGAGTATGATGTCTGTGCCTCCCCAGGTTCCCTCCCAGCATGCTCATTGGATAGTTTGTAGTGAGCTGTGCCAGCCAAGCAGAGGGGATGGGACTGGATGAAGGAGGTCACGTTCTGTGTCTGGAACAGCCACAGCCTGGTGTGTGTTCACCCCTTAGGAGGGTTGGCAGGTTGCTGGTGTTCACAGGCTGCATTCAGCAGTCACCTGGTGAATTCATCTCCTTGTCATTCGAGGAACTGGATGCTGTTCCAGAGACTGACAGTTCCAGTGTGATGTGGGGCATGAGGTGGATTGTTTTGTCCTGACAGGACCTACCAGCTTTGCCATGTTGCCTGGTTTCTAGGGGCATTATGGAGCAGGCCACCTTCGGTGTCCCTTCCTGCTGGCGGGCATGGGAGGTGGTTGGAGCAGCAGTGACTGCTGAGCTCCAAATGCTCTCCCAGGGCTGAGAGTCAAACAGGCCAGCTGCCAGCTCCCTGGATGGAGATGCTGAGCTGGGCTCTGTGGGGAGCACAGCAAAAGCTCCAAGCAGAGCTATCATGTGTCACTGGGAGTTTGCCACCTCTGCATCTCAGTTCTGTCCCCTAATCAATGGGAAAAGCAGGTTCTTCCTACAGTGAGGGAGGATCTTCTGAGATAGTGTTCCCCAGAAACACTATGAAGCTGTTTTGTGGCACCGCTGCCATACAGTCCCTGCCATCAGGGCTGCAGCTGACACCTTCTCCCTCTTCCAGGTCTGGGTCCCAATTCTTCTTCTACCCCAGCACATGAAGTTGGCAGGAGGACCTCTGTGCTCTTCTCCAAGAAGAACCCTAAAACTGCAGGCCCTCCAAAACGTCCAGGACGCCCCCCAAAGAATCGAGACAGCCAGATCACTCCTGGGCATGGGAGCAGCCCCATTGGGCCCCCCCAGCTACCAATAATGGGGTCCTCCCAGCGGCAGAGGAAGCGAGGGCGAAGCCCGCGCCCCAGCTCCAGCTCGGACAGTGACAGTGACAAGTCCACAGAGGATGCTACTATGGGTGGGTGCAGCTGGGCAGCTGTGGCCCCACTGGCAGCACATGGCAGGCTCTGGTGCAGTAGTAATGCTCTTTGTTGGGGTGTTTTTCAGACCTGCCAGCCAACGGTTTCAGCAGCGGGAACCAGCCTGTGAAGAAGAGCTTCCTGGTGTACCGCAATGATTGCAATCTTCCCCGCAGCAGCTCCGACTCAGAGTCCAGCAGCAGCAGCAGCAGCAGTGCTGCCTCAGACCGCACCAGGTACTGACCCTGGCCCAGCTCTGCTGACAGTGGTGCTGCCCAGGGTGGCAGTGGGCAGCTCTCTGCCTTGAGTTTCTGGATGAGCACCCTGCTTGGTGGTCCCCATCTTGTTCATCCTGCAGCTCAGCTGCTAATCCCTAGAAGTCTGTGGGGTTTGTGCCTTTTTAAATGTAACACCTAAAGATGTGAGTGTGCAGCAAAGGGCTAGTAGGAACATGAACTAGGGAATTCCCTGTTGGCACAGCAGCTGCTCTGTCATTGGCCCTTCCAGCCGCCAGCACCATCAGCTTCCTGCCTGTGCCTCTAATTCCGGTGAGGGCACATCTGCTCCTCCCAGGTGGAACTGGGTGAAGGTCTGGCTTGCACCCTGGCAGAAGCACCATCCCACCTTTCAGCCTGGTACCCATGCCAAGTCCTTCCCAGTGCCAAGGCTGGCAGTTGGAGGCCACAAGCCCTGGTGTCCCACCAGCCTGGCCCTCTGGAACAGTGAAGCTTAACATGGTTCCTACTGATACCTCTGCTCCCTGTCTCTGCAGCACAACACCCTCCAAGCAGGGCAGAGGGAAACCTTCCTTCTCTCGAGTGAACTTCCCAGAGGACAGCAGTGAGGACACATCAGGGACAGAGAACGAGTCCTACTCCGTGGGCACGGGACGAGGTGTGGGGCACGGCAGTAAGTAATGTGGCTGCACAGCTATGTGCCTGGCTGGCACCATGGCCTGGGGGGACACAACTGACTCCCCTCTCCTCCTGTACAGTGGTACGTAAGGGCATGGGGCGTGGTGCAGGGTGGCTGTCTGAGGATGAGGATTCTTCCCTGGATGCCCTGGACCTGGTGTGGGCTAAGTGCCGGGGTTACCCCTCCTACCCGGCATTGGTGAGTACTGCCTGTTATCAGGGCCGCTGAAATCCATGTCCCCTCCCTACAGACTGGCTCTTGGGGTCCTTGTTCTCCTCTCAGCCCTCGCCTGCTCGTTTTGCAGATCATTGACCCCAAGATGCCGCGAGAAGGCATGTTCCACCATGGGGTCCCCATCCCCGTGCCCCCCTTGGAGGTGCTGAAGCTGGGGGAGCAGATGACTCAGGAAGCACGCGAGCACCTCTACCTTGTCCTCTTCTTTGACAACAAGCGCACTTGGTAAGGCCAGGGTGCCGAGGGCCTTGGGGGGGTCCCCAGAGACGATTGTAACCCTCAAACGAGGTGGCCCCCCTCTCTCCACAGGCAGTGGTTGCCCCGGACGAAGCTGGTCCCTCTGGGGGTGAACCAGGACCTGGACAAAGAGAAGATGCTGGAGGGCCGCAAGTCCAACATCCGCAAGTCGGTGCAGATCGCCTACCACCGCGCCATGCAGCACCGCAACAAGGTGCAGGGCGAGCAGAGCAGCGACTCCAGTGAGAGCGACTGAGCCGGTGCCGCCGGCCGCTCCCCCGCCGAATCTCAGGGCAAACGGGGCTCGGTGACCCCCACCCCGTGCAGCTGGCCTGCACCGACGGGGGGCCGGGGGACCGGGAGGGGGGGGGCCGGGCCCCC